>JAMQGT020011783.1:0-380000 GCA_024447675.2 Pterophyllum scalare
TTGTTATGTCCTGTCTGCCTTGGTTCAGTTAGTATTGCTTTCTGTAAAATGGGCAGTGGTCCTGTGGTCAGATGAACTGATAACATGGATGATCTCTGGACCAAAGAGGAGAGGGACCATCCGGCTTGTTTTCAGCACTCAGTTCAAAGGCCTGCATCTCTGATGGTCCGGAGGTGCATCAGTGGATTTGTGCCGAAAGGTGTGTATACAGGTTTTAGTGTTACACGTTGCTCCCAAAAGATCACGTCTTTTCAGAAGGCCTTGCATATTTTGACACGACAGTGGTGCAGCCGCATACTGCATCTCTGACAGCACGTGGCTTCACAGGAGAAGGATCCAGGTGCTGAACTGGCCTGACTATGGTCCAGACCTTTCACTAGTTAAAAACACGTGGGTATACCCAGGACTGTTGAGCAGCTAGAATCCTCCATCAAACTGAAATAGTGATTTTTTTTTATTTTTTTTTTCCCTAGCATGGTACATTTTCTCAGTTTAAACATTTGATATGTTTTCTGTGTTTTTATTGTGAATAAAATATGGGTTTATGAGGTTTGCAGATCATTGCATTTTATTTTTTTCATTTTACGCAGCATTCCAGCTTTTTTGGAATTGGGGTTATACAACAAGGTTAAAAAAAACAAAAAAAAACACAGGCATTATCACTGTCGTGTTCCTTTACAATTTTCCCTATGCGCATGGCTCCCTTAGCACTGCTGATTAAAATCAATGTGTTACAAGTTCAGATTTAAATACCACACCACAAGTCCCCGATGCTTTGTATGTTAAGGGTGGGTTATCTGCGCTCGAGTGACTTGATTCTTCTGGGAATAATAAACCTGTGTGATGTGGGTCACCCAGACAGATTCACTGTGTTTCTGTGTATATGGGTGAATCCAAAGTTCTGACTTAGACCTTTCAACAATCAGCGTCACTTCATTTCCCTCCAGCGGCAACCCACTTAGAGCTGCTTGAGCTGCTGTGACAGGTGACGAGGTGCTGACAGTCATTTCGTCTCCACGTGACACACACAGCAGAGGAGCAGAGGCTAGAGCAGTCTTCTGCCATGGCTCGCAGAAAGAGGAAGTGTAGATGTTAGTTGTAAAGCCTTACCAATATACTGATGTGCAGGGAAGTCCCTTAAACCCTTAAATTGTAGCTATCCACATAGCTTTGTCCTCTTGCAGCTCTCTTGCATTAAACTGTTACTTTCATGTAAGGGGATTTATTTCAATCAATGAACAGCTGGACTCTTCCACAGTATCCATTCTGCTGTCTTTGTGTGTGCGTGCGTGTAATGATTTCATGTGATGTTGTGCATTATGTGTGAGTTGAATCCTGCGGGGTAATGGTGGGAGTGGGTTGTTGCATGTCAGGTCATTTCGCAAACACACGAGCCTGTGTCTGTTTTAGGCTTTTACTCTACCGTAGCTCTCCTCTCGCAAGGGCATGAGACCCCCGCACCACCAGGGGTCTCTAGCTGCATCTGTGAGGAGTTACTTGGGTCTGCGTGAGTACTCACCACAGATCTGTGCTTCTTCTTATGTTTGGTTCTTCTCTTTCTCCAACTCTTCACATTTCTACCCTCCCTCATTACCTAGCTCATTGGATAAGATGGAGTTGTTTTTTTTTTCTTTCTTGTCGGCATGCTGTTAGCATGACATACAATTTTTTTTTATGACATGCAGTTTCCCCTCTTACCTGGGGCTACCTGCTTTTCTGGCTTTGATTTTTATTAAAATAACCTGTTTATACTTACCTTATTGTTAGGATGTGGTTTAGTATCATCACTGCCATCTTGAGCGTTAGCTTATCATAGTTCTAGATTTTCTAGAAGAGTAACTGTGTTGTGTTTTTTTGCCCTCTTTAGGTTTTACAGCCATCACAGCAACCAATCCAATCTGGCTCATAAAGACGCGTCTACAGCTGGATGCAAGGTGAATCCCTCACGGAGCTTTTTTATGTCTGTTGCACTGATGTGCATCTCTGCGCAGAGTGTTGCTGTCATTAAAGGACACGTCTGCACCTTTATTTCAGAATCGTCCTTCATAGTTTAAACCAGTTCTGCTGAAAGAGCGCTGCTCTTGTTTGGCGCTTGTGCGGCTCGCCTGCAAGGGTGTGGTCTTTCTTTAATAGCCTTAAAGCTTCACGCTTTCAGTTTCCTTTTAATTTTACATGTACAGTAGTTGTAGGAAGCGAGTGGAAATCTGATCCTGAAACACTAAGAGTAAAGGGCTGAAAGCAAGACATGATCTGGAGCTGTTTGTGCAGAGGTCGTCTTGTTCTGTGAAGTTAAACACATCATGTGACAAGTGGATGTTCTACGTATATCTGAAAGTGAAGAATATAAATGCTGACTAAACATCAATTGTCCTCTGTTCAGTTGATCATAGGTTATTTCATGTGTAAGGTGACTTATGTTGGATATTTTTGGTTTTTGCCCTAAAGGAACGTGGTTTTGACTTCACACACCTAATGTGTTTCCAGTGCAAACACAAGCAGTGAACTGTAGAAAAATCCGGAGCGTCTGAATCATCTGCAGTGTGATCGAGGAGTCCATCTTTGCAGGAGCTTTACTTTGTTGTTCTGTAAATAGATGGCTTTGTTTTGGGGGTTTTTTGAGGAATGTTGCCTGGACAGAGGTTAACTTTCATTTGTCTGGAAGTCAGGCGGCTCAGCTTCAGTTTTTCCTGGTTCATATTCTAAGTAACTGTGTACAGTTTTTCTATCATATAGTTGTTTATGGTGCATACTACATTCTGTATGCACGACTTCTGTACGATCTCAAAAATGATCCCGCCTTGGAAGTTTCTGAAGATTTCTTAGGAAGCAGCCCCCCCCCTTTTTTTTCCTTTGCAAATCCACAGTGAGAGGAAGCTGTGTGCTGCACAGTTTGTAATCTCCCCATTTTCCTTGTTTTCTCAGGAACCGAGGTGAGCGAAGGATGAGCGCGTTTGAGTGTATGCGTCGGGTTTATCAGACAGGCGGCTTTCGAGGCTTCTATAGGGGGATGTCTGCGTCTTACGCCGGCATCTCAGAGACTGTGATCCACTTTGTGATCTATGAAAACATTAAACGGCGCCTCCTGGAGGCCAAGGCACCACAGAACATGGAAGAAGAAGAGGATTTGACAAAAGATGCGTCAGACTTTGTGGGGATGATGCTCGCTGCTGCCACCTCCAAGACTTGTGCCACATCTATTGCTTACCCCCATGGTGAGAGGCTGTTATTAGCTGTCCTCATTTGAAAGTCACCCCCCCCCGTTACTTTTCCTTCACCTTAACTTCCCCTCCTCTCTTGTTAACTTTGCAGAAGTGATCCGCACGAGGCTACGCGAAGAAGGCACCAAGTACCGCTCTTTCTTCCAGACTCTAACAACAGTTCCCAAAGAGGAGGGCTTTCGCGCCCTGTACCGCGGTCTCACCACCCACCTGGTACGCCAGATACCCAACACAGCCATCATGATGTGCACCTACGAGCTGGTTGTCTACCTCCTGAACGGTTAAAGTCTCCCACCCCTCCTTCTCCTTTGAGACACTTTAAGTAACCCTGCCCCCGTTTGGAGAAAAGAGAGCCAGAGCACCCGCACACCAGCTAGCACAGCTAACAGCCTGCTTCCAGAGAGGGCACCTCAACTTTTGTCTCAGTGACACGAGACGGCTTGAGGAAGCATTCATAAAAAGTTGGGAGTTGTGTTGTATAGCCAAAGGGTATGACAAGGAGGAGTGTCGGAGATCTACGCATTGATTCGGGGATCTGGGTTTAGCAGCGGAAAAGAAATAGATGCCCTATTTTCACTTTTATTCCATCCTTTTCTCCCTTCAGATGTATATGTTCTTCCTTATGAAGAAAGAACCTGACTTACAGTATATTCTGCCTCTAACATGACTAATAATGAAGAGAAGTACAGCAGCTCTGCTCCGTAATACCTAGTGATGATCACTTTCTTTAAAACCTTTTTAGTGGTAGTGCACAGTATGCCACACATCCCCTCAGAGTACCAAGAGAAATGCAGAATACAAAGGCACCAAAGGCAGTGGCTCATCTCAGTGTGTGACGGCGGCTCTGAAGAGCGAGGTGGAGTCGGGGTTTGTGGCTCGTTGAGGACGGGGAGGGAGGTGGATGGAAGACGTGCCTTGTGTGAAGACTGAGATGTTCCAGCAGCTGGAGGAGGATCTGTAACAACAAAAAAGTCAAGTCACTGGTGTTGTTTGATTTCAGGTGCCCTTAGTGACAGTTTTTGCATATCATGAACGTAAACACAATCGCCTATAGGTCTTCAGCATCCCAGTACCGACTCTGATACCATTAAAGTGGTCTAATTATGAGAACTCACCAGGCTACATGACAGCATACGCCACCATTCTGACTGCTTGTGATTGAAGGCGAGGCAGCCAAACACTTACTCACGGTGTGACGTAAAAATCAGTAGCGTTAACGAAGCTTGACAAATTGTGACATAGACAGAAATATAAAATAACTACCTAACTTGATTGTGTTGTATTTGCCAGGCCAGTTTTGGCGAGATGCAGACATGTAGTGTGTTCTCTTTACAGGAGCGCCTGTTAGTTGTTACCTTTCTTTCAGAAAACTGTGTTGTTCTTGTAGCACTTTTTCTTTCTCTGTAGCTCTCATCTCATTTTAGTGTTTTTTTTTTTTTCCTTAGCTGGAGAATCCAGGCTAGTTTTCCAGGCGAGGACAATCGTCTTGAGTTTACACTGGAACACTTGTTGTACAGCTTAGCTAACGTGTGGAGGCGGTTGGCTGGGAAAATTATTTGTCACGAAACGCACATTAATTAAATGCAGTTTTTAAAAAGAAAAGTTTTTGTCGATTCCTTCCGATTTTTCAGTCGATTCCAGAAATGAAATCACTGCATTTTGACCAGTTAGAAAAATGCAACCACTTGTTTTTGTGTCTTTGTCATGGAGAAGTTCTGGCTCTCTTCTTTGGAAACATTTTGGGGGTGTATTTGTGGCATTTTTGGCTGATGTTTAAACAGTACAAACAGTGTTTTTTTGGGGGGTTTTTTGGCTGTGTGATCGTATTTATCCGGGTAACCGCAAAAGTAACTCTTCCTCCTGTTTACCCAGCCCATCATAGTGTGATTGTTTTAAACAGTGACTCAGCCCACAGTGCTAACACACATCTCACATTACAGCCCCGGGCTCATCCTTCAGATAACTTACCCAAACACTTCACTGCTTAGTTTGTCGGTGAGGGCACCGTGCACTCACTTTCTCGGCTTTTGTGAAGACGGGCTTTCCATTCAGTCTTAGAGCACGCACAAATGATGCTTTAGGCTCCTCTTTAGACTCTCCTCATTCAAATGCAGCGTGTGTGTGTGTGTGTGTGTGTGTGTGTTGCATAGAGTGCCATCGACACACATTGCTGATGTCGCGAGCATCCACGGGTGACCACTGTTGCTGCTAGTAGTGACTGGACGGTTGCGTATCATGGTGCTGGCTTCACTCCCGTGGATTTTAAAGGCAGGGCAGATAGTGTGAGTCGATTGTACCAAACCCGATTAAAGGGACATTTCACCCAAATAAGAAACAAACAAAAAACTAAATCTCTCTAGTGGAATTTGGTCCCGAAGAAGAGATTTCAGCTGTCACCTCAGTACAAGCACGGCTTCATTTGACTGTATTATTGAGTGCAGAGGAGGTAGCTGACCCCCCCCCCCGAAAAAAAAATAAAAAATCTGGAGACTAAAAATGCTGAAGATGAGTAAGATATTTCTTTCTTTTTTTTTGGAGTGATGTGACCCTATATGTGTACACTTCTACGCATCCCTTCACTTGTATTGCTTTATCTGTCAGATGATGCAATCTCCCCTCATTGTTGTTCTTTCACCGCCACACATTTTGCATCATGTATGTGTGTTTGCGTGCGCGTGCTCAGATGAGACTAGTTGTGTTGTGTGTGTGTGTGTGAGACCTGCAGACAGTGTTGTTTTTTTTTAAATGTAATCATTTAAAATTGTTGCCTTTGCCCGATGCTTTTTGTTGTGTTGCTCCATGTTGTCTTTGAGTCGACTGTGAGTGCGGCTCGCTCTATGCATTCTCTCATACCTGTTTTTGTAAAACAAAATGTCAATAAAATGGAAGGAGTGCAAATGTGTTCTGTCTTCATCTCTTAATTACTGTGAAATACAATTTTTATTGTTTTTGTTTTGTTTTTTTTTACTTGGAATCTTTCACCTCCTTGGGCTTTTAAAATGTCTCAGAATAACAAAGTATGTTGTCAGAATCTGTATAATTAATAAAATATTGAGTATTCATTCCTTCAAGATCACTGCACACTAATTTTCAAAAATATGAAGCTATATTTGCAATATTTAAGTGTGACAAAGAGGAGCAGTCGTGTATATTTATATATGTGGACAAACTTGTTGGTACCCTTCTGTTAAAGAAAAATCCACAGGGGCCACTGAAATAACTTGAAACTAGCAAAAGTGATAATAAATAAAAATTTGCTGAAAATGAATGAATGACAATAAGACTTTGCTTTTGAATTGTGGTTCAGAATTATTTTAAAAACAAACTAATGAAACTGGCCTGGACAAATATGATGGGACCCTTAACTTAATATTTTGTTGTAGAGCGTTCTGAGGCCAGACTGCACACTGTCACCCTTCAAATAGGCAGACTGACTGATTACAAGTCAGAAGACACCTGCAATGCTAAATACAGGACACACTTTAGTTTAACGTGTCCCTGCGGTCAACTTATTTTCAGTCTTTTCTAGAATCAGACTAACTATGGCTACATTCTTGCAGCATAGATGAGTTAACCTTGGCCTGCTTTCTTGCTTGATTTACATTATTGTGGGGAAAATGTCATCTGAGTGGATGTTTTAGGTACCTGATCAGAAGAAATACTGGATGTAACTCACGTTGTGCTGCCTTAGGTTGGGTGCTGTTTCATATGGGAGTGCATGACTGACCAAAACAACCTTTCATTCTCTCACCATCAATGCCCCTCACACAGGAATCAGGAGCTCCACCTCCCCCTGGACATTTCTCAGACAAGGACCTTTACACAAAATAATGGAGGCAAGTGCAGGCTCTTGAAAATCAGTTTTGGGTACACTAAAGACAAGAACATTTGCTCTCCTTCCAGTGAAGACAGAAGTGGATGGTGCCACGAAGGAACCTAAAAGCTGGAGATCTGGTCTTTCTCAACAACATGCAGACTGCCCACAACTATTGGCCTATGGTATGGTCACAGCAACACACCCTGGAAAGGAGGGACATGTAAGGAATATGTTTTAAATAATGTGTTTACATGTGCTTTGCAGTTTTCACTAGGTTTTTGAGACTCTGATCACCTGATCAGATTTCCAGCAGGTCTCCTCTGTCTCTTCCTGACTGATTAGATTGGACCTGGCAGGCTCTGAATGTTATCAGTTGTCATCCACCTAAAAAATATCAAAGAGGCAATGCCGTAAGTTAATGTATGTTTTGTTAAGTGTCGAAAATATATATTTTGGTACACTGTTGAATTAAGAAGACATTTATTTAGTACACAGTACTAGCCACTTATATGCTTCTCAGTGCTTTTAATGCATTTTAACATAATGCTATTAGACCTACACAACCAAGGTACTGTCATTATAGTGTTAGTTTCATTAACAACAAAAATGTTTGGACACTTATTAAAACCTTTGCACTTATTAATATAATGACATAATTTACAGTTATTGGTGTACCCTGATGACCTGGTTTGACCTCTGATGTGCCCTGTCACCAAACAGGTTGAAAACAGTAAGCAGGTTAAGAGGTGACAGTGAGAAGAAGGCATGACAGAGGATGATGGAAGTGAAGGCTGCCCTGAGGATGATGGGAAGAATGAGGAGAGGACAGAGTTCTTCGATTTTAATTATTTGCATTTTTTCTTTTCAGTCTTCATACTTTTGAACCATTAAACTGAACATCAGGAAGGCTGATTCCTTCTGTCAGGTTCTGCAAATCAAACATGTTTCTGGTGACGTCGTGTTCACTGGATGCAACTTGCGCCTTTGTTATGCAGGAGAGTAGCCCAAGCCTTTTCTTAATGTGTTAGAAAACAATTAATTCCAGTCCAGAAACTAGTTTGATATAGGGCCCAGAGTTCTGTGCTACACCCCTGATTATTATTATTATTGTCTTGTAAGTGCTGTAAAAGTCACACTAAACCAACAAGCAGTCCAGAAACAGAGGTTGAGGCCATGCAGGCATGTCATGTTTTACCGAGGTTCAGATCAGGGGGAAGGCAACTATGAAACCTGATGTATGACCCCCCACCACCATCACCATCACCACCACCACCAGGGAACCACTCCGTGCTATGGTTTCAGCTCCGGCTCCTCCTGCTGAACCCACAGAGCAGCCAGCAACAATTCCACCGACACACTCTGATGTTATAAGTTATTGAGAGCACAATTATTTATTGTGATTATTCACTGATTTTAGTGACAAAATGGCTTTATTGCACCATCCCATAAACGTAACTGCTTTCAAATTAGGTGCATCTTAACAGAAAATTAAATCATCAGGGTTCTGCTTTACTTTCACATTGTGCTAAATTCCTGTTAAATATTTAATTTAATTAAAACATCTTTGCAGACAAATAAGGTGATTGCTTGATTTCCTTTTACTTTATGTCCCGTTAATGGAGCATTTTTGATTAAAAAAATTTCAATCTATTTCATTTCATTTGGTCTCCAACAGATTGTTGAAAGTACATTTTCTACCAGCAGGTGGCAGTGTTGGCCTGCTCCTCTGCCTCCTTTGACTTTGAGCATAAGATCAAGCCAGTGGAGCAGATACTGTAGGATGACAGCCTGCTGCCGCCCCATCGCTCAGTCCAAACGATGGGAGGCTGGGGAGGAAAAACACCAAATTTTAATTGTCACCACTTGACATGTGAAATTTACATGCGATTTCTGCCAACTACATCAGAATATAAATGAACTGTAAAAGACACAACAACTGGCAACAAATAAATAAATAAAATAAATAAAGTCAAATGTATGATGGTGTAGCTTTCAGCTGACAAGCACGCTTTCCTAATTCACAGTTAATTCCCTGGGCTGAACTACACCGCATCATCACATTAGCTCTAGCAGGACCAGCCTGACTCACACAGCACATGTATTTATTTAGTGTCAGACTGAAAGGGACGAGTGTGCGCCCCAAACATGCGCCACAATCTGCCAGCGTTCTTGGAATAGTACAAACTGCTTCGGGGGTGTTGGCTGTGCCTCCCTTGTAAATTGAGCATTGAGGACACACTGTGAAACAAAAACTGATGGAGCCAGTAGGGTGTTATGACTGGTACCTTGTTTACCTGTAATCTGGATTGGAAATGAAAGGGGGTCAAAGAAAGATGCAGAAGAATGCCGTTTTATATTTCCACCATCACCGACAGAGCTCTCATTCTGCTGTCAACCGCATCCTTAAAAAGGGAATCTAATCTCTTTTGGCAGCCTGGTGTCCGGGCATACACATTCCCAGTCTAAGTATTTCCTCTTCGCTGAGGTCCTGCTGAAAGGGGACATCTGCCCTTATAGGCCCACTCCAGCCACTGACTGTGAAACTTTGGCTTGAGGCAGATTACACAAAACGCAGTCAACGCTGACGCGGCAGAGGGAGAGATGGCCACACTTTGAGCCCTTTGTGTGGTTCAAATTACAAAAAAAAAACAAACAACATAATATATTTCACATAATGCATTTTAGTAGCATCCAAGGACCAGTCTGTAGTAAAATAAATGCTGACAAGTTCTGAAACAGGCTTTCTGTTATAAATTTCTCTTCAAGCTATGGCTGTAAATTCCAGACCCCCCCCTCCTGCAGCTCTGCCCTCCCACCAAACTATCACAAGGACCATCTAAAAGTTTCTTCATGTTGCGTTAACTCTGGTGTAATGAGCCCCATCTGAATCCGTGTGTTTGTGTTCAATTGTTACAACATCCACCTGGACATGCAGTTCTTTAGCGTGAAATTGTGGTGATGAGAGGCGAGGGGCCACTTTGGATTGAGGTAATTGTGTTCACCTTGTCACATTTGATGGGACTGCTGCCACCTGCGTGGGGGGGGGGGAAGCTCAAAAATAAAAGCAGGAGAAGGGAGAGAACGAGAGACAGACGGAGTCCGAACACTTTCGTCGGGCTGAGGCACTAAGAGTGGAGGGAGCTGCTCGCAACTTTTAGTGAACATAGTCGGGTCGGGGTGCGCTCTGTGGGTTAGGAGGGCAGGCTGGGTGCCTCCTTTAGGTGGTGAGAGGCTGGGAATTAGTGAGTGCCTGTATTTGAAGCCTGCTAGTGCCACTACATGGCCCATTTCTTCTGCCCAGATAGACTGTTCAGGATTTGCCCAGGTGATCCTGTATTTACACCCCCCAGGTGGGTGTGGGGGCTCTTGTTTCTATTACTCCATAACTTGTCAGTCTTTTGGTCTGTTTCTAGTAAGTTTCCACCTCGTTATAGAGGAGCAATTCCTGCCTAATTTCAGGGGTTTCCTGTTTCCCCAATAATTGGTGCTGCCCATGTACAGTTTGGATGGTCTGTTGGCTGTACTTCCACAGTTGAGCCTTTGTGGCTGTGCAGTGTTTTTTTTGTTTTTCTTTTTGTGTGCCATGGTTTGGGATAATCTGAGTAATCACTTGCAAAGTGCAAACTGCAGATTGCTTACTAAAGGCAGGGCTGGAATTTTAATATGGATGTTTTATGATTACTTTTAATGAACAGGATTTCAAATGAAGATTTTATTTTACAGTATTTGGTCTTTTGGTAATTCTTGGCATCTGAACACCGGACCAGACATGTTTAACAAAGGTGGTAGCAGCGTTACCCGTTTAAGATAAACAGGAAATACATGTTTTATTCCAATATAAATACAACTGAACTCTCTCTCTCTATATATATATATATATATATATATATATTATTTTTTTTTCTTTTTTCATTTCTACCTTTGACAAGGTAATGCAGCCCCAAAACTTTGCATTAGACTATAAAATAACATTAAATGCTTGGTGACACGCCTGATTATGAACCCTTAGGCCTACATTCATACTGATGCAGCAGCTTATAGCTGGATTAGCCTAATAATAAAAAAAAAAATTAAATAATAATAATAGCTACATTTGGAAGAAGGAAAAGAAACGAGAGAAGTGAAAATACACTCGAACAATCACATCATCACACTTTACATCAAAATAATCTAATGCATCTCTGATTTTCTATTGGTTATTTGCTTATTTATTTAATTCTTGATTACTGAAGGACAATGAAATGACAATACCATGTCATTATTAAATGATCTGTGCTTTATTGACACTGAGTAAAACAAAATGCTGCAAAGGGGATTTTAAAGACATTGTTTTGGACTTTAAATGATGAGAAGGTTCCCTTTAACTGGTCCTGACTGACAGTTAAGCGCATTGGGAAATAAAGCTCTTTTAGTGCCCCCCTCATGCAGATTTGCGTGCACCCAGATTATGACACAAAAGCTCATATAATCTTGTATCCTGTGTACAAACATAGTGTTAACGGAGACCCTGCATTTAATGAGGCCGACCCCCAAAATGCGCAGGCTTAGCCTACCATCTGGCAATGATGGCAGACCACTGTAAACACTTTCCTGATGAGTTTTGGGGCTCAGTCACTTATTCGTCCTGTCTCTCTCCCCTCAGCCCCAACCGGTCATGGCACATGGCTGCCCCTCCCTGAGCCTGGTTCTGCCGGAGGTTTCTTCCTGTTAAAAGGGGAGTTTTTCCTTCCCACTGTTGCCAAGGGCTTGCTCATAGGGGATTGTTTTGACTGTTGGGTTTTCTCTGTAATTATTGTAGGGTCTTTACCTTACAATATAATGGCACTTTGAGGCGACTGATGTGATTTGGTGCTATATAAATAAAATTGAATTAAAAAATCCTCTCTCTTGTCACTTTAGATGTCTTCCATACTGTCATAGTGAAAAAAACTCAACTCCAGCATATGGCTGACATGCGCTAGGCATTGTGCACACCACATTGCGTGCATGGATTAAAAGGGAAATGCATTCGATCTCCCTGTCTGATTGTTGTTCTTCCCTGAGCACTTCACTCTTATGTTGTTCTGACATCTGAAAAGCCTAAAACTAATGATAAGCGAAGCCTCTTACATATCTTAGGTATGGTTTTTCTCGAGGTATGCTTGTGGCTCTGTGCTGTGAGGTTGTTCTTAAGCTGCATTCTGGTCGTGTACTTCAGGCCATAATTATGAGCTGCTGAGTGGGAAAAACCACTCATGTCAACTTCCAAGTTGCAATTCCAAGTTGGGAATATCAGAGACACTGATATCATTTCCTGTTAGCAAAAATAACTGCAATGCCAGTTTAAGTGTCAGAGGATTGCCGGCAGTATGTCTGCACAGACACCAATGACACCAATGACACCACGAGCCAATATTAATACTAATACAATTAAGTTAAATTAAGTGCAACTGTGTATGAAACACATTTTTTAAACATGGATTTTTCCCTAATGGCCAGCAGGGGGAGACTCCTAGTTTGAAAAACATTTGAGATTACATAAAAGTCTACGAGTACTTGATTTACTACCTTAGTAAAAATTTTACTTATGAGTTTATAATATTATTCGTCAGTTCTGAGTGTTAATTAATAAATTAGGAAACTCATTTTTGCAAACTATGGTTCCATTTGGGGCAAAAAGACCAGTCCACTACGGTATTCTTGAGGGTGTGGTTCCCCTGTAATAGGCAAGCCACTATGATGACGATGGCTAAATAAAAACAAGGCCAACAAATTCACTTAAATCTCTAAAGTACTGAAGCAGGCAGAGCTTTTTTTAAAATTAATTTTTATAAAGTTAATACTCTAAAGTGAGTTTTTGCACATGCATACACGCACACATTGTCATCTTCTTCCTCTCTTTGTGTCTCTCTCTGTTTTCCTGGTGCTCTCCTTGTCCTTCCTCCTTTCAGCGCCTCTCGTCAGTACCGCAGTCCTGCTTCCGGGTGAATGTTGAAACAATAATGAAGTAGGGCTCAGAGAGCTTTTCTCAGGAAAAGAGCTTTCAGGATACGTCCACTTAGAAAAAGAATAAACATTTTTTTCTTTGTTGATTTTTAAAAAAAAAAACTACTACTAATAATACAGGTAAAATAGAAACACCGCCTGGATACTAGCTTCTTTGGCTGTAAGGTGCAGCATCCCTCTAATGGTGGGGCTACCCCGGCTTCTTCATTTAGCTCCAACCGAAGTTTAAGGTCATAAATTCACTGCAGTTGTGAGCTGCTGCTACAGCTAACCTTCAGAACAGTTTGCATGTCATCTTACTGAGTGTCTCAGCCACTTTAAAGTTGACTGCAGTGTTTTAATCCTCAACTGAAGACAAAAAGTGCCAATTTATGGACATTTCTCTGTCAGAAACACACATACACTCGCCATATGCGAATGCAGAGCGAAGGGAAGTTCAGCCAAGCCAGGACAAAGTACTTCCATTTATTTTCTAACAAGCAGCTATCCTCATGGTGATTCTGTGACACTGCATTGACTGCCGGTACACCATCCAATTATGGCCAGCTCCACAATCGTGCCGAGGGAGGGAAAAAAATAAATAAAAAAAAAACCTTTAGAAAGATGTGACACATGAGAACTGGGGAGAGACAGACAACCACAGGGAACGGTAGGCAGAAAGATAAGGAAGAGGAGGCAGAGAGGCAGAGAGACAGGGACGGCGTAATGAAAGGAAGCGAATGGAAACATCCCATGCAAAGTGTCTGTCAGAGACCTTGTGCAGGATTCAGTGTGCGCTGGTGAGAAGAGCCGTGGCAGCTTCCTCTGAAGTCAGCACTGAAAAGGAGGCAGACACACACACGCATGCACACGCCAGTTTTCACAACTCTCACAGCCTCTTTCATAGACAATAGACGTGCTCTTACACAAGAGCAGAAATTCACTGCTTGCACACACACGCTGCATGGGAGCTCTGAGTCATGTTCAGCTGAAGTTGCTCTGCCTCAACCACATCAACTTTCTAACTTTATGAGTAACAGACATTTCACTGTCTAAGGTGACAGCTTGAAGATTGATAGGTAGATATTTCCATACTTCTTTCAGTCTAAGTTCAGCCCACCATCTCCCGGCTCCAGCTTCATATTTAATAGACAGACATGAGAGTGGTATTGATCCCCTCATCTAACTTTTCTAGCAAGAAAATGAAACGTATTTACCAGAGACTGTTGAATCATTCCCTTAATGACTCACCGCAGAGGAGTAAGGGAAAAAAATCAACTGAGTTGTATCGACTGACAGGCGAGTGATCTCGGCCGTGTTAAACCCCATCAACTTCAATTCTCTGGTCCTCTTTGGGATTGATTTGAGGCCAGCTGCTCGGGGAGCCTGCGGTCTACTTTCCACAATGAGCCTCATTTCATTCAGACCTTTATTACTCACGGAGCCTGCTTGCTCGCGTTTCAGAGTGCTTAAGACACTGTTATAGGTGAGACACACGTAGATGCGATTGGACTGGGATGTTGGAGAGGCAATTAATATTGGTACAAAGTGGCATTAGGTGGAGTCACAGCGGTTACAGTGAGCACACACCACACCTAAATCCAAACAAACTCCTGTGATCACCACAGTCCTGAACTGGTTTGGCTGTTGTGGTAATTTGCATGAGTTGTGAGAAATAAGCTTACTGACCCATTAGTTTAGAAAACATGCGTCTTCCTACTTAATGCCTGCTTCAAACTACTTCTCCATTAATTACGAATCATTTAAAATACAGTAATCAAAGGCGAAAAAAGACCAAGTATGCTCCACGTAAGGGTTGGATTGCATACTGTGCATCACCAATATATACCTTTGATTACATTTTTTTGTACTTTTACATACTGAAAACGGGGGGACAGAACCAGTGTCTCTCTGCTTTATGTTCACGTAAATGACCTGCCAAGGCAGCAGACCCACTGCGATTAAGCTCAGCATAAAACTATGTGAGGCATGAAAGTGGTCTCCGCCCTGCCTCAGCGCTAAGGGCGAGACTGTAACAGGAAGTGTACAGACGCTGCACACAAAATAAAAGCACAGACTTGACAACCTTCGGGGTGAAAAAAACAACTTTCGGCACAAAAGCTCACTGAAAACACTCTACAACATCGTTCAGTATAACTCCGTTCCTGAACACTGCATATAAATGAGCTTAATCTGTTTAAGTAAAGCGTTTCTCTGCGGACGCTCATGATCGGAAGCGCGTTGCTGTGCTGTTCTCTTAACGGCAGTCACCTTTTCTTGATCCCGACCCTCCAGCCAATCAGCGGCTGTCAGGGACACATGAACGGCGATAATATCCGCGGAACAGGCGCTGCAGGCAGGAGGAACAAAGAAAGCCGCCCGCTGCCTGTGAGGCGTCCTTTCACTTCGGCAACACGGACGTTCACCGTGTTTGGTTAGGTGTTGTTGGTTTTTTTTTTTATTATTGTTGTTGCTGTTTTTTTGTTTTGTTGTAAATCTTTAGCAGAAACTCTTTCCCCTAACCTTTAAATGTTATTGTTGGCGTTAAGTCCGGGTGGTCGTTTTTACTGAGGAAAGAGGAAACTTGGCGTCGTGAGTTTTTTTTTTTTTTGTCGGGTCGTCTTTCTCGAAACCCTCCTGCTTTGGATGCGCTCGCTGGAGGGTTGCGTGTGGTAAGTTACTTTTTCCTCTTTCTGTCAGGCTGAAAATACAGAGCCGAAAGCATGAGTAAAGGTCGCTCGTCGCTTTGCATTGCGGGGAGCAGAAAAGTCAAACTTTGCCGTTTGATTTCTGTGGCTTGCGAAAGCGCCGATAGCTTCTTCTCACGAACAGCCGAGCGTTTTCCGAACTCCGCTAAATGTTGTGGTCATCTTTGTAGTGCCCCCGCTGCTCAGTGACAGACGGCACCCTGAATAACTAAACCTCAAGGTGTTTTCTGAGCATTTGGCCTGACTTAATATTTCGACATAAGCTTTTTGAGCAGGTCGGTTATTATTTTATTTAACACTAACTTGTTGAACAGCTAGGACTGGAGCTTAAGCAATAGGAATGAGTCAGTTGCTGTATAGCCTTCATGTACTCATCTAAATGGCTTGTTAGGGAGTCAGTCGTGCTCGGAAACATTCAGATAACACTGGCGCAACATTAATTAAATCGACCTGTGTTGTAGTGGTTTACTGTAAAGGATGTCAACATCAAACTGCTGACATTTTAAAAGGAATTTGGCTCTCTTGTTTGTTTCCCATCCAAGCAGAAGAAGGCGCAGTTCTTTGCTGTTGCAACTAGTCAGCTGTCTTTAAAGACTCTCACATTCACCTGGTTTTCCTTGTGCTTATTATTTGCTTAAAGACACTTTCAAAACAAAACTTACTAGTAGGCGTGCTAAGACGATTTCAAATGTGTACTGCTGGGTTTTTTTTGTTTTTGGCCTCCTATTCCCTCAAGAGGCTTTGCCTTTTCCAAGGCTGCAACAATAATAATGGTTATAATAGTAAAGGTCACCTCAACTCCGTCCATCTGCACCATTTTGTGGTGCAAAGTGGTACGAAATGAAAGTACAACACAGCTGTAGTTCATCTTCAGCTCCCTTGAACATGGATGTTTTGGACCCAGTTGTCACTGATCTATGTCCCCGGTCTCTTGATGGATTCAGTTAATATTGGTAGGCCGTGAATTATTTATTTATTTAAAAAACGGGCTTACTTCCAGGTGAGCAAATAAGGCTAGTGTGCTAGCCTAATGTGCTCCAACCAATAGGAATTGGACTGTCTGACTCCATTCAGTGCCCACTTAATGTGAAGTCTGCCTGCTATTCAAGGCTAAATACTGTGCCTGTAACCGCACCATCTGCTTTGCCCTCCTGGGTGTTGTCAGGCTACTGTCCAGATCAAGTGTTATGGGAGATTTGTGTGGGTGGACCACAGCAGATGGTGAGATGGAGAGCATAGCTGGCTGATGTGGCAGCTAGGCTAACCATTGTGGTGGTTGGTTTGCATTTTTAGCTGTCAACAGTGTAATAAACAAAAGCCAGAATCTTTGAGCAGGCAAACATTTATTACAGCTCCATGAGAGTCGGTGTTAGAGATGGTTTGAATGTTAACTAGCTTCCTATACAGTACAAACACAGGCTTATCCTCTAATCAGAGGAACTAATGACCCCTGCACTCCACTTCCAGCCATCTGAGTTTGACCCTGTGGCTATCATGACATCAGCTGACCTCCCTTTAACCGTGCGGGTGGGTGGCATAAACGTGCCGTGGAAGCTCGCGGTCAGCAGTTGAGTTCAGATTTATGTTTAATTCATCTTATAAAAGACATTAGCAACTTAATGGCTTCAAAAATGGGGAATTGGCATTCCTCTGCTTCTGCATTTTTATGCCTGATTGGAACCCAGTGACTCTTTAAGATTCTGTGTGGCAACAGACTTTTGTTACTGCACACATACAGTCAGTAAGAATCTCATTGATTGTGTTGTGAGGTTCACAAAACTCATCGCAAACTGTCCTTCACATCTCACTCGTTGCACTAGTTTTTGATAAGGTGGTGCCACACAAATCCTGGTGGATAGAAAGATGAATGCTCGGCCTTGCAGACTGTACTGAATGCATCTTTGCTCCCCAGAGTACAAACAACATCCACTTCCTCACCTGCGACGCAAGCCACGGCTGCCTAGTGATGTGTGCAGAAATGGTGCAGCAGATCCTGTCTGGACCTGTGTCTCTTCCAGCGCTTTCCATCAGTAATCGGCAAACAAATAGAAAGGCCAGAAACTCTTTGGCATAGCGCTTCTGATCTATCTATAGTCTGAAACAAGAGTTACACTTGGACACCTCTTCAAGTTTGCGTGGATCCAAATATCGAAACACTGAGGCCTAGAAATGCCAAGATAATTAAGGATCCAGTTATCTGACACACAGTTTGAACAGAGCATAAATCCTGCTTTCCTCCTGCTGCTGTTATAACCCGTGTCCTGGCACTGTCTAAAAATGAGCCGATGTGGACAGGAAATCTACTCTTAACACTCGTTTTTTTTTTCTTTCTTTCAAGATTTTACTATCAAACAGCAGCAGTTTTTTTTTCTTTTTAATAACAGAAGTTTACTTTGCTACTAGGATGTCACCCATCCATTGAGACACATTAGTTTTCCTCCTTGTTTTCTCAAATAAAATATTCATGTTTGGACAGTCATGACAAACCTGAAAGTCATGGAAGCTTTGGATTAAAAACATGCTGAAATGTCAGATAAATGTATTTCACAAACGGCAGCATAATGGAGTGTGGGATCCAGTCTTTTCATATTTGAGCAGACCAATCATGTGATTTCATGTTTAATGTTCTCTCTGTGGAATAGTGTCAGACTGATCTAAGGTGCAGACTGCACTTTAGAGATTCAGAAATTCCCCGTTTTGTACAGTTGTGGCCAAAAGTTTTGAGAATGACAAATATTGGGCTTTTACAAAGTTTGGTGCTTCAGTTCTTTTAGATCTTTGCGCCAAATGTTTCTGTGGTCAATCACAAGCATTTCATAAGTTTCAGAGGCTTTTATTACATTACACAAGTTAATGCAAAGAGTCAATATTTGCAGTGTTGGCCCTTCCTTTTCAAGACCTCTGCAGTTAACGCCCTGGCATGCTGTCATTGCATCAACTTCTGGGCCAAATCCTGACTGATAGCAACCCATTCCTGCGTAATCAATGCTTGGAATTTGTCAGAATTTGTGTGTTTTTGTTCTTAATGGGATTAAGTTCTGGGGACTTTACTGGCCATTGACTCAAATTTTCAGAGTTTTGTTCCCCGAGCCACTTAGTTATCACTTAGCCTTATTCTCCATCATTCTGGAAAAGGCATTCTTCACTAAACTGTTCGGGGACTGTTGGGAGAGGTTGCTCTTGGAGGATGTTTTGGTGCCAGTCTATATTCATGGCTGTGTTCTTAGGCAAAATTGTGAGTAAGCCCACTCCACTGGATGAGAAGCAACCCCACACGTGAATGGTCTCAGGATGCTTTACTGTTGACAGGACTGATGGTAGCACTCGTCTTTTCATCTCCAGCTCCGATGCCTTTCAGCCGTAGACAATAATTTAATGCTGTCTGGTATCTGCTGTAGGGATTCCAGCAGAATCCCACCTTTTATCTGTCCAGTTATTCCCTCCATCCCACACTCACTTTAACAGAGACTTGCAGTCAGTAGTAGACATGCACACTCAGAGCCCAGGCTGTTTGAGCAGAGCGGGGCTGCAGTCAGTGTGTTTGACGCTGACTCAGTAGAATGTTCATGTTGTGAAATCCCATTAAGAGTGAGCCAGTGCTGAGCAGGGCCCAGCCTGGGCTTTATGGGACAGCAGGTCACTTTAAAAGGCCAACGGTACCCCTGTGTTTGCACTCTTGTAATAGGATCTAATTACTTGAGTGGCTCATGCTAAATTGAACAGCTCTTTTAAATCGCTGCTGCTCATGTTTAGTTGCTCTTCAAGGCAGTTTAAATGATTTTTTTTTTTTTTAAACAAGTGTTACTGATTGAGGATAACTGTTTTCAGAGAGACATTAGTACAAGGGGTAAATGCTGCATGGATTTGCCCTGAGGCTTTAGCCACTCTTGTTGGGTGGGGTGGGGGCAAACAAATGCAGCTATTGTTTTTGTTGCCCTATCCTGATAAGGGTGATTGAACACCAGGGATTTCATGCAAAGCAGCAACTTTTCCCACCAGGTTTAGCTGTGACTACCACTAACTTTCAGATGGGTGGTTTGTGACCTTTGTCTGCTATTGAATAATGGGAAAGACTAAGTGTCCACCCCGGCACCATCATGTCACTGATAATGGACTGTATTGATGTGATTGGGTGCAAAACCTCCTTTTTTTTTTTCTTTTCTTTTTTTTTTTTTTTTTTTTAGCAAAAGGTTGTCTTTAATATGCTAAAGATTTCAGAAATTCCTGCTCATTGTATCTCTACTTAAGGCAGGGTGTGCATGAATAGAACACCGGGTTGCTGCGTGCCACCTTGCGTTTTTTACCCAGCCCTTCAGGCAGAATATGGATGTTCTCAGCAGACAGTGTAGAGGGAGAGACAAAATACCAAGGCTGTTTATCTTTCACATCTAAGAAGGATGTGGTGTAAAGAGCTCCTCTTGGAAAAAAGTTTCCACCCACGTTTCTATACTTGTGCACAGAAGCTGGGCACACTGTGTGTAGAGACTTCTATGAATGAAAATTATTCCTGTAAAGCTGCACCCAAATGTTCAGCTGTTGGGACATTTGTTTATTTGGGTTTCATTTTGGGGATGTTGTTAACATCTACTGTCCCCATTGTCTTGCTGTCCTGAAGCAGTTTTAACTTTCTTTCTAATGGTCATTTCTAGGTAGCTGATATCACAGCAAAGAGGTGTGTGGTTTTACGTGTGTTTGTTTGTGTGTCTTGGTTAAAAAAACTGACACAAGTAGCCGCCTGCTCTTCCCTGCTTGAACTAGCCAAGCTTTCATAATTTGCTGCTGATTACGTCTAAAAAAAAAAAAAAGTATTAATTTTGCTATAAAGCATTAAAGAGCCATCTGGGGAAAGAAAAAAAACATTCAAGGTTGCCTGCATATGCCTTTATCTGTGGATCACTCAGGGTTGCTCGATAGCTGACTGGAGTTCTTTTGTTGCCCACCCTGTGGCTGCAGTGCAAGTCTCCTGAGGGATTCAAGTCTTATTTGGCCTTCTTTGTCCCTGTAGACACTCTGTGGTGTAGGGAGGGTGGCAAATACCCTTGTGACATGGGCTTTAGGCTCAGCAACACCTCCTAGTCTGGGCTTAACTCCCTACTGGGATGCCCTCTCTCCTGCCACCCACTCCATCACTTGCTTTTCATTTGAATTACATTTAAAGTAATGCTGTATGTGGGAGATATATAAATCTCTGCATGATATTTAATATATATATACATATATATATATATATATATATATATATATATATATATATATATATATATATATATATATATATATATATATATATATAATATTATATAAAAATTTAACTGCATGATGTTTTAATAATCATGTTAAATAATCAAGATTACGATAGAGATGCAAAACTGCCAGATTTATCTGATTTTAGCCCACTTGCCTGTCTGTAGCAACATGCGGTCTGCGCTGTCACTCTGTCTGCTGTCTCCATCTCACCCTCATCTGTTTTTCCTGCCATAACAACCAGCCATGCAAAACAGTGTACCCAAAGCCCTAGGTCAGTGTGAGGCCAGAGTCCACACACACACAGCTTTAGTGAATCATCTCACCTAAGATAGCTTATTATGCAATGGTGTGTTTGTGTATGTCGGTACAAGAAGTGCAGGCGTACATGGCAGCCTGCTGTCAGCATACTGAAACAGGATTGAAGGGATAACAGGATGGTGGTGGATGCACTTGTCAATATGCTGACGCAGAGGCATATGATAGTGTGTGAGTAAACCAAGACTAGATGGAATGTTTCACTTTGTCAATACAGTCATATGGCTCTTTTCCTTTGGAGCTGTGCACTCAGTGTGGTAAATCTTGTGGTAATGGGATAATTATTTAGCAAAACCTGTGTAAATTGCTGTGGAGCAGTCACCAGCAGTTCTCATTTAATATTAATGGTCTTTATGTCCACATTCCCATATAAATGCTTGTGTTAACAGTGAGTTTCTTACAGGGATGCATTCTGTGTATCTCTCAGTTCAAATTAATGTGTTGCAGGCTTTTCTTTGTCTTTGCGGTGCATCGTTATACAGTTAGATTTGTCTTTGGACACATAATTATGGTAATTCAAAGTGCTTTTGATCAGACATCTCAGCGGTGATACTCTGTGTTAACCAGCAAGTGGGGGGGGGGTGTAACGGGTGAATTGGCGGCGATGGCCCGCTGTTAAAGGGTTAATCTGCTTACTTTTTGGTCGCACATCACAAGCTGCTAGTATCATCCCTTCACATGCCTTCATAGCTTGGTTGTACTCAATGATGTGTTTCTAGCTTTACTGGGAACAAGTATTGTGCTTTGAAGGAAGTCTGACCTCTTGTAGCCAAGCCACTGTCATAATATTGAATTTAGCTCTTTATAGTTAAAAACTTCCATCGACTGGCATTCAGCTCTTGCTCTCAGACATGTTTGGTAGAGAACATAAACGCAGGGTGTTTCTATACCGTTGATATTGTGAGATGACAGTTTTTCACAAAAAATGTATGCTGGTGTTATGGATGGTATGATTATGGGACATCATGCACTTTAGTTTTATTCGGTGGTCTTTCAGGTGTTTTGGTGTTGCTGAGCTGATCAGTGCAGTCATTCGTTTTAAGAATGTCCCACATTTCTAATTCGGCCACTCCTAAAGTCTTTGCTACCCCTCCCTGATGGGTTTAATGTGGTTTTTCAACCTAACAATGAACTCGTTCTTTGGATGAAGAAATCATTGGACCTCATGTTGAAAGTTTCACTGAAACGCTACAAAATACAAGTTTTTGTCATGGAATAGTAAGGGAACAAGCCATTCAAGTGCCTGTCAGCTGTCAAACTAGGTTTGAGCTGAAAATGGGGGACTATGTATAAAAATGGCTGTAATTCCAAAATGGGCAATGCAGTAGTCTTGTTAAACCTCTTGAATTAAAACAAATGTGCATTTCACTTGTTTGGGTTTTTGTTGTTTTGTTTTTGTTGTTTTGTTTTAATCCACTGTGGTGGTGTACAGAGGCAAAAACTTGTGGATCTAACTGCATGTCTCGGGATGTTTGACTGTTTATAAAAGATGGATGTACCTTCTGTGTACCATAAACTGGTTCCTAATCTTATTTTGATGAGACTTACACATGCCTCTACCTGTATTTACGACTGTCCCAAGAGCTTAACCGTTGTTTAGCCATAGTTCACTGACATGAATAATTGAGCTGTGCTCCTGCATCTATGCTACTGGCATCCTGTTGTTCTACTGATGTTCAACATCTTTGTAGCCTGCTGTATCGCTCTATAAGATGTCGGCATCCTTTGCTCACAGCAGTTGGTCTGTCTAAAGAGCCCTTTTTAATCTTTTTGCTTTCGCTACATTTTTTTTTTTCTCTTGAGTGGTTTAAGGTTTAATAGGTCAGGTGTACTGTTTAGGGTGTGTCTGAAAAAGAGAAATCTACTTCAAAGGTAACAAATGATGGTATTTGCTTTAACATTTAGCCAGTTGATTTATTGCACTATTGATTACCTACATGTTCAGATAAGGTCGTTCATTGTAGAGCTTTGTTTTGTTGCAGAGTTCTCTCGAGTTTGGGACAAACTAATGTGTCTCTGAGGCTCAGTATTTCTGGGACTCTGGGAAAGGAAATGGCTTAGATCAAAGCAATACAAAAAAGGAAAAGACAGTTGTCACACCCCTGTCTTTTTTTTTTTCTTCCTTCCCCTTTCTTCCAAATTTTGTTTTGCATTTTTAATTGGAAGTCAGTCAAGTCCTTGAGCGCAAAAACCTATTAATTATCCAAGTAAATTCAGTCCATGTTTGACTGTAGCTAATGACTTATTTTCTCCAGGGTAGATGAGGCCAGAAGCTTTCAACTATAGCAGATTGAGCTTATTTAACTGCTCAAAGTGACATGGTACTTTTGATCTGCTAACATGCCTCCCAGTTAAGCTCCATGTCATCAGAATCATCCCGTGGCCTACATGCAGTGCGTGTCAAGTCATTTTTGAGCATGGAGCGTTATGCTGCTAAAATGTGCTTTTAACTAGCCTTTTTAGCAGGAGAAATGTGTCAAGGAATCTGGTGGGTTTTGTCCTTTTTGTCTGACAAGTGATTAATACCGAGCTTCAGGCTGCAAAAATTTCAGTTGATGAAAGTTTAAAAAAAAAATAAAAGAACTGCAATTTCATTGTTTTTATTTTGCTTACAAATACAGTTTTCTGATAAACAGCTGAAAGCATTACAGTGTAAACTTTGCACCTCAACAAGTAATTGTAATTCATTAATGATGGGTAATGATCACCAGTGCAGATTGATACTAATGAATTTTGAGGTAAACCCACACGTAAGGCAATGCATGTAAAATTTCCATCCTGCTGCCATCACTGCAATAGTGATCACTGATGGATTCATGGAGGCTGCTTTTTCACTCATTTTCAGTCCAGTCCTTGTACCTGTTCATTTTCAAAGGAATGTTTCCTTTGTTAATACTGATCCATGAATCAGTCAAGCATTAAACGGGTACCTGTTTTATGGAAGGAACTCATGCAGCAAGTGTTAGCAAGCCTGTCCATCTGTAATGTTAATAAACGGTGTTAATTTAACAGGTTAACGCAATTTGTGTCTAAAACTTGCTGTTTCCCAGATTAAAGTTTAGAAAAGTCTACCAGCAATTAGACAGCTACATGAACTTAACCAACTGCATCAGCAACAAGTCACCAGAACCACAGGAAATAGCTGAATACATTTGTACGAACCAGCATTGTTCTAATCATCATTTAAAAAAAAAAAAGCCTCTTAATACCATGTGGGGGGAGAAAACATTAAGTACTGAGTATTTTCTTCGGTGTTGGTTTTGAGTTTGAAAATATAGTTTCAATAAATGTAATGGATGTATTTTCCAATTTCCTAGAAAAATGAAAAGAACTGAGGAGCGGCTCATGACTTTTGCACAGGACTGTATGTGGCAAAAAACTCCCCGAGAGCAGCATATCACTGTTTTACATCTCTCCGTTCTAGCTCAACACTGCAAAAAGATATCACACACTCCTGCCTGGTTCTTTACAAGTTAATCATTTAATGTGAGCAGGTTACCTGCTGAATTGGCCAGGTAAATCACTCAGGGGAAAAAACCTTCCCAATAAAAACACTGATGATGGACATGGCACGTCGCTGTTTGTTGCCCAAGCATAATGTAGTGTACCGAAGAAAATGAGATCTGTGACAGAGGTTTTTGGCTTTTGACCAAAGGGATTAAAAACATTTATATAGGTTTGCTTGTTTCTCAGCTGTCAGTTACATTCAGCATTACAAGGAGGTGTTGGTTGGGCACCTCAGGGCATCTAACAAGGCTGTTCATCTTCACACCACATTGAAACACCCATTAAATAATACAATAAAGATAGAGCTTATCTTTACTGGCTGCCATTCTGGTCTCAGACAGTGTAAGTGATTGGTTACATGAGACTGTTTTTGAATTGAAACAGAATTGGAAACTATCGTGGGCTGTAGTATCCCAAGGGCCTTCTACTGATAAATGGTTCACTGCCTTTTCCCTCTAGCCATCATTAAAAATGTCAAATCATTAAAGGCTGCACTTCTTCATAATCACCACCCTCCTCACTGATGGGAGATGTCTCCTGGCCTCGTCTTTCCTCTTTTGGAGCATGCTTAATTGCTTTCCCAAGTGTTTGTTAACAAAATTGGAATTGTGCCTCAGTTGCTTCAAACAAATTGTCCTGTTAATTATCAGCGGATGATAAAGTGTCAAGAATGAAGCAGAGCTGCACTGGCAGGACAACAGATGCTCATGAACACCTTTGCACGTAGTTAACGATGCCTGTGCCATCGGTGGTCAAGGGCCTTGTCCAAGGCCGGTGTGTGTGTTTTTTTTTTTTTTTTTTTTTTTTTAGGAAGAGAACATTAAGCTGGAAAATAACTTGTTTGTACTATGTTACTGTTTAACCACAAAAGTGGTTACACCCATTCAAAAATGGTCACAGTTGAAGGTGGGATGAAAAGCTGTTTGTCGCAGTGATGTGCACATTTTTTTCAATCGCTGTCTCTGCATGAAGAACTCGATAGTTCAGTATGCTGACAGCTGTCTGAAATAGATGTTTAAAAATGAAACGGTTCACTAGTTAAGGCTTCATATAGTTAGCCATATAAGTTCAAGTGCTCCTTCAGATACCAGAAGTGACCAAGGCACTCTTAACAGTGAAAGTGGTCTACCAGTATGCCCTTTAACAACCCGCCTGCACATCTGTACAAGCGCACTTTGCATTACCATACTTATGAGATGGTTTGGCCTGTCGGAAAAATCCAAATGGTTTCTGAAAGACATGAGAGTATAAGTATGGTAATAGGTCTAGACCTATGTTGTGATGAGTCACCTGTATATTTGGAAAAAGGTTGGTGTTTTAAAATGGGCCTGAGAAAAATACAAGTATATTCCTTTTGGGAATGTACTTGCCTTTGGCATCCATCCACAGTGAAGCAATTTAGAGAGGAAAATAGAGAAGCTAAAACAGAATTATAAGAAAATGTAAACTTGTGACTAAAAGCTGCACTAGTGCAGCTACACTATTCCTTCTGTGCCACACTTGGTGAAGTGGTATTATAGTAGGTGGATTGCACTGCACATTAACATCACTCAGGTCAGCCAGTGTTCGTGCTTACAGCTTTCTAACTGAACCTCCGCTTCTGCAACTTCATGAACCCTAATGACATACAACACAGCAGCTCACATTACAGCATTCTCCATCTTGTTGCTATGCTAACCCCCAGCCGGTTACTGCATCACATTAGCATTCCTGTTGGCGGTGTGCGTGCATGTAGTCCTCAAGAGAGCTCCCCAGTTGACCGTTATCCAGAGGGAGAAAGTGCCATTTAATATGTTGCATGGTTCAAATAATTTTACTGCCAAATATTTCTAATCCTAAGCTTAACCTCAACACGTAAATTTTAATTGAGCAGAGAATGATTCATCTTTTGTGAAGCAGCCAAAAGCCTGGGATCTGGAAACTGTAATATCCAAGGGTCCATATGTCATCACTGAGCATTCGGACAGGATGTTGAAACTGTGGTCCCCTCTCTCCTCCACAGAGCTCTCCTGTTGCTCTGTGACGTTGGTGTAAATATTTTCTTTTTTGGTTTTGGAAGGGTAGTGGAATTGGTGTACAGTCCCTGCAGAGTGGCTTGCAGGGGTGTGTGTGTGTGTGTGTGTGTGTGTGTGAGTGAGTGAGAGTGAGAGTGAAGTATATTGGTACCTTGGCTTCAGGTTGAGATGTGCTGAGATAATATCTTCCCATGTCAAGTCTCTTTTGTGTCTCATTGCCTTTAATCATATTGGATTGAAAACATAAATGTGCCTAATGTTAAACCTACAGATAGGGTGGGCTGCTCCTTCAGCGGCTATGCTATGGCGATGAGTGTCTCTGTATCACTGATATCACTTGACTTGAGTTTCCACACCAGCTCGCTGCCTGTCACTGGAGCTGTGTGCAGGCAGAGTGGGAGGAAACAGGTGGTGAAGAGTGAGGGGCATTGGAAAGAAGGCTACTGTGTAAGCTATGTAAGCCGTCCTGCTGTTTGGTCAGATCACACACTGTCGAGGCCTGGATCAGTTGGATGTGCTTGCTTTCGTTTACTTGCTCTTTTCTAGGGCTGACTGTTTGGAAGAGGTGCACTCTGCTGCCACCATTCAAAATCCATCCTTTTTTTCCTTATTTATTTTTTTTTAAAGTCTCCTATAATTGCAATTTAGCTGAAAGAGACACTAAGCTATAGTTGCCATGGTAATATCATCCTCAGTGCTGACAGGATCATAGATAAATGTCTGAGAAGTGATCGTTCTTCCCTTTAGTGTGCTTTTTGTCTCATTTGCTGTTTAATTGATACACCGTAAGATGTGTACTTGGTCAACTTTCCTAATGAGCTCAGTAGCTTTGCAGACTAGGACATCTTGGGAGGGGTGCTTGTGCTTTGGCCGTATATTGATAGTAACTTGATTCAACAACTTTGTTGCCCTCCAAACCCTTCCTGCACCAAAAAGCACTCACATCAATGGCAAAACTGTTCCCATTGCTCTTCTTGACGCGTAATGCTCAAGGATAAGATCTGTAATTTGTGTGTGTGTGTGAGTGAGAGAGAGAGAGAGAGAGAGAGAGAGAGACCATTGACTAAGTAAGTAGTAAGTGATGGGGTCTTGTGGTGGTGACTACATTTGCATGCACAAGCTAAAATATCTGAGAAATTACATGTTTCTCATTTGTATGTTCTGCTTCTGTCAGAGGCTAAAATACCTTTCTATTTAAGTACCTATAAATGCACTGATCACTGCTTAACTTTGCAATTGGCCCGAGTTTTGCTGAGTATCCCTCAAGGGCTCAATAGAAAGAATTACTACTCTGTAGCCATGCTTGTAAGGGAAGAGGAGCCAGCACATTGAGTACCTGACAAATCCGACTGCAGTGTGCTTGACCGTGGGGAGTGATGTTGTGCTAAAGCTGCGGCAGTGCACCTCCCTGTGTATCAGACAACCTCCTGAGGTGCAGTGATTCAGAAATATTGCTCACATTCATGACAATTAAAGGTCTTTAAAAGTGCAATTTATCTTGTAGAAATTGGACAGCTATTGGCCAAAGTTGTCTTTTGTCACAGATTTTGTTGCTGAATTTTACTGAGCAGAGTGACAGTTTTCTGTTGGCTTCATTGAGCGATGACCTAACGCTTTAAATGGGATGACTGGCAGCAGAGTATGAAGTGGCTGGCATGAGAATTGGTACCTCAGAATCATGGCTGTCACCAGGAAAAGGATGGATTGACTGCTTCGGGCTGCCTCGAGTGAAGGAGTTCAAGTATCTCTGGGTCTTATTTATGAGTGGGGGACGAGTAGATGGACTGGCAAAGCACAGTGGACACTGTACTGCTCTGTCTGTGGTGAATCGAGAGCTGAGTGCGAATGTGAAGGTGTCGATTTACTGGTCGATCGACATTCCTGTCTTCACCCATAGCAGTGAGGTGTGAGCGGTGACTAAAAAAGGATACAAGCGGAAATGAGCTTCCTCCAAAGGTTGTTTTGGCTTATCCTTAGATGTGGGATGAGGATGTCAGCTGCTCATCACAGAGCTGCTCCTGCTCTGGATTGAAAGGAGTGCTTTGCTTAGGATGCCTCCTGTGTGAGAGGTTTTGAGGCATGGGGCAGATGCAGTACATGCTGGAGAGTCTTCATCTCTCAGCTGGCTTGCTTAGACTTCTGTCCCCACCACCCAGATCCAGATAAGATGGATGGACAGATGGGTGGACTGAATAATTCAAAAGCATTATAATTCCAGTCTGCTGTATGTCATCCTAAATAAAACACAAATATTTTAACAATTTGTTCATTTCAGAATTTTTTTCCTGACATTTTATACACTGATCACTGATAATTGCTAGTGTCAGCCAAACTGAAGTTGTGTACCTTCCCTGTCGCTCTCAAAAGTGTTCATTCCTGGTGTCTAACAAAAGCATCAAATCTATTTTCTTCTTCATTAAACATTCGCCATTTTAAACATGTCAAATTCTGCTTTGTTTACATCAGTGTCTAGCTTGCAATCCTCCTCCTTCAGTGCCTCCATTGGTGCATTGCTGCATCTCTTGGCACATTCTGGTGCCCGTCGATCGCTCAAATAGTGTGAAACCGTTGGCAAGAATGCATATTACATCATCCGTGTACACAGGCCTGCACATGGCATACAAAACGCCAGAGACCCACTAAAGAAACGGCTCCATTACACTGCTGGAGAACTGGAGTATCCACAGGATACTTTTAAAACCCCATCCCCTTTCTTTTTTTTTTCTTTTTTTTTTTTTTAATGTTTGAAGAGGCAGCGTCTTAAAATTTGATGAACATTAAGATTGCGCAGGCTTATAAATATTCATCAGACCAGAACCCCCCGCTTCCTTTCTTCTCTTTGTCACCATCCTCTTATTTCAAATCTCTTCATCTTGGCCTGAATTTGAGCTCGACCCAAACAAACACAGGTTTTCTCAGGAGATCACCCACCAGCACTTTAGTGGCTCTTGCATGTATAATGCAGAACACTGTCAGGCTGTTGCCTCTAATTGTCCTATTGAGTGTTTAATGTTTGAGCTCATTAACATGATCTGACATCTATTGTTTATCATGTTAATGGCACCATTTCCTTGGCTGTAGTAAAAGGACTGTTAATTAGTGACCACAAAGCAAACATCTAGTTTAGCAAAGCACCCTAATCTAACTTTAACCTGTCTTATCACAACAGGAAATAACGAGAGCTTCAGTTGTGTGACCTCATTCCCTTTTTGACCTGGCAGAGATGTGCTTTTCTCAACGCGCCTGCACTCAGATGGATTAAGAGGTTAGTTTCCAATCTCGCATTCAGCTCTAATCTTCCTTCATTAAATGCTGCATTTTGTCTAATCAAAGCAGGTCAAAGCTGTGCGTTGTGTTTAAGGGAAAAGTTACTTTTTCTTCTTTCAGCAAAGACTCGATGCGCACACCAGCACAGGGAGCCTTTTGTCATCATGAGACAAAAAAAGGCATATCACTTGCTGGAAAATGGTTGGTTGTTGGCGATGTGAAGACAGACTTATTTCAGTGATCTTCCTCCCCCAATCCATAACCCAGCTGTGGAAACCTGACCAGCCTGGTTTGGATTTACCTGTAGGAGCAGGGGGAAACTGAGCCAGGGCAGCTGATAAATTTTTCAGCAGCTCCAAACCCAAAAGCAGCTGATAAGCACAACAGTCTCAGAATTTCAGTTCAGGTTTCATTCTGCGGAAGCTTACATCACTGGCTCAGTTTTTGAGCACACTTCAGCACGATGAAGGTGCACCATGTGACGTTACAGAGCATTGGATTACTTGGAAAGTCTATCACAGTTCTGGCTTTTCTCTACTATATATATATATAATATATATATATATGGAAATCACGCTCTAGATAAATGGATGGTAAGGGGGGGGATTTTGTGTTATTTGTCATGGCTAAGGCTGGATAGTATGACCAAGTTTTTTAACATGTATACATGTCCTTTATTTTCTTTTGCACTTAACCTCACTGTTTCATATTTGACTGGCCGATCACAGATCATAGTTTGTAGATTGTAGCTGCATTAACATACAGTGTGTATGTTAAAGAAAACCCTTGGTTTTGTTTTGTTTTTTTTGGGGGGGGGGTTGTTGCATGTTTTGATTAGTCTCTATAAAAATGTTTTACATCTCTTAATGTCTTCTAGAAAAATACAGTGGTATAAAATCACTTTTATTGTCATTTACTTATTTTTTTCCTTATTATACATTAAATATATTACATAGTCCAATTTCAGAAACCAGCAGAAGTGTTGCCTTTCAGCTCCTGCATGACTTGCCACAACTGCAATGTCCTCATCAGGGTTTTAAAGTGAACTCACTGACTCTTTCTATCCCATCATTCTCCCTCTTTTAAACATTAACTGACTGGAGTACTCAAAGTATATCCCTCTATCAGGCTAGTTGGAATAATGCCAGAGCTTGTTTGGTGTAGTTGGACCTTGATTGTCAAACAATGGCTGGTCTTTTCTCTGGCTTTATGTTGCCCAATTTGTAATATGTGTGCAATATATTTTCTAACCATTTTTGCTCTGAAGGAGCTTTTCTGCATGTGCAGGGCTTATGTATGCATGAGTGATGCTGCCAGACTTCCGAGGGGGGGGGGCGCTTTACTAGAAAATTCAATGTCCACAAAGAACTCGTTTTCTCAGAGGTAGCTTTGGCTCCCGCTTCCAACACGTGGTTGCCAGCAGATTCTTTTCCTGTGTAAACAGAGACGGGAAGACGGCGAACTGATACTCGTCCTCGGCTGGTGGGTGCGTCTGTGTGTGAGGAGCAGGAAATCTTTTGGACAAATGAGCCTGTTATTGATCATTCCACCGTCTTTGCCAACAGGAATCTTTGATCTGTATCTTAGAAAGTCCTCTATCTCCTCCTAAGGGAAGGAAAGGAAGATTTTTTTTAAATTTATTTTTTATGTCTTTTAATTTTTAGTAATTCTGATTTGGAACTGTACAGCACTGTGTTCTGGGTTTCCCTCAGTGTTTACATATCCACTATTTCCCGTACTTCTTTCCATACATTCATTGGCTTCACTTGTCTTAATTTTGTTTGACTTGCCAGTTTCCTCCCCAAACCATGTCCGCCTGCTGTCAGTCCTTAATATTGCCACTGATGAGAGAACAAAGTTACATTCACTCCCATAATAATTTGTGCCCTCAAATCAAAAGCGGATGCCGATCGAGTGTAGTTCTGTTCCACCCTCGTTGATGTCTACTTGAACGTGCGACATCTTGCCACGCACTCGTCTATACACAAGGGCACGTCAAAACAAGGTGGTTCCATGGCAAGCGCCGGCAGCCTTAAGCGTGGGTGGTGTTGAATATGTTATGAATGTGGTGAGTGTGCATTTTTATTGATTTGTTTTTAGAAATTGAAGGCTTTGGTGTGATTTTTGAGCCAAGTGGTATTGTGTTAATGTATGCAGAATCCTGCAGAAGACTAAAAGCAGGCAGTGAGGAATGCTGTTGCGTGTTTGTCGGGGGGGGGATAAGTGAGAGGAGGGTTTTCTTGTCTCCCAGGGGAGAAAGATGAGAGGAAGAGAGGCATGATATATAGGTAGAGAGCGGGGGATGGTGTCAGAACCGAGGAGGAAAGAGTCAGCTTAATGTAAATAGACACGGTAAACGCCACACTGAAATCCGAGCCTAACTTTTCAGGCTTGAAGTCTTACAGAAATGCATTTATAAAAGGCAGGGAAGAAGTCTGTGTAGTTAAAGGACAGGTATTACACCCAATTCCAACTACATATTTCAATTTTTGAATTGTTTGCATAAATCATTTCAAAATAGCGCTTATCTCGGCCCTGGCGCAGACCCTCGGTTCAGCTGCTGTCTGAAATGAGCTGTTTTAACTCCCTTAAAGCCGGCTTTCTTCTGACTGGCTGCCACTCAAAGGTAGGTTTGAATAGCAGGAGGGTGGATCTTCTGTACTTTGAACTGTGTACCTGAGATGACCATATTAGAGGTATCTGCACTTATAGACATCATTCTGCGCATCCAGTCCAATTGCATGACAGCAGCTCAGTGCATTTAGACACTGTAGGTCAAAGTGACCTGCTAATGTTCAGAGCATCGGGTGTGGAGCCAGCTGATCAAAGGAACTTTGATCAGCTGGCTCGGTGGTAATACGGTATATCGTAACCAGCTGTTCGCAGCTAGTAAGGGCAGGAAACCGGCGCTTGAGCGGCACTCACCCGCCGTTAAAGGGTTAAGGGCTGCAGCCTAACTGAGTATGATCACAGTGTACCCATCTTCTAATAGCTGCTTCCAGCACGATGACACTGTACAACAAAGCTCAAATAATTTAAAACTGGTTTCTTGAACAGTGAGTTCAAATGGTCTCCAGTCACCAGATCTCAATCAGTTGAGATGTAGTGGAAGGGGAGACTCACATTATAGATGTGCGGCTGACAAAATCTGCAGCAAATGTGTGATACTGTCCTGTCAATATGGAGCAAAATTTCTGAAGAATGTTTCCATCATTTTGTTGACTCTGTGCCATGAAGAATCAAATGCTACTCAATTCTAGCACGTGATGAAGTGTCTTGAGTGCGTATGACAGAGGAGGAGGAGAAGCCTACGAGGTCCTCTTCAGCTGTAGGAAAAAAAAGATATTGGTGCAAAACAGAAACCCATCCCCACAACAGTGTAGTGAAAACATCAAAACATCCCCCGCCTCATCTGGCAGTCAGGATATGCAAGCTTTGTATTTGATGGTTGAAGGTAAAGTAAGTGTGTGTGTGTTTAATTTATTCTAACAAGTTAGCCTCATGTGGTGGCCTGCTGGAGTTTAGAGCTTGTTAAACAGTAGTTTTGTTGTGTTGTCAAAAACACACGCTGGTTTATTTTATTCAGTCGGGAAGTTTTCAGAGATGAAGAGAATGTATGCATAGATGTGACTGTTCTCATTGTGATGAATAGCAAATGCCCGAGATGCGCAATCCCCCGGGTTCTGAAGTAAATGTGGTTATTGGTATTCAGTATTGTAGAATAACAGTTGTGGGATTTCGCATGACTGTACATGTAGGTATTTGCACTATAAATGAACAGAGGCAAAGGTGCATTTACTTTCAACTTGGAGCAAGTGACAATATACAGTTAAGCTGTAACAATGCACAGAATAACAAACAGAGTCTCCGTGTTGAGAGGAAAATCAGTGAAATGTGAGTTTGTAGTAATTCCAGAAATCACTTTTTCTGCGCTTTCACGCAGTCTGCTTGATGTCAATTGTTGTCAGCTGGGAAAAGAGTCAAAAAGCAGCAGAAGCACTCCAGAGATCAGATGGAGACGTCAGGTAATTTTATGTATCTGAATCTAACTCGCTGTTGGGTTCTTGGAAGTCACTGCTTGGGGCTTGCTCTGATAGATGTTGAGGTGTGTATTTTTATCCTAAAATATTATCTAGTGCTTGCAAGTTTTGTAGACAAACATTTACAACTTTATTGTCCAGAGACAAGTGTAATGTTTCAATAAAGTGCAAAACTAAAGCTTGGTAGCAGCTGTCATTATTGGTTCAGCTCCACAGCAGTCTGCAGGCTCAGTCCAGTTCAGGAAAGTGGAAATGAGCTGTGAATCAGCAAATGACGGATAAGTGTGTGCGTGTGTGTGTGTGTGCACGCTCACATTTCTTTCCACCATGCTTTCTTCTACTGGAACACAGTAAGTGCGTCTGTGGTCGAGTGGGTGTCTTCTTTAACTTCTTGGGAAAGACTTTGAGCGTACTCCACACTAAGCCCCACACGTCTCCCTCCTCCTCTCTGTTTCCCCCCTCCCCTCCAGCAGCTGTTTTCCTGTCTTAGCTGGGAACTGGAGCCAAACTGTTCTCTATTTTTTTTTTCTTTTCTTTCTTTCCTTCCCCCTATCCTCGCCTCGCAAGCAGGAACTCGTAGACTTACCGAAATGCACACACTCACTCTTCTTGTCTGTCTCTGCCCTGTCCCACACTCGTCTGGCTGTTGACTGTGCGCTGACCTCGTTTTGGACTACAGACTGAGGAGCAACTATTCCCACTCTTCTTCTTGGCTGCTGTGATTGCATGCTCACATTGCTGTGTGAGAGCCGCCTGACTGTTCATAGAAATGCTTTCATGGTAAGATGTCTCTTCCCGTAATTACAGGCTACTTCTGTCTTTTGACCTCTTATTTGTGCTCCCTTCTGTCTGTGACTTTGTTGCTGGTTTCCCCATCTCTGTGTTGGCTGGGCTGCTGTGAGGCTCATCCTGTTCTGACAGTTTCCAGAAGTCTTCTTAGCTGTGTCCTGCAGTGATTTGAGGGTGTCAGCATTTTGCTAAAGAAAGCCTCAGTGAATGAAATGAAATTTTATGCCTGCCACCTAATTTTTTTTTTTCTCCATATCAAAGGAAACAATCTTGTTACAGTTGTGACTGACACAGGGAGGTGTAGCCAGTAGCTAGGCCTCACCTCTGGTAATTCAAATCACTGAACCAGACCTCTCGACTAGTTGTGGTATTGTTTCCTGTTGGAGCATTTTTAATGGAATTATGTGGCAAATAATCTGGGCTGCCCCGTGGTACGGCTCATCCATGAAGTCTGTGCTTTAGTTTTGGTGAGTGAAATTGATTTGGTTTCTGAGTCTGTTACTTGGCACTGATTGGCATTTGTCTTTGTGTCTTTTGTGGCTAGTTTATGGATACAGCTTGCTAATGTTGGCTGACAATGTCCACCCTCTTGTGTAAATATGGAAACTGAATTTCCATATTTGGAAGTTTGGACTTCTGAAACTAGTGGATAACATCGGTTTATCTCTTCTATACAGTCCAAGGCCCCGATTAGCTTACCTGCCATCAGACTTAAACATCTGAGTTGACATTTAGACCCGTTTGAGCATGTTTTTGCTCTTATTGTATTTACAGTAGGGTAACTGTAATAACCTTCTTTACCTCTTCACCCACCCCACCACCACCACAAAAACAAATTTTACGCATGGCAATTGTTGGAGGAAAACAATCATTAGTTCTACTTGATAGACTCATAGGTGAAAAATGATGGGCATGACCACTGTGGCGTCACCTGCTAATTTCTTGATTCTGTATTGTGCTGAAACTTTGGCACCGTGTTGGGATTTGAAGCCACAATATTTGGATGAAAGGGAGTGCACACCTACCAGTTATGGCTAATAAAATGTTTGGATGGTCTGTATTACTCAGCAAGCCAAGATCACAGGTGAGATCCAGCAGACAGTGATCTTCCTCTGACACTTTGGCAGAGGATTGAATTAAAGACTTAAAATGCAGAATCAATTGTGGACTTCACAAAACTTGCCCGCACACTGCAGCTGAACACAATGTTTGAATTTGTTTCAAACATCAGAAGAATCTCATACATTTTGTACCTTGTTTGATGGCCAAAATGTTATCTTGCATCATCTACCTGTGCAGCTCTGTTTGAAAAATGTACTGAAACAAACAAGCTGTGGCCTTTCATGTTTCAGAAATCCTCAACAGAGGAGGAGGTTATGAAGCATGCTGTATGTTGTGGCCATGTGGGTAAGGAGGATGTGGAGTATGGGCGATAAGACTTCAGGAATAGTTTTCCAGGGTTCTTGAAGCATATTCAAAGCTCTTCTTTGGATGTTGGCTGCCTTTTTTTTGTTCTGTTTCCTGTCAAGATGACCCCCCCCCCACTACTTCAATAATGTTGAGGTCTGGGCACTGGGGAGGCCAGTCCATGACGTCGTTCCACTGTGTGAAATGTAGCCCTAAAACATGACGGAGCCTCCACTGTGTGTTACAGATGGCTGGAGACACTCACTGTTCTACCTCTCTTCTGACCTCCTCCGTACATGTTGAGGATTTGAACCAAAAATTTCAAACTTGGATTCATCACTCCATAAGACCTGCTGCCACTGATTCCATTTTATTTTCTCCTCAGTCCAGTTCTCGTGTAATTTGACTTCAGCCTTTTCTCCCGGTTTCCATTCCTTAAGAGTGACTTCCATTTCTGATGAGGCTTCGGAAAACAGTAGCTTCAACTAAAGAAATGGGAATAAAAGATGTTTTGTGACATGCTGGTAGTAAAAAAAGTGCCTAAAATCCCTGTTGTGGTAGTTGTTGAATTTATATTTCTAATTATAAATTATGCAGAACAATGCTGTTTTAGATCCGTTTCCAAAAATGTTGCTGGAATCTGAAATGGCTCAAATTTTCAAGTCCAGCTTTTATCTGTAAGCGTTACCATCAGCAAACTGTCCTTCTGCCTGTGTATTAGCCACGTGATGGATACTGATGGCAAATATGAGTCACTGTTCATACATGTTCAGACCCATGTCATGATTGCCTCCAGCTGATATTTCAAAGCCAGTGTGCAGATAATGGTTTTTGTGGATTTGAGTTTTCTACTTCAAAGTCCCTGCAATACTAAAGTGCATTAATGCATCCTTAAGCTGGATACGCAGGAGTCTGTGCATTTGGTGAAGGATGCTTGCGTTAAGACCGGCTGTGTGTGTTTGATATGCTAACAGTGGTTGTCATGCTGTCAGCGGCCTTCTCCATGCCATTGCCTCCCTTGCGTGAGATAACAAGTTTGCGCCATGGTTTCTGGTCCAGCTGCATCTTAAGCAGTGCTGGCTCCTTTTCACATCCGATCTTCTGTATGCTCAGAGCTGATGAAAGTCACTGAGGTATGTTAAGGTCTGTTTTTTTTTTTTTTTTTGGCTTCCACTAAACTAAACGCTGTTAATCTGAAGAGGTGCTGGATAAGACACCACATCTCCTCCATTCATGCTTTCTCTTATCAGGCTTCTCACCATTAAACACCTGCTCCACTGGGGTTTCTTTCGGTCAGTTCTCACATCTCTTCTTTCCATCATGTAACCCCCCCCCCTTTTTTTTAATTTTATTTATTAAATGTAAATATAAGTCCTTGGCTCTTATCACTCTAACACTCTTCAACAGTAACCTTCTTCACGGACACTTTTTCCCTTTTGATAACCTTTTTCGTTTTCCTCTGTCTTTGTGGTGAACATTAAAATGAAAGGGCTGTTTCAGCTCACTTTATTGTACATGCTGTGAATATTATAGGTAGTCTGTTTGAGCAGTAGCTCTTTTCCTCATGGGTGTCATGGGTTGCTTTGAGGCACTCCTCCCTTATTCCTAGGCTGACTCTTTTGAAACATTGTATGGGTATTCAGTGTGTAACGCTCTATAAAATGCTGTATTTATTTATTTTTTGGGAATATTTCTGCTTTTTTTTTTTTTTAACTTTTTAAAAAAAATTAAATCAACTTGAAAATTTGGCTATAAACAGCACATTCTGCAGATTTTTCATGATTTATTTTTAACAATTTTTAATTTTTATTTTTTTTTAAAAGAAATACTGTAGGTTGAATAATTTAAACTGCTACTGCTCCCTTATTTTGTTGGCCAATTCTTCTGAATATGCGTTGGGCAAATGTGTAAATGTTCCAGACAGATTTTCTTTTTTTTTTCTTTTTTTTTTTTAAATACAGATTTAACATTTATGAAAAATAAACTATTGGTGCAATGATGGTTGACCTACAGTCCAATTACTTTCTGTCCCAATGTATCACATATTGTACAAGTGAAACATTTGCCAGCGGAGCTCTCAAATGTGTTTTTTTCCTTTGCCACTAACAGCCCTGAAAGAGCCACGTCATTTTTATTGCTTTGTACTACCATACAGTGACTCTGCTAAATTTAAGTGTGAAAGTGGTGCTGTTTTCTGGTTTTGAATCAATGAAAGGGGGCCTTCTTGACATTTGGGTTAATTCACTGGGATAAATAAGATTTTGGCTTTGGTCAGTGTTGACATTAAGAATTTTTTTTTTTTTTAAACATGAACAATCAGTCATTTGTAACTGCTATTGATCATATGCACAAGTATTGTTTCTGCTTAGAAGAGCTAAGGACTGCTCATACAAACTCTTAAAATTAATACCCTTCATTTTCTAAGTGCTTAATCCACTTGGGCATACATAGATGATGTAGGTTATACCTGAATGTCACAGCATTTACACACACCCACTTTTTCTGACCATCTTGCCTTTTCTCATCCTCTGCAGATGTTGTTGATAAAAAGCTCAAGTGTGTGTGTGTCTGCACAGAAAGGCACGGGCTGTATGCGTGATAGAGCAGTTGGGGAGGGGGGGGGACTGATTTTGAAGTTTGTCAGCAGCTCAGTGTGGATTACCTCAGATATTTTCAGTGGGTTTTGTATAGAGAGGTTGACAGGACCCTTCTCTGCCTCCCTGTCATACCCTCAAACACCCTCTGGCTTGAATCCTAAATTGTTGACGCAACAAGGATCCAAGAGAATGGGATTTTGATTTTCTATTTGATCACATTAGTCAATTTGGGACTTTTTTTTAAAATCAGCTTTGCAGGACATATGAGGATAAATGTTTTTAATGTGTGTCTATTGTCATTTTAGGCTGCTTCATCTAACTTCTCACTTGACTAGCAGTCATACTCAAAAACTCATTAGTATGACGATTAATGTGATAGACTTTGACTCAAACCTATAGTGCTTTGGATTCCCAGCATCAGATTGACTTGATTGAATTTAGAATTGAGTGTATGATCCAGTCTTTGATGCTGTGGAGATATCTGTGAATATCACTTGCAGTGTATCACAAACGTGAGGACACCCCTCACGTTTCTGCAGATATTTCAGTATATCTTTTCATGGGACAACACTGACAAAATGACACTTTGGCACAATGAAAAGTAGTCTGTGTGCAGCTTATATAACAGTGTAAATTTGTTCTTCCCTCAAAATAACTCAATATACAGCCATTAATGTCTAAACCAGCAGCAACAAAAGTGAGCACACCCCTAAGAGACTACACCCGTAAATGACCAAATTGAGCATACTTGTCATTTCCCCTCCAAAATGTCATGTGACTCGTTAGTGTTACTAGGTCTCAGGTGTGCATAGGGAGCAGGTGTGTTCAGTTTTGTAGTACAGCTCTCACACTCTCTCATACTGGTCACTGAAAGCTCCAACATGGCACCTCATGGCAAAGAACTCTGAGGATCTTAAAAGACGAATTGTTGTGCTACATGAAGATGGCCAAGGCTACAAGAAGATTGCCAACACCCTGAAACTGAGCTGCAGCACAGTGGCCAAGATCATCCAGCATTTTAAAAGAGCAGGGTCCACTCAGAACAGACCTCGCGTTGGTCGTCCAAAGAAGCTGAGTGCACGTGCTCAGCGTCACATCCAAATGCTGTCTCTGAAAGATAGACGCAGGAGTGCTGTCAGCATTGCTGCAGTGATTGAAGAGGTGGGGGGGGGGTCAGCCTGTCAGTGCTCAGACCATACGCCGCACACTACATCAAATTGGTCTGCATGGCTGTCACCCCAGAAGGAAGCCTCTTCTGAAGTCTGTACACAAGAAAACCCGCAAACAGTTTGCTGAAGACATGTCAACAAAAAACATGTTTACTGGAACCATGTCCTATGGTCTGATGAGACCAAGATTCATTTGTTTGGTTCAGATGGTCTCAAGCATGTGTGGCGGCGATCAGGTGAGGAGTACAAAGATAAGTGTGTCATGCCTACAGTCAAGCATGGTGGTGGGAATGCCATGGTCTGGGGCTGCATGAGTGCAGCAGGTGTTGGGGAGTTACATTTCATTGAGGGACACATGAACTCCAATATGTACTGTGAAATAATGAAGCAGAGCATGATCCCCTCCCTCCGGAAACTGGGTCGCAGGGCAGTGTTCCAGCATGATAATGACCCCAAACACACCTCTAAGACAACCACTGTTTTATTGAAGAGGCTGAGGGTAAAGGTGATGGACTGGCCAAGCATGTCTCCAGACCTAAACCCAATAGAACATCTTTGGGGCATCCTCAAGAGGAAGGTGGAGGAACGCAAAGTCTCGAACATCCGCCAGCTCCGTGATGTCATCATGGAGGAGTGGAAAAGCATTCCAGTGGCAACCTGTGAAGCTCTGGTAAACTCCATGCCCAGGAGAGTTAAGGCAGTTCTGGAAAATAATGGCCACACAAAATATTGACACTTCAGGAACTTTCACTAAGGGGTGTACTCACTTCTGTTGCTACTGGTTTAAACATTAATGGCTGTATATTGAGTTATTTTGAGGAAAGAATAAATTTATTTAAGTTATATAAGCTGCACACAGACTACTTTTCATTGTGTCAAAGTGTCATTTTGTCAGTGTTGTACCAGGAAAAGAGACTTAAATATCTGCAGAAATGTGAGGGGTGTACTCACTTTTGTGATATACTGTAATGCATTAGAAATTAATTTATTGGTTTGAATCTGAAAGGCCATCTCAAACATGTTTTTAGTTTGGTTTCCAGCCTGCCCCTCCTGTTCTTTCTTATATCTCAGTTGTTTCCTCACTGACAGACGTGTGACAAATTGCTGCTGAAGTCCACATGTGCATGAGCACTTGGGTCTTTTTACGTCGCATGTATGTTACACATTCACAGATGCCACTCGGTTGACAGCCTCTAAGAAGGTTTTTTGTAATCAAGTTATTTGAGTTACTTGATGAATCGTTGGAGCCCTACAATGGACCCCTCATTTCTCCAGAAATGGCTCCATGTTGCACATTTGCTAGTTGCAAGTAATTAATATGGAAATGGGAAGCTTGTTTCTCTTCATGGGTTGTAGTCATGATGGAGTTTTACAAATGAATTGTCTGCCGGTAAATGTGTATGTGGAGGGTGCTCAGTCTTGTGGGTGGTAGTTGTTGTCTGAGCCGTTGCTCATTCATCACTCTGTAATCCATTTTATTTATTTTTCTTGATCTCACTTCTTCTTTCATATCTGCAATTCATAATATATTTACTGTGATATATAAGCACTATCAAGAAACACAAGGGCAAAATTATGAACAGAATCGTGACAAAGGGCAGCCCCGGCGAAGTCCAACACCCACAGGAAACAAAGTCAGCTGGCAATACAGACCAAGCTCTCGCTGCAATTGTAGAGGGACTGAATGGCCCACAGCAACGAGCCAGACACCCCATAATCCTGCAGCACCCCCCACAGCAGCATGCTCCACTCATAAACTAACTGAAATAAAATCAATGTATTGGGAATCTTTTTTAGTCTTTGTCAGTGTGCTTACGTTTGTCAACCCAGGAAACATTATGAGGCTTTGATTTTTTTTTTTGTGACTGGAAAGTGTTTGTGGAATACTTATTTGGAACTTGTTAAATCTTGCCCCTGATAAATGCCATCCATGTTTGTTTTGTTTTTTTTGTTTTGTTTTTTTAATTAAAAACTGAAACTTGGAGTGACTGCGTACAGAAAATGGAGAGAAAACAGAGTAATGCCAGTGCAACAGATTTGAAACAGTTAGGTCCTTCAGGGAAATGCTGCACCTGTGTTTAGAAGTAGCTTAGGGCTTTCAGGCTGCTTGCTGGGAAAGCTCAGCATGTTACATTCTTTTACAGGCTTATAAAATATGAATTACATCACATTTGTTTGCTTTGTGAAGGAGGAATTGGCTAAGAGGGAGTGCATCCTGCATGATTTCACAGGAAGTCAGCAGCAAGTTTCAGCAGTTCCTCCCTCTTTCTGTTTTAAAATTTAGTTCTTAGATGGTGGTTCACAGAATTTTTATGATCAAAAAGGCTGTGAGCTCTTGAGTATGTAATGTTTTACCATTTAAACTTTTTTTTTTTCTCCAGGGTGTTGTAGGTAGAGCAGTCCATGAACCAGATGGCATCTTCTTAGCTTGTTGGTTATTAGTGTAAAGGCAGACTCACATGTCTAGACTGTTGCAAGCTCAGTACACAGCGTACGAATGACCAAAGTATCAAGTGGCAAAGAGAAGCATCCACACATGGTGTAACTGAAATGTCACTCAAATGTCAAATCACTTTGGAGAGAGGAATTGATGAATGGATTTCTGTTCACTTTTAGAGCTCCTATTGAGGTTTCTCACATCATGTCATGTACACATTGCTTAAAAGTTGTTTGCCATCCATCCACCAGTTGCTAGGTAAAAATGTGTCTTTCTCAGCCGGCTTGCAGTGGGTGAAACAGGCTGCAAAGGAGGTGCTCTGCCAAAAACATTCTATTGATTGCTTTGTTTGCGAACAGATTTCTGCCGTTGCCTGTGGTGTTTCATGTTTGTCTGCAAATACTTGCTAACTATTTGGCCCAATAGTAGTAAAACCTGAAAAAGTATGACAAAGCAGAAATGGATACCGTTTGCCTTCAAAGTAAAAGGTAAGCCTCTGTGCTGCAGCAGACTTGTTTCAAAAGGCACAACAGTACCGTTGGAGTCTGCGTGTGGGATGAGGGACTCTCTGGAAATGTAGCCACGCAATATACTGAATGTGCTGATACAGTAAATAAAGTATTCTGTATCAGTTTTAAAGCTGTATCAAGAGAAATTTGGCTCAAAAGAGGCAAAACTGCTTGTGACAGTGGAGGAAATAAGTGGCTGCAACATTGAAACGATTATTTTGAACTGTGTAGAGCTGTTTGGAGTCAAAGATTAAAAATATGGAGCTGAAAATGAATGTAATAGGTTCACATCTTTAAATAATTTTTATTTTGTGTATTTTTCAGGAGTGTTGTTTCCCCTGGTTGAAGACAGTATCTTTCCAGCCAGCACTCACAGCATTACCATTGCGCCCATGAGGTAACGTCAGGATCTACCGGCCCCTCATTATCACCCTTGGTCCATCCATTTCCCTCCCCTCTGGCCCCTCCTCCCTTGGACCTTCCCAGCCATGGGCCAGAAGATCTCTGGAACCATCAAGTCAGTCGATGTACGTGGAGAGCCATCGTACAGGCCTGTTCGACGTGAGCTGCGGGGCCCAGATTTCTGTCGGCCCCCTCGGCTAGACTTACTGCTGGACATGCCCTCCGCAAGCCCAGAGACTCAACTTCAGCACGCCTGGAACCCTGACGACCGATCGCTCAATGTCTTCGTTAAGGAGGACGACAAGCTGACGTTCCACAGACACCCTGTAGCACAGAGCACAGACTGTATCCGAGGTAAGGTGGGATACACCAGGGGCCTCCACGTATGGAGGATTCATTGGCCTGCCAGGCAAAGAGGCACCCATGCTGTTGTGGGAGTGGCCACTGCTGAAGCACCGCTACACTCTGTGGGCTACACAGCCTTGGTGGGCTCAGACTCTGAGTCCTGGGGCTGGGACCTGGGTCGCAACAGACTCTACCATGATGGGAAGAACCGGCCTGTTTCCACATCGGCACCCACATATCCCTCTTTCCTGGAGCCAGATGAATCCTTTGTGCTTCCAGACTGTCTGACGGTGATACTAGATATGGACGAGGGCACGCTGAGCTTCATGGTAGATGGACAGTACCTAGGAGTGGCTTTCAGGGGGCTGAAGGGCAAGAGACTCTATCCTATTGTCAGTGCTGTGTGGGGGCACTGTGAAGTGTCGATTCGCTACATTAATGGACTAGATCGTAAGTACAACACTGTACACGCACACACACACGACGGTGTAATATTTAACAAGAATCTGTGAAAAGAGAATGCGTAGCTGTGGGAGGTACTTTTGTTTTGCACCATATTTTATTCTTTGATATTGATTTGATATTTGTCTTACAGTTTGGCACAAAAGGTTTGGTTGAACTCAGTTTTTTTCCTTTTTTCTCAATGTAGCACCAGTTAACAACAACGGTCATCTAAAGGCGCTTTATATTGTAAGGTATAAACGCCCCACAGTATTAGACTGAGAACCCCAACAAGCCACCAATCAAGCACTGGCTGTGGGAAGAAATGACTCCCTTTTAATATGATGAAGGCACCAGTAGAACCAGGCTCGGGTGGGGCGGCAACTTTCTGCTGTGACTGATGGGTGGGTAAGGGGAAAGCATAGAGAGATTAAAGATAAGCATCGCGAGATATGAAGGGAACGTATCATTTCTTTGTGTTCTCTTAACTGTCTTCTCTGATCTCCAGTATCTGCTTTTACCTTCTGCTCTTTGTTTAGAACAGTACAGTATAGTAATACAGTACTAAAGCTCAGCAGTGTTGCGCTTTAGTACTGTATAGCTTATCAAAACATGTTACGTAGCATTTAGAGGAGCACTTTCCAAAGTGAGACAGGAGCTGGTTAAGTGTCTTGAATTTTCTGCTCATCTTTGATTTCTCATGCGTTTCTCAACTTTTCTACTTAATTCCCATTTTAAGTTTAGCATAATCTTCACTTACTGGAGCTCATGCAGCTTTTAAGGTTATGCCCGTGCACTGCTGTGCTGATAACCTACTTGAACTTAATTTGTAGTCTGCATGCACACGCAGATTTGAGTTTCATATATATGTGGAATTGTAATAACTTTCTGTGTTCAAAGCACATAACTCATAGCTCTCTGCCTAGTGTCTGCTTTAGTTTTGCTGATTGCATTTGCATCACTGCAGAAATGTCGGAGAGGCGGATGCATTGGGCAAATTTTCACACTGTGGATATATGTAGCGTTTAATGACTGAAAATCAGGATAGACTGGAACATCTTGGAGTCCAGTGAAATGGAGGGAGGAGGAAGAGGGAGCAATTCTACAAAAGGCATGTTTATTCAGTCATGAGGCCAGCCTTGTGTGTGACTAGTTGTATACAAAGCACACTTGTTTTGGAGATGGCAAGTCTGTTTCATGCGACTGAGTCATTTTGGCAGCCTTCATGAAACTCCCAACCCTCTGGAGAAGTCAGTCATGTAATCCTCACTGTGACTGAAACTATACCTTTAATATCTAATACACAAGTGATCTGGAGGATTGAACAAGTGGCAGTGGTGTGGATCATTTCCAAGTATTTATGACTTGTGTTGTCTCTCAGGATGGTATGGTTCAAGGAGGTTGGAAATTCATTGTGCATTTCTGTCTGCACTAATCTATAAAAAGCCCACACTAGGAGGGACTGCTGCTTTGTTACCAATAGGAAGTAGCTGAGGGACGTCTCCGTTCTAAAATTCATATTTTGTGTCCTTCATTTGTAGCACCTTCATGCAGTCCTCCAATCATCAGACACACAGAAAGCAAAACATGAACCTTATCCAGCTTTGTAAGAGTATCTTTTTCACCACTGTCTCAAAGTTAACATAAGGTGTGTGTGTGTGTGTGTGTGTTGACTTGCCCTTCTCAGTATTTCTCTATGGCCCTTCGCTCTTTTCTATTAAAATTTGTCATTCCCCAACCATGCGAGTGGAGTCAGCACAGATTGCATAATAGCTCTCAGTCAACCCTCCAGCTCCTGCCTCCATGTTGCACAAAGACCCAAAGCAGGCCGGGGGCGTTGCCAACAGTGTGGCACGGACGCCGTGTCCGTGGCTGTGAGCCATGTGTGGACAGCAGACAGTTGAGGAGGAGTTCTGGAGGATTTCCCAGTGTGCCTCTGAGTTAAGTGTCTAGCCTTGAATAGTGAGAAACTTCAGGTTAAGGGTGGCTGTGTGAACAAAAACACACTACAGTACATCTGTCGTATATTATGATGATCACACTTTTTGCTTTTATATTATAAAACGTTCCCATCTCAGTGAGGGTGGGATTTGGCTAGTGTGAAAAACATGTTGAAATCCTCATGGGGCATGTGAAAGATATAGACATGAGATTTTTCTTTGACTAGTTTAATTCAGAGTTGACATACAGAGGATTGTGAACTGAAAATTTAAAGGGCTTTATCTTAAGTATTTGGACAGCTAGTACCATAGAAGATGCTGAGAATCCACTTTGCTCTACTGGCAGATCCTGCTGATTGATCTGGATGTGTGGATCCAGGGCGGGCTGAACGTGCAGCTGCTCGAAGTTCCTTCCCAGAAAAAAGCAGGTGCTGCTTTGTTTGTGACCTGGTTAACATTTTCTGAGATTTAAAAGAAAAGTTCATACAACACATCCAGAGCTTAACATTGTCAAGGTATTTCTTTTGTCTCTCTGTCTTGCAGGAATTTTGATAAATCCTTCTTATTGCACAATATATGGCGACACATTTGATTAAGCACGAAATTGTCAGCCAGTGGTATCAATCGTTTGCTCATGTAATGTGACATCAGAGTTGGGTCACACTGATGAACAGAATGTTTTGAGGATATAAACCTGGCTGTTAATTGTTCACTTGGCTCCTCAGTTAGAGCTAATACCCAGATGTGGTTGTGTGGCTGTGTGGTGTACAGTGTTTCCCACAGATAAGGGTTCCACGTGTGGTGGGAACTCAACAGGAGGCACAGTCACACCAAACTGTAGTGTTCGCAAGGTGCTCCTTTGCAAGTTATTCGATTGTCATTTGATTTGATTGGTGCTTTGTGATTAGGGTTGTCTGGGGAAAAAAAATTTCAATACTAATCAATAATAAAAAATGACTATGGAATTAAATAATTTGCAACATTGATGAAAAGAGTGCTGTCTTTGCCTCGTCTGGCTGACACACAATTTCCTCCAGCAGCACTGCAGAGGCACAACAGTGCAACCAAACTAAAAACATGAAATCCTAAAATGAGTTTCCAAATAAACTGGGGAAGGCTTTAATATACCCGCCCAATTAAATTTTGTGCAAGCTGTAGATCAGAGCTAAAAGGTGTCAGTATAGCATGGAAGTGACTGTACAGCAGTCTGCACTGGTCTCTGAGACAGATGCTTTTCTATACAGCAAGTGATACAGCAGTTAGTGATTCTTGTTAGTTAGTTCAACTCTTGAGATCATTTTGGTCTTTAAGTTTTTTTTGTTTTTCTTTATTTTCTTTTGCAAAACTAATAAAGCTTGTAGATGGAAAACCGTTAGTTTTATTTCATTTTGCTTCATTCTAAATGTTCCAAATTATAGACTAATGATCCATGAACCAATATAATCATTTTTGCTTTACACATTTGTCTGCTGTGTGTGTTGAATGTGTGTATCGGTTGAGTTTGGAAATCACGGATGTCTCAGAAGAGCTTGTGTTGTGGCAGAATGCACATGGGAGATGAGTGTATGATATTAGGCATAAGGCACATCTCTGATGTAGAGAAGAATAGGAGCATCAATATGTATGCTTGGAGATGGCAGTGCTCCCTTATTCCCAGCTCTCACGGAGGATTCACTTATTCACTTTCTCGGTTCTTAGGTTTTCACGTGTCTTGTGGTCCTTTCATTCCTTTCTTCCCCTTTTCCTCCCCCTGCTTAGACTCCTTTATTCTCTGTCTCACTCCTCAGGAAGTGAGAAGAGATGAGTATCCTTTTACCTTTCTGCTGTCTGTATTGTCCTTTAATACCCCACATCAAAGTGGTTTTCTCATCCTCTGAGCCTTCCACTCAACACGGAACTCCTTTGGCCGTGTGTGTGTGTGTGTGTGTGTGTGTGTGTGTAATATATGTAATATATATGTAATATATATATATATGTAATATATATATATATATATATATATATATATATATCTCAATTAATCACTCTTTATACCTGTGACTGGCTGTCATCTCAAAGTACAAAACAGTGGTGTTGCTGGATTTTGTCATCATCTCTCTATCAACCACAGCAGCCCTCATGACACCCCAGTGGCCCCGGTCAGTGTAATGGCAGCAAGCTGAGCTGAATACATTTACAGCAGATAAGAGGAAGGGGTTCCCACATCCTACTGACATGCATGTCCTCCCCTTTTGTAAATGAACTCAGTTTGCTTCCAATTCTCATCGTGCTTCATCTCCTCCCCCCACTTCTCCCCCCACTTTCCTTTCAACACTGATCTTTTCTTTCAGTGTTTACACACCCAGTTGTGGTGGTAGGTTGCTGTGGAAACAGTTAAGCTGACTTTTTTTGTGCATAGGTGGGTGGTTAATTGTTGAATAGTCAGCTTGCTCACTACTTTGTTGGCCAAGGGTCACCCTATGCAAAAGGCATAGCTTCCTCCTGCCTGCCATTCAACATTGTTAGCAGTGTTCACAGCACAGATGCAAGCTGTAACTTAATCTTAGACCTTGCATAAATTAAGGCTGAGCTCATCCGCTGACTTGCAATTACTTACTTTGGATGAAAAATGACTTGGTAAGTGTTGTTATGCTTGTTATAAAGGAGTGTCTGTGGTTGATCAAAATGTGCCACGTCTAGTATAGAAATGTCAGTCAAACATGTTGGGCTAAATTTGCACAGTTTTCAAATTACTGCTGTATGTATTTGGTTATTATGAGTGACAACAAGTAGACATTTGACTGAGGTGGTGGGTCAACAGTTGGGTGTCTCCCGCAGACTGCATGTAAAGATGGATGACACATTAGTGTACAGTGGGAGGTAGTGGTAGAGATGTCATAGTATCAACATGGCAGATCCCCTCTTGGCAAGACTTGGCTTCACTACAGAGGAGCTGTCACATTCTCTGTCTTTATAATAGGGCTGTACCTAAATATATATTCAATTGTTGGGTAGGATTTTGTCGTAGTTTTGGGTTTATATGGCAGTATAAATCCCCTTAGCTTGCTCATTTTATATCCCAGCTCAGAAAGAATAAAAGTGTCTCTTGTTTCAGGATTTTAACAGTGGCTCAGATCATGCAAACTAACACAAACAAATCATTTAAATGGTCATATTATCAATAAGGATTGGTGGGTTAAAATGTGTCCTTCCATTTTTATCTGTTGGAGCAGAACTGATAGGCTTGCTCTTTATCTGTAGTTGTATTTCTATTCGGTAACAGCTGTCAGACATCACAGATTTGCTTAGAGCAATTTGTGTCTGTGTTTATTTATTTAAAATATTACAACTTTATCTGTGAAAGTCTTCACCTGATTTGGACTAAAAGAATATTATGTGCTTTGTGTCCGAATGTTCTCCCCGTGTCTGTGTGGGTTTCCTCCGGGTGCTCTGGTTTCCTCCCACAGTCCAAAGACATGCACTTACTGGGGTTAGGTTAATTGGCCATTCTGAATTGCCCATAGGTGTGAATGTGAGTGAGTGAAGTTGTCTGTCTCTCTGTGTTAGCCCTGCGACACGCTGGCGACCTGTTCAGGGTGTACCCTGCCTCTCGCCCTATGTCAGCTGGGATAGGCTCCAGCCCCCCGCAACCCTGACCAGGATAAGCGGAAGTGAGTGAGTGAGTGGATGGATGGATGGATGGGATGGGATGGAGTTTTACGTATCAGGACATGAAGTCACCTGGTCCTTCATAGGTCTAATTTTAAGACATTTAAAAGCACCAGATTATTTTTATTGTAGTGATATAATATAAAACCTTAGAATTGTACAAGAGTGTTTTTCTTTTCACAGCTGTATAAACTTGTGCTGTATTCATGAGTCTATACTCAGAGGTGTAATACCAGATATTTACCCTAAAACATCCGAAGGACGAAGCGCAAATGGTTTTCTAGATAACGGTATTTTAATATGACCCCTCAAAATCAGATTTTAGAAAAACATCTAAACATCCCTGCCTTCATCCTTTGATTTTTAAAAAAAAATTTTTTGTGTGTGTTTTGTTTTTTCTCCTCCTATTTCAGGTCCCTACAGTGAAAACTCTCAGTAAGGACCTGAAATTGTGCACAATCCCTATTAGGAAGTGCATCTTTCCCAGTTTTTTCTTCTTCAGGTAAATCTGAGATGCTCAGGTGGGAGGCATTTGAACTGATATGGAATGGCCATGATAATGTGCTCTTTGTAGCCAAATCTGTTTGTACTAAACCCATTTAAGATGAACAGGGAAAGAAAGCAGCTCTGGGTTGGATCCGTGCGAAAAAATACTGTAAAACTGATGAAAATTGATTTCTTTTTCTTTCTTTCTTTTTTTTAAAATAAGAGTTGGTCAACCCCAGCTATGAAACCATATATATTTAAATCAAATGTTTGTATGCCTATTTGAGGTGTGTGTGCGTGTGTATTGTCAGCTATCAGTTACTTTTAGTGGTCTGCGTAATGCTATTGTTGGCCTGCATTTCCTGAGCAGAGAGACGCCACCATGAGGAGCACAGACTAAACTGACAGCAGTTGATTGTGTAGAACTCACTAGTTTGGTGGTGTAAGGTAACAGGAAGTCGGAAGCGAATAAGAAATTCTCCCATTAATGATACAATTAGCTCAGCTTTGCTCTTGATTCTGAGTGGACCATTCAACTTGGACACCTGCATTTCCAATTAGGTACAGACTAGTGACTGTTTTGCCCCAGTTTTCTTTTTTAAATCACCCACTCAGGTCATCTGGTTCTGTCCATTCCTGGATATGTTCTTTGGCTCCATTTCCCCCTCATTTTGAGCACGGAGCTATTCGAGCACCTTAAGGGATATTTATTTAGACACATGCACCCATCATTTTAAAACTAGGTCTGACAACCCCAGCAGTTTTATGCTAATGTATTGGATAAGCATGGCTGGGAGCCTGTTACTTCGGTACATCTGTCATTTTGAAGGAAGGCAGGGAAAAGTGGGTGGAATTCAAGGCTCACTTAATTGGAGCACGTGCCAAAAAGACGGACCTACCTAAGCCCTAATTTCTAAGTAAGACATAACTAGGCCGTCTCTTTTAGTGAGCTGGTCTCTGCAGATAAAATTAGTGGACTGCACATGTGAAAATTGAAGCATGGGGAACCATCAGCAGTTACCTACAAGCCATCGCACCTGAGTGAGGCCAGACAAACTGACGTGCCGCCGTCTCTAAACTCGCCTCCCCTTCCTGCACTTTCTCGTTTAAGTGTTAGGTGGGTGTGGGTGCCTGCCAGCCTGCGGGCCTCTTTAGTCCAACTAATGCATCAGGTGCTCATTCGTCCTTAACCACGCTTTGCCATACTCCTTCTACTCTTTAGTGAGTCATAAATCTGTCAGAGACTAGTCTCCGGCTATTCCAAAAAAGACTTGAGTGCGGGAGGTGAAAGGGAGAGCACACACTTGGACAGTTACATGACAGACTGGAAGCAGGAGGAAAGATAAAGAATCTGTACAGAGCTCCACTTTTAAGCTGACTGAGATGCTTCCAAAGGAACTGGCGTAGATTCTGTATAACAGTTTGCATGTTAAATATGACATTCATGCTGCTGAACCAGTCTTCTGTGTGTTCGGGTTGAATGGCGATATGCAGTATGTCGTTATTTTCTTTGAAAGTAACACGTGAAAATAGTCACAAGCACTTTTTATAAGAACAGATCAAAATAAAATGCAAATGGATTTCTCAGATGATATTTTAAAGCGGTTAATCAAAATCTGCTGCTGTTTTCAGAAAAGTTGGTAAAACCCCTTTCCGAATATAATTCTGCTCTAAGGACTAACGGCCTCCTCAGCTGCATGAAAAGCTTCTCAGTTCGTCTGTCTGACCTCCTTTTGATCATCATGCTTTAATTCAGCCCTTTCTTGCTAATTCAGTGTTGTTGTTTATTTGGGAGTTTTTTGTTTTGCTTTGTTTTGTTTTTTTCCAGCCACTTTTGCTACTAGTATTGTGCTTCTTACTCGCTTAATTGGTGATCATCGAGGTTTCAGATGGTGATGGAGTTGCTTTTTTCTTTTCTCTTTTTAGAAATGAAGATTTTGCATGTAAATGTAGCTGGGATCACAGCACATATATCCAGACACAAGCTCTCACTCACTTGGTGACACTTCAATCAGTTATTGCACTCTGGAAACCCCAAAATTTGATTCAGGGCAGGCCTTACACAGTTGGTCTGTTACCTTTAGTTAATAGAACCGAACACCCTGAAACAAAGACTCTTTTGAAAATGTATCAGTATTTTCAAAATCAGTGTGTATATCTGAAATAGGCACACAGGCTTTATAACAACAGTAGCACTACAGTATTTAAAATGTAATTGTGGCATTAATCATCATCTTTAATATTCCCAAGTGAGCTTCAGTGTCCCAAATGTCTGCGCATAGTAACAGCTGGATGTGTTATGTAGTAGAATTTACATTTGTTGAATGACATCGGTTTCACATTTGAACAGAAGCTGCTTTATAGCCCCAACTCGGATCACTTCTAAGTGTCGAGTCTACCAGTTGATGGACGGTGCCTACCTTCTGCTAGTGCTCATCACCAGTGTCTGACAGGACCACTTGTCGCCCCAGGCAACCCTTACCATGGAGACCAGCTTGTGCCAACAGCGCCTGGCTGGCTTCCAGCAAGTTTGTAGAATCCGCACATCCCTCAGGAGAGCGCTGTCAGAGTAATGGGTGAAATACTGCAAATAATAATGAAATCATTGCACTCTAAATAATGAACTTCCTTTTGCTGGGCTCTTGTTGCTGATACAGGCATATGTAGTAACTCTGGTGAAGCAGACAAGTGTTATAGGAGATGGCTGAGAGGAATGTACGTTAAGCATGCTCGCCTGTAAGAGTTCACGGAGATTGAGAGGCCATTCACAAGCATATAAACGGTATGCTAGGACACTGCACCCTCTCACTTTTGAAAAAAGTTGACAGACGCACAGACACGCACAATCTGAGCAGCTTTTGCATTAGACTTTGTGTCATTTTGACTACAAGGCTCATAAAAATTCTGTTATACTGTAATTTTGTCTGTTTCTTTTTTCTTAATGATAATGAAATGTATTTGATATGTACATCAAAAAGCAGGTGGACTTTTTTCTTTTCCTGCAGTAACAGCAGAGGCACTAAAACACCGCAGTCAGTGTACTTAAAGAGCAGAAAAAATATGAACTAATTGGACTCCACCTGGGTGCTTGCTTGAGCATAATCAAATGCATCAAGGGATGTTGTTGCAGAGGATTTTTTTTTTCCCTCCTGTTTTACATCTTTCCCTGTTACACAAACATTGATATCACACCCCTCTCTAGAGCATCATTTCAGATACACTTTTAGAAAAGTTTTAACACAAGTGATCAGAAGTTCTCTGAATGCAGGACTGCATGAACCGTGATGAAATCTCACACACTGCACTCCTTCTGCACCACAGAGTGGAAGAAGCGCTCTGTAGGGGTCATGGCCACTCCCAACACCTTGATAACACAGATGGAAGGACTACATCAGAACAGTGCACCAGCAGTTTTTCGTCCAAGTGCGGAAATAAAATATTATTAGAGCTGGAGTCTATACTGTGTGTATGTAAGAGAGCTAATTAGAAACAAAGTGCATGGTTGAAGCTTTTAGTGTTCATTGATTCATGACCTCAAGAGTTGTACTGAGTAAAACGCAAAAAAACCATTCCACCGTAAAAGCTGCAGATAGCTGCCGATTTACAGATCGACTAAAAAAAGCAAAAGTTAACCAAAATTAGGAACGTTATTGCTTCATTTACATGGACAATGTACTTCATCTTATAGGCACTTCAGTCACTTATTCACCTCTTATAGTTAACTGCTCTATCCTTAGTCTTTGTTTCATGTTAATGCTGCAGTCACAGGCCAAAATTATTACAGCTGTGCACAGTGAATGCAAAGCAATCTCACTGGCTTTGAAATGGGTGCTTCAAAAACCAGGACCAGGTCCGTGACCACCTGCCGTCTTCAAAGCAACTTTGGTGCATCAGGACGGCTAGAGAAGAGGGGTCGCCCCAGCAGGTTGCTCTGCATGTTTCATTTGGCAGGGTTTTTACACCGAATGCCCTTCCAGACGCAACACCGAAGAGGATTTGTGTCTCCAGCTGGAATCAAACCAGCGACCTTTCACTTGCCAGGCAAATGTGGTGCCCACTACACTATGGAAGCATGTGGGCACCCAGCAGTTTCTTTATCCCACTAGTCCCAAGTAGGTCGCCGTTCTAATTTTACTGTGGTGTGACTGAGCCGTAAACTGTAATGTTATTAATTTTTCATTTGCTCCTGCTCTGTTAAAGGTACTGCATTACACTGATATAAACTCAGGATTTTCTCTATTGATTTTACTTTCTCCTCCAAAAGTACTGGAATAGCAGAAGATTTAAACAACTAATTAGCAAGCAGAATCGGAAGGCCAGGCTGGAATTTGCCAGGAAGTACAGAGACAAGCCTCAGGAATCTTGCGACAAAGTTTTTATGGACTAATGAGACAAAGATGAACCTTTACCATGGATGGAAAAGCTAAAGTTTGGAGAAAGGATCAGCCCGTGATCTCAAACATACAAGCTCATCTATGAAACACAGTGGAGGTAATGTCGTGGTTTGGGCCTACATGGCTTCTTCTGGGACGGGCTCATTAATCTTCATTGACGATGTCACGCATGATGGCAGCGGTACAATGAACTTGGAAGTCTACAGAAATGTTATGTCTGTCTATTTAAAGAAAGATACAACCAAACAGATTGGGCGATCCTTCATAATGCAGCAAGATAATGCCCCAAAACACACTGCCCAAATGACAAAGGAGTTCATCAGGGGCAGGAATTAGGAGGTTAAACCCTATATAGCATTTAACCTGCTAAAGAGGAGACTGAAGGGAGTAACCCCCCAAAACAAACAACTGAAAGGCTGAGGTGAAAGCCTGGAAAAGCATCACAAAAGAAGAATGCAAAACGATTTGCAACTAAATATGAAGTCTTATTCACTTTAATCTATTTTAAGTTGATCTGCTGGCTCACAAAAAGAAATGGGTGGCTTCAGACAGAAGGAGCATCTTCTGAACTGTGTATCAGATCCAGATGTAAATACCTGGAGACAAAAGCTGAGATGTTGATCTTTTGTCTCATATTCATCTTTTAATGTTAAACCCAAATGCTTTCAGTCTACAGCAAAAATAAAGGGATTGGCCTCAGTGTTCCAGTACTTTTGGAGGGGAGTGTAGATTAAAGGTTCTTCTAGCATTTAACTGGACAGAAACACCTCCTTAGCAAGGCTTTTATTTTGAAACATGAAGAAACTTTTTTCTTTTTCATTTTAAGTGTGAATTATTTAATGCTGCAGCAGAGCGGTAGAGCTATTGTCACTACTCTGTCAGAATGACAGACAGCCTTCAGACTTTTCAGTTTGTGAACAAAAATTTAATTGTTTGGAAAAAAATCTGCCTGCACTCTCATGTGGGAGGCTTGGTGGGGGTAATGAAAACATGTACTCTTTGTACAAATGTGAACAGTCCCTTAAAAGTATCACTGTAATTTGGAGTGTGCAGCTCTCTTTATTTTGGGGGGACCCCCCCCCCCCTTACATCAGAGCTTTTTCTATTTGAGCTTAAACAGCAGGATTTGGCTCAACTTTAACTGGCAACAATACAGGCAGCACTCAGAAATCCAGACACAATGCATCACATGTAACACATTTATATCCGTCTTTACTCTCCTGCTACAGTGACATCACACAGTGGTGGTGCAAGGAGCTAGTTACTATGGAAACTATCCATATATGCTAAGGCTAGTGGTGGCAGACTTGATTGATTGGACTACATGTGTATGCAGAGGCTCCACGTGAACCAATAGCGTGACCTCAGGTTTCCTTATTCTCGAGAGCAAAGTTCAACGGGTCACAAGCTCCAGGCTGAATGGAGATATGGTTGTAGCACCAGTTTGTATTGCACAGACTTAGTTTCTAATCTGTTAAGCTGCTGTGCTAAATAATGGACTTGCCTTTGCAGAGAGAGGCTAATAAGATGTTGGAGGGAAGTGATGTGATTGTCCTGCCAAGTATTTCACTTGCTGCTGTGAAGGATTATCGACTGCACAGTCTCCTTGCACACATCGCTGCACATTGTCTACATTAAGTCCGAGTTCATTCAGCTTGTCTTTCTGATATGGGCTTGTTGACGTGGCTACAAATAAATCCACACTCTGCCACATGTCCCCAAAACACTCGAACAGAGACTTCTCATTAAGTACATGGCACTCAGATAAATCCAGACAGCTCTACTTGGTTTCTTTATGCCTGCTCAGCTGCTGGATTTCATCAGTTCCCCTCACTGCTCTTTCAAAAAGTCACTTGGCAAACCACAGCAGAGGGATTTGGTGGGATGTTCGCCATCATTTGCAAATAACATGACACGCACGAGCCCATCAGCTTTGATTGTAACGAAGACGTTAAGTGACGATGCCTGCTTTTAATTAGTCTTGAAGTGTGCAGAGTTGCTTTTGCTCCGTTCATGTCCGGCCTCCTGTTTGCTTTCAGCTGCGATTGCCATTCAGCAGTCACGCAGCCACGAGGGCAGCAGTTTGTGCCCAGAGGAATGCCTGAGCTCTCGATGAGCTCCGTGTGCTTCAGTTCCACGAACACTTGTCAGAGTAGACCTCATGTATCCTCGTCATAGGAGTCTGGCAGGGGGTTTTCGGTTTGTGGTAATGCGGCACACTTTTAATAGACTGTAGAGAGAGGGCTCAATCGGTCACAGAGGACGCTTGCTTGGATTGTTCATTTGTGAATGTTTGAAATGTCCCTTCATTGCTTCAGTAGCAGACTGCTTTGCAGATTGTGGGAACAGTCAGCATTATGTTTTATCATATAAATTCAGTAAAATCTGAAGAGAGTTCCAACTTTACCCTCAGAATCCACAGATTTTTGTGCAATATGCATGCAAGATTTTGTCCTCATGCTATGAATAATTTGATTAACAGAACTGTGAAGTACATTGGGCTCAGTTGATTCTGTGATTTTTGGTTATTTTGTTTTTCCTAGCAGAGCTGTCACTGTTGCCCAGGACATGAGAAACAGGAAGTTAAAAAGTTTGTCACATAAAAGAATGCTGCATCCCATCCTTAGCGCATCACACTATATACATTCATATGAATATTATTGTAATGTTATGGTAGATAAAAAAGCCCCAGTTGATGGAGACCATCTTTGTGTGTGCGTTCTCCCTTCTTAGATTATTTCAGCTAGCTGAGTGTGCCCCTAAGAAGAGCTGACTGAACAGATGCGAAGTCTCACTCTCTAATAGCTTTCATGCTGATAGATTTCCTTCCTGAAAACGTGTACGTTGTGAAGATCTTATAGCATCAAAGCTGTGTGTGTTTGTGTTTGAGTGATTGCTGTGTTGTGGGTGTGTGTGTAACTGGAGTAGACCCTGCAGGGCAGGTTAGCGCACAAAAGTGACTTTCTTCAATATTTACCCAGTCAACTAGGGTGTGTATAATTGCATTTTTATGCAGGTGTAAACGTCTCTCCTCGTGTCCTTCACACTGTGTTTAAGTGGACTCGAAGCAGCAGGAATTCTGCTTCACCAGATGGTGCTTCCAGGTGGAGCAGCTTGACATCCGTAAAGGGGTAGCAGTTAAGAGTCTTGTCTGTCTGACACGCACAGACATCATTTGCCTCTAAATTGGTGGGAGGGAAGTTGGCATGCTCTGCTGGTGCACTTTGTTAGAAGTGATGACAAGTGTGTGTATATTTTATTGTTAACAGCTGCATCTTTCCACTTGCATGTATGTAGATGGCAACAGAATTAAAGTAGCCATGGGATTGTTTTTCCCCTAAAGGCTATTACATGTTGACTGCTGTAATGTGAGTTTGAAATGAAAAACATTACCAGGCAGTGCTGAATAATAATGCTGGTCACAAGTCAGACTTGCAGTCATCCAAGGTCAGGAAGTTGCAGCTGCCTTGTGATCACTCCTGTAACCCCTTTTTCTTAATTATTGTCCCTTGTGCGCAATCAGCCCATTTAAAAAAAAAAAAAATTAAAAAAAATTATTTCCTCATGTTCGCAGTAATAATTTAACCAAGTTCCCAATCAAGTGAAGCATTTTACACTCAGCACAGCATGTGAGCCCATGGTTTTTACTTAACATCCTGTCATTGAGCACTTGTTAACGGTTGGCAGCAGTTGCTCTATAATAACATGAAACGAAGAAACAAATGTTAATATGTATCACTGGGTTTGCATCCTCTGGCTTACAATGTTCGGTGAGGCTTAAAGGGGACCTGTTACGCTCACTTCTGGCTCCATGTTTCTGGAATCTACCAGAGGTGCTTGGCATGGTTCAGAAACACCCCACCCTTTTAAGTCTACTTTCTTCTGATTGGCTGCCCCTCATAAACAGAAGGTGGAGGCAGTCAGTTAACAACTGAATCAGTTAGCAAATATTGCACAAACTTAAAAATTGGTGTAAACCACGAACAAATGAATATGGGTGTGTTTTATACCGTATCTGGAAATGATTCAGAGCACCTTTTGGACTTGGACTCAGGCCTGTTTGGACTCTAACCTGTGTCTTTTCTCTTATATATCCTAACAGCGGAGCCCCTCCCCCTCATGGACCTGTGCAGACGAGTAGCTCGACTGGCTCTGGGTAGAGAGCGCATCCATCACATCGAGACACTCCCATTGCCGCAGACACTAAAGAACTACCTCCAGTACCAGTGACGGCACATACACATCATAAACACACATGTGCCCACAGATGGCAAGAAACCTAAGGCCTATTTGTTCTTGCAACCAGCCTCCAGACTGAACTTTGTGCTAACGTCAGACATCTGCTGAGGATGCGGGCAATGACATTGAACAGGTGGTTAGGATGCCGCTGCAAAGGATTTTGTTTACACAAGTTGGGGGTATTTCCATTTTGGATGTTTTTATCTCCTGGTTTTATGCATCTTTTTTTTTTTCTTTCCTCCTTTTGTTGATTTGTTCCTATCTTCCGGACAGATGACTGATAAATGAAATGAAGGGAGCGAGAGATTAAGCGAGAACGTGTCAATTCATTTTCCTATGTAGAGTCAAACCACATGTCCTCAGATAGAAATGCTGTGGTTTTCGGGAAACAGTTTACCCAGACATCTGTTGTGCACAGACTCTGTGGAGGCTTCCTCGGAAACATATTGGTATTTATATTTATATTCCCAACAACACAGCAGGCTCTGTGGAGACTCAGCAATCCCTGCAAAGCCACGCACAGTTCTATTTTTGTTGCTGTGTACACACTGCAGCACACTTAGATCATGTATATGCAGGCTGTGTATAGAAACAGCGCAGGCACTGTCTGTATCAGGAAGACAACTCGCTGACGAGCAGGCTGTTAAACACATGCAGGCGAGAAAACACAACCCTGCTCTGGTTTGAACATTTTTAAATCCCCCTTCTCTCTCATGCCAGCCTTTCTGTCTGCCGTTCAGTATCTCTCTATCCCTCGCTCAAGTTAGACCCCCGCCTCCTTTAAAGCCTCCGTCAGGCTTGGCGGACAGAAAGGACCGCAGCCGCCATTGGTCGGCTCTCCAGCTCCTCTCACACTGATAGATTGATCCAAAGGTGACGTAGGTGCCTGCTCGGCTGCAGCGCACACAGAAACAGAAACACAACACTTATCAGAAAACACTCCTCTGAAGGTTTTAAATGCTGCTCATCAATCTTCCACCATATGACTTCTGTTTTGTTTTTTAAATCACTGAATGACTATAGAATGAATTGCCCTGAGATTTTTTTTTCCTTTTTCTTTTGAAACTTTCTTTTTTCTGCAGGACAGGAGGTCTCACCTGTATAGGTAGAATGTGCTGCCATGAAAATGTTTTAAATGTGAATAAGAATAAACTGAGATGAAATAACAATGCCTGGCTCTATTTTGATTTTTTTTTTTAAGATTTAGTTTGGGCCTTTTTTCCAGTTTTATCTGACACGACAGCACAGCAGACGGGGAAAAAGTGACAAAAAGTGGGGGTAGGGCGGGGCATATGGGTCACCCCACTGAGCTGTGTTCATTAATAATGTGCTACGCTGCTCAGTGGTGCAGTGTAGCGTAGGTTAGTAACTTGGCAAAGCATACCTGTTGAGTTCCTTTTTTAATTTTTATTTTTTTTATTTTTTTTTATTCATTTGTGTTTTAAATGTTGAAACTTGAGCAGAGCTGGAAGGAATGGTTTAAAAACTATCTCTACACCTTGACATAAGCTGTGAACTTTAGTGAAAACATCTGCTCAGCTTACTGCCTACAGTAGCAAGTCATTTATGGAGGTTTTTTGTAAGTGAGGTTCTAAATAATGTTTGGAAAAAAAAATACTGGATAGAAATGGGACAGTGGGTAGCCAAGCTAGTAATTTAGGGATAAGAGCAACCTTTTCAGTGATTGGTTTATTTACAAAACGAAAGTCTCCAGGAGGCACAGATTCACTGGTAAACACTGTCTCCTCACAGCAAGCGTGTTGGCTGGGATCTTTCTGGATTGAGTCATTTTTTTTCTCCCCTCTCCTCTCCTGGGATGTGGATGGGAGTGTGACTGTTGTCTGTAGGTGCCTTTGCTTCCTTTACTTGCATCTTCCTCGGTGCTTAGCTCCTCTCAGTGATTGTGTCAAAGAAAGATGTAAAGGTAGAGGGTTCCACATGAGAAATCCTGCCTTCCAAACTGTCTTGATGATCAAAAAAAAGCAGAAAACTGAGTGTTAGGAGAGTTTAGAGGTCTGTGACATTAACATTAGCAATTATTTACTTCAGTTACTGCTCAGTAAATCACCACATAGCTGTGGTAGACTGTATGTTGATTATCTAAAACTGTTCTGATTACAGATTATCCAGTTCAGGGTCACAGAGGTGACTGAACAGACACGGGCTGCATTTCAGCTAGAGGTGCTCACAAGATGGGCACACAGGGGCCCATTCAGTTCACATCTTATGATGCGCCTCGCTCTTTTAACGTGGTTTTGCGTGTGTAGCTCTCGAGGGTCTTGCCGTTATTGCGTGTTTAGTGTGTAAAGTTTCCTTTCAGCTGACAAATCTGCTTCAGTTTGGGTCTTTGGGAATTTGGACAAAAGCAGCCTTGAATTTTGGTCATTTGAAAGTGTGTAATGCCAATAACACGAATGACATCACACTGCTTTGGAATCAGCGTAGTTACTACAAAGGTCTGCGGCGATGGAAAATCCTCTGCTGCTGTCAAAGCCCCCTGATCCTGGTTTTGGTGTTGAGTTGAGATGAGCTGCATCTATGAACTGGATTCCCCATCCCAGGACAGCCTTTGAACACCAGAACAAAGCTGGTTGTGTGATCAAAGTTCAGCTCTGCGCAGCTTTTCCTGGCACTGCCAACAGAAAATCCATTAATGTTGTACAGCAGAAAGCAGCCTGTGTTGATAATATCATAATCCCAGTAAAAGGCATCTTTCCCTCTGTGAGAGGGAGATGTCCAGCTAGACAGCTGTTGGATGTGAACATTTAAAGCTTTAATAATGACAAAACGTGACTTTAATAATACCTGGCTGATCAGGGACACGCTCATTAGCGCCGTGCCATCACAAGGATGAGAGCTAAACTGCGAGTCACTGCAGAGACTAGATCAGCTGTGAGCTCCAGTCTGCAATCGATTCCCCACTGTAGCGTATAGTGCTGTTCAATAATGCAGGAGCCAGCCATTTAAAGGATTATTGGACAAGCCTGAAAGTTAAAGCTGATGACTTGTTTGATCAAGTTAGGAGTGACTCTTCTCATCCGGATCCATATTTAGCTGCTGCCAGACAGCGAGGCTTCACTTCTTTCCTCTGCTTCCATCACATTCTGTCTTCTCCTTCCATCTTCCCTTTCCACTGCTCTGCTCAGGTGATCTACATAAAAAAAAAAAAAATCCTCCCATCGCCGTTTTCTTTGCTCAGAAGCACACGTTCCATCACAGGGCTTTTATCTTCACCTGCTTTTGATAGAAGGGGAGAAAAATGACTTCCAGGCCATGAGAAGCACTTCTGACAAAGGAAGCGCTGGGCATCCCCTTCCCCTCACAAGCCCCGCTCCCTCCCTGCGTGTGTGCTTGTGTTATACATATGCATTTATGGAGAGCAGAAAGAGTGAGCCGAGGAGATGGTTGGTTGGAGGTCGGATGTCAGCTACAGAGATGGGCAGAGATCCATAATTTATGGAGGAAAGAATCCTGTCTGCTTAGCTTGGCAAGTTATGTAAAAGCTAACATTTATTTCTCTCCTCTATGACGCACATAGAGATGTTCACAGGCCTGAAATCAAAGGATGCTTTCTTTGACCTGCTTGAGGATTTACATGGACACAGATAAGGATTGGACTGTCGCTGCATTTATGTCCAGCTTATGTTCAATGCCAACATCAAATGTGCTTTATCTGTCCTGGTTTTCATGACTGTCTTTTTTATAGTTTAGGATCAAGTGTGAAGGATTCCTTCTTGAATTTTTCACATCTTTAAACCATGTTGCAAACAGTGGCGATTTTGCTGGTAATAAGTGAAAAGAGAGGAGAGAATGAAAGCTGCAGAGGGCAGGATTTTAAAACAGAAGTCTGTTATCAAAAAGATGGACGGCTATCCAAGCTCCCCACCCCCACAAACCTGTCCACAGGGCACTGAATTAATGAAGTAAAAGCAACTCGTTAGGCTGCAGTAGTTTTTACTGGGATTGTTTCAAAAAGCAAGAACACAGCAGTCTGAGATGCTTTGATCACATGAGGATTCTGTACAATAGTAACCGAGCTGGTCTCAATTCAGAAGTTGCCTTGGTTGCTAAAATCCAATAAAAATAAACGATCTCTCAGCCAGGTAGCAATCCGGTGCCCCTTTGCTCTTGCAGGTTAAGAAATTAATGTTTATGGATTCATATTTGCACAAAAATGTTACTACTAATGCACGATTTTTAGGTTTTCAATATTCTTTTTTATTATAAGTGGAAATATTTGATAGTATCAACTTTAAAGTTGCTACATGTAAGCATATTATTTTGTAATTTCAGTTGCTGCAAAATTAATGTCATGTTCACCTCCATAACCAGATTGCTGTTGTGGTCGCCATCAGCTGCTTCTGCGGTGAGTTTCTTCTTGTGGACAGACTCAGACTCATCTCGGGATGATGGTCTTGCTTTGGAGCTTTGCATGTTTGGATAAATGACATAGACAGCCCTCCAGCTCCAAGTGAACATCCAAAAACAAAAAAGGACTGCCAGAAAAGAAAGAGAAATAATTTTGTTTTTTTTTTGTACACCCTCAGCAATTTCAAAGACATTAAAGCTGTGAATGAGGACTTTTTTGTAGTTAAAGTGTTACAGCAACCTATGTTTCATATTTTGGATTCCTCAGAGTTTGCTTTAATAACCTTAACGTTCTTCATTGTCTCTCAGGCTTAACTGTATCGCCTGTACAGTAGCTTTTCCCACTCTAATGTGGGCGCTAATCTGAGCTGCATTTTCTGCTGGCAACTGTGAAACATCATAATAATAATAATAGATTATAGCATCAAGTCCATCAAACTTCTGGGATGTTGATCTGGTCAGTTAAGCAGCAGAGGGGGTTGTTCATCAGTTTCAGCTGCTTTGGTGTTAATGAAATTAACACCAGGTGCACTAGAGGGGCAACAATGAGGCAACCCCCCAAAACAGACATTTTTGTCACTCCTCATTTTTTTTGGACAGTGTTTTCACTAGTTTTGCATTTGCCCAGGGTCAGTGTCACTACTGGTAGCATGAGGCGATACCTGGACCCTAGAGAGGCTGTACAGGTAGTCACACTCCTCCAGGATGGCACATCAATAGGGGCCATTGCCAGAAGGGTTGCTGTGTCTCAAGGAGGAGATTCCAGGAGACAGGCATTTACTGTAGGAGAGCTGGACAGGGCTGTAGAAGGTCCTCAACCCATCAGCAGGACTGGTGTCTGCTCCATTGTGCAAGGAGGAACAGGATAAGCACTGCCAGAGCTACATAATGACCTCCAATGAGCCACTGGTTTGAATGTCTCTGACCAAACAATCAGAAACTTCATGAGGGTGGCCTTGCGCTCACTGCCCAGCACTCTGGACCGCAATTGGCATTTGCCATAGAATACCAGAATTGGCAGGCCCACCACCGGTGCCCTGTGCTGTTCACAGATGACAGCAGGTTCCCCCTGAGCACACGTGACAGACGTGAAAGGGTCTGGAGAAGCCGTGGAGAACGTTATGCTGCCTGTGACATCATTCAGCATGACCGGTTTGGTGGTGGGTCAGTGATGGTCTGGGGAGGCATATCCATGGAGTGATGCACAGACCTCTACAGGCTAGGAAACAACACCTTGACTGGCATTGGGTATCAGGATGAAATCCTTGGACTCATTGTCAGACCCTACACTAGTGCAGTGGGTCCTGGGTTCCTCCTGGTGCACGACAATGCCTGGCCGCGTGTGTAGAGAGTATGCAGGCAGTTGCTGGAGGATGAAGGAATTGATACCATTGACTGGCCCCCGCCCGCCTGACCTAAATCCAATTGAGCACCACTGGGACATTATTTTTTTGGTACATCTGATGCCGCCAGGCTGCACCTCAGACTGTCCATGAGTTCTGTGATGTCCTGGTCCAGATCTGGGAGGAGATCCCCCTGGATACCATCTGTTGTCTCATTAGGAGCATGCAAGCACAAGGGGCCATACAAATTACTGAGGAGCATTTTTGAGTGGCTGCAATGAAATTTCTGCAAAATGGACTAGCCTGCTGCATCATTTTTTCACTTTGATTTTTGGGGTGTCTTTGAATTCAGCCCTCTGTAGGTTGGTAATTTTTGTGTCCATCAAATGATGTGGCATCCTTTTATTCCTAACACATTACCCAGTCCATATCAGTGTAGATATCCAACATGATTCCCCCCCACTGAGATCTGACGTGTTTTCAAAGTGTTCATTTAATTTTTTGAAGCAGTACCCCCCCCCTTTGCTACATGAATCCTTACGTGTCTTTTCAGAATTCTGATGTGTTTAGAGTGACTTTTACAATGCTTTAAAATTGCCTTAATAAAACATTCACCAGCCCAGTTATATAAAGCTTAAAAAAAAGGTATTCTTATGCTGCTTTGTTCAACTGTGAGATGAAGCTGTTCTGGGTGGAACAACAATGCACACTTTTTCTCAAAGGCATTCCTGTTGTTGCGCTCAGACAATCCACCGACAGCCCCCTACTGTTGCCTTTAATAACTCTGACCTCTCCTGGTCGGGATAATGTGCATCTTTTGTCAATTTACACCAGCCTGACATGGTTTTATGGTACTAAGAAGGTCGTCCACCATCTGGTCAGACTGTATTTTCAGCCTTTTGCATTCCAGCTGGAAACTGTGGATGTCTGAAATGCTACTCCCAACGTCCTGCTTATAAAAGACATTCTATAAGAAATCACAGGCGTTTGAACTCTTTAAGACTTGTCACAATTTCTTGGTGGTGTTGACTTCAATTTTTGCTTGAGAAAAGACTCAAATAGCAGCACGATGATCTAAAATATATGTGATTATTTTCTTCTGCTGGATTCATGTCACCTGAGTGACTGCTTCAGCATTAGATTAAACTCCTGCTTCAGCAGCGGCTCAGCCTCAGCAACAGCGCTCTCTTAAGTCTCTCTATCAGACCGGGGCTCAAAATGCTCTTCAGATGCTACCTGAACAGTCTGTTCCTTCAGGTGGAACCACAGTGCTGATAACCAGAGGAAAGCGAAGAGAAAATGAAGGGAGCAGGGAGGGGATTAGGGAATGAGAAGCAGAGCGAGTCGGACTGAAGGACGATGGGTAATCGTGGGGTGGCAGAGAGTGAAAGGGGGGGTGGGGGAGTGTAGGAAAGGGCATATTTTCTGCTGTGCTACCCTTTTGTGAAGCTAACGTGATGGCAGTGCCACTTGCTGCTGCTCAGATATATGGAGGAAAGCATAAAGTACAAAAATAAAACACACACAGGCAAACACCTCCACTTGAGGGCTTTTTCCGCTTTGTAAACAGCAGCTTAAGCATAGAAGTGGTCAGTGTGGAATTCTGATTTCAGCGGCATACGTTCAGGAGTCTGTACTTATGTGAAGGTATGCATGAGTCACACTCTTATCTCTGTGCTGCGCACACTCTCAGCAGGAGAACTCTGTGTGAGGCCCAATAATAACAGTGTGGTGCTTTTTCTTATCTCTCCTCCATGCTTTTTTTTTTTTTTTGGTTTTGTTTTGTTTTCTGTCTTCAGCCTGTGAACCATCAGCATCTCCCTCCATTTGTCTCTCTCAGTTTCAGTGTATTTCTTCCATTGAACAAAAGTTAAGGAGTCAAAAAGAGGCATGGTCCTTTTTTTTTCTTAGTCAAAGTCAAAGTTTCTTTATTGTCAATACCACACATGTGCAGGACACACAGAGGATTGAAACTGCCTTACCCTCAGACCTGAGGTGTAACGGTGTAAAAAGAAGTAGCTTAAATGCTGGGTACCTGAGTAATTTGGTGATATTGGTGGTGGTGGTGGTGGTGGTGGTGGTGGTGGGGGGTTGTCAGTCTGCGCCTTCCTGGCCCGGAGACTCTGCAGTTTCCTCCCTGGTGTGTGACAGGTGGGTGGGGTCCACAGCAATACAGAGGGCTTTTCGGGTGAGGCGGATGTTATAGAAATCTGGGGGAGGGTTCTCTGTGACATGTACACCCAGAAACCTGGTGCTGCTCACCCTCTCCACAGCTGCACCATTGATGGTCAGAGGGCAAGATCAGGTGGCTCACCTCGCGCCTGTAGTTTCTCATCATTGTTGTTGATGAGACAAACTGTCGTGTCATCCGCAAACTTTTATTTTTATTTATTTAATTTTTTTTTTAAATTAAATTTTTTCAAATTTAACTTAATGAAGACATTGGAGCTGTGCAACGGCGTGCAGTCAAGGGTCAAAAGCGTGAAGAGGAGGGGGCTCAGCACACATACTTTGGGGGGGGGGGTCATGCTCAGATGTGCAGGATGTGTTGCTGCCGACCCGAACTACCTGTGGTCTCCCGGTCAGAAAGTCCGGCAGCCAGTTGCACAGGGAGCTGTTCATCCCCAGCCGGTCCAGTTTTAGAATGAGCTGTTGAGGCATGATTGTGTTGAATGCTGAACTGAAGTCGATGAACAGCATTCTGACATAGCAGTCTTTATTGTCCAGATGAGAGAGGGCTGAGTGGAGACAATTAGAAATGGCATCATCAGTCGAGCCATTTCTTTGGGACAGGGATGAGGTTGGTGGTGTCTGTGAAGAGGTCCCCTGCACAGTCCCTCAGCACACGACCTGGTATGTTGTAAAAGGAGCTGCTATGAAGTTAGTGTGTGCTTGTTAATATTTTCCTTAGTGGCCCAGTGGGACCTCCTGCCCGCTATCTCAACCTTCTCGCCTGCTGCCTGTTTGGTAAAATTTGGCACTTTTATCAGAACACTTAACCTCATAATCTGATTGAAGCAAAGAGCAGCAGCAGCGGCTGCTTTTGTGACTGACTCTGAGCCTGAAGTTTTTTTAAATCCTCCGGATCTCACGCACGCTCGCTGTGACGTCACAGCACTCTCATCTGTGCCCTGTTTCCTCTGCATTGTGCCCTCTATGTAAATATGGACCCAGCCAATAACAGGCAGGGATTTGGGATCGTGACCATGCTCTTATCCGTTTATTTATTTATTTTTGGTTTGAGTTCAGTAAAAGGAACAATGCTTCTCTGTTTTTACTATTAATTTATTTATTTATTTATTTATTTATTTATTTTCCCTTCCAAAGTAAACGATCCCAGATGTCTGCCTTTTTTTTTTAAAAAACAGAATAGCTTCTTGCTCACTGTATTGTTTTAAATGTGGGTGGTAGTGACACACATTTTGTTCACATGTGGCTGTGAAGGTCCTGTTAATTTAAGTTGTGTTGTTTTCGAGTCTAGTTAGCGTCTTAATTCATTAAAAAACGGGTGAAATGTCGCACGAATCGGAGTCCTGCTCCTCTCTCGCTTCACTGAGAAACTCTTAAGATTGAGCATTTGCTAAGTTACTGCTGCCACCGTTTGGTTGTTTGTCGTTACTGCAACACTTTTGACTTTCATCAAACTGATTGACAGTCAAACATAAATCAGGATGCTTAAGGTGGCCCCAAGGTGCAAAACACAGTATGTGACATAAAAAACAAACCAAAACCCTTAAACATCGTTTCACAAAGCAACAAAGCGACAAAACAGGACACTAGCAACAGTGTAGAAACAGAGGCTGATGCTGACCTGTCTTCGGGAGAAATGCTGCCCCTAAATTTTTCCATAAAGTAAGATGTTTTGTTTCCTGTTTTTGTTCTTGTGATTCCACTCTTTAAAATGGTGTATGCTTCACTACAGTTTAGTTGTAAAATACTTTCTAAGATGTTTACTTTTGAAAAGGGAAGACTGTGACTTCTGCTGCTGACTTTTTATTAAGCTGAAAGTTACTTTCATTAGTCCCTGGACCAGAGAGGGACCCCCGGAGAGGTCAGTAGTCTGTCACAGGGCTAACACAGACACCAGCAGATTCACCAGTTAGCCTGACATGCATGTCTGTGGACTGTGGGAGGAAGCTGGAGGACCCGAGCAGACATGAGAATGTGCAACCTCCACACATAAGGGTCCTAGTGGGCCAGTGGTTTTAAGCCCAGTAACTTCTTGCTGTGAAGCAACTCTGGTAACCACTGCGCCCCAATGCTGCCATTAAGCGTTTATTCTGTGATTTCACGCTCCCAGACTGCAGCTTTGAATGTCAAACAAACAATCCAAAACCTGCAGATTTCTCAGATGTGACCGAGCTCTTCTGGAGCAGCAGAGATGTTAGATTTCCAGGATGAGCGGTACACTGTGAGAGAAGACAGCTGTAAAAGACCAGCGTTAGCAGAATATTATATTCAAACATAAAGCTAGACTTTAAGACCAAAAACAAAAATGGTGAAATGAATAAGAGATGACCCAAAATTGCCTAAAAAGCTTCAGTGAAACCAGTTCTACAAAGCGGTGTTTTTAGAAGCAATTTGAAGGAAGTCACTGATTCTGCAGAGCTTATCTCCTCAGACAGGCTGCACCGACACCGCTGGGCAGCTGATGGGAAGAAAGTCACCTTTAGATTTGAGGCTTGATTTTGGAACAGTCAGAGAGACCTCCCCCCCTCCTGAGGAGCTGAGGCTGCAGACTGGTTCATATGGACTCACTCGTGCTTCATAGCATGCAGCCACACCCAGATGAGCTTTAATAGTGATCAGTAAAATCTGAACAGTAAAATGTATGGGGGGCCACAGGAGAAGAGCCAGGATGCGAGGAATGTGATGCCCTCTGCTAAAACCTGGCCTTGCATTCTGCACTAGCTAGAAATGTCTCCTGTTGATGTCAGAAAGAAGGGATGTGCACTGGAGAACATGAAAAGCTGTTTGAGAGCTGTTTGAGTCTGCCAGTGGCCCCCCTATTTTTTTTTCTTTTTTTTTTAAAAGAGTAAACCAAACTAAAAAGTAGGTAGAGTTTCCCTTTAATGCAGCCTTGTGAGTTGACCTGGCGAAAACAAACCTACTTTAAATGCTGATTAGCTGCATTTCTGAGAGGCATAACTCATTTTCCAGGCAGCTCTCTTATGGTGGCCTCGTAATTAGAGCAAAGTGGATTAGAGTGTGCTTGACTATGAAATGGTGTGGTGCTGCTGGCCACTGGAGCGTGAACAACTGTAATTGTTCAACGCACGAGTAATCGGGTGCAAGAAAGGGCGGGCTTTTTCAAAGGTAATCATGGCAGAAATTTATTGTGCTTCTTGCTTGTAAACTGGGAACTTACACCACTTTCTGATGTGCAGGAGGAAGAGGAGGCGCTGTCCTCATCAGCAATGGGAATTACACATTTCTAGCTTTTGAAGCCGCTGCAACAAGCTGAGAGCACTTTGGGCTCTTTCAGCTTTTTTTGTTTTGTTTTTTTGTTTTATGGCCCACAACTTTGTCTCTTTGGTTCGCTCTCTCCTGCTGTTAAACCCCGTTTCTGAGGACAAATGTGAAACGTGGCGCTCATTTCAAACGACTTCAGTCACGTTCACATTATCTGCCGAGTTGGTGATGTAATGTGTCATCTGTGCAATCTGCCACAGCTTGTTCTATTTTTTTTTAAGTGTCCTGTTTATGCCGCAGTGAGTTCAGGAGCCCGCGGCAGTGGAGATCAAGGGGCTGAATGCTGCTCTGCACGTAACGCGCAGTGTTTTGCAACCCAAACAAACGCTGCTCAGTCTGTCAGTTCTGCGAGCTGTTTTCTTCTGCATGTTGCCAGAAGAGCAGCACATTTAACTTCCACCACAGCAGAATGTAGAGCATAAACCTACTTTCAGTGAATGATAAGCTTGGCTCAACCACTTAAACCACGCTTATAGATGCTTCAGGGGGTGCAGCTATGTCAACCCAGTTTGAACGTATGCACGTAAGAGCGCAGCTTTAGTGTAATGTTAAGTGTTAAAACTGCGACATATGAGCGGTGTTAGTGTTTTTGTTTTTTTCCTTTTCTTTTAAATGTGTCCTGTGGGTAAGTTGAAAAGGTTTTGGCAGTGAATGGTGATATTTGGGAGGATTAAACTAAGCAGTTGGGTATTTACATGGAAAAGTATTTTCTGTTCCCAGCTGTGGGCTGGTTCATGTCCAGCCAAATCAGATGTTGTTTTTCCAAAGTGGTTTTTCCTTTTCCTCATGTTTTCTTGGGCAGCTGACAGGACTCATGTCCTGAGGGAGCCTATCTGGTGAGTGGATTATTGATTTTAACCACTTGTTGACTGTTTACTGTCCCACACAGCTTGCTTCCAGGTATCTGCCTCCCACAGACTTCTGAGCATGCACGGGATTTCTGCTGATCAGCTGGAATGTGTTTGTTTTTCAGGTCCAGGTGCGCCCTCGCTCTTGTAGAAGAAGACCTGAAAGTTTATGGAATCGTGTTTGTGCCATAATGCTGAGTGTATGAAGATATTGCTGATGGTACCCAAATTTGAGTTTTTAGAAAGAAAAAAAAGAACTATTTTCTATAATTTGATATTATGAAAGTATTTTACTTTGAAAGTCCAGTTGATTCTAAGTGCACTATATGGCCAAAAGTATTCAGTTGACTGCCTTCACAGGCACATGAAGGGAAAATTACAGTCCAGCCTCACCTCTTCTTGGAATGCTTTCCACAAGGTTTAGGAGTGTGTTTATGGGAAGTTTTGATCATTCTTCCAGGAGCACATTTGTGAGGTCACATACTGATGTTGGACGAGAAGGCCTGGCTCGCAGTCTCCACTCTAATTCATCCCAAATTTGTTTTATCAGTTTGAGGTCAGGACTCTGAACAGGCCAGTTAAGTTCTTCCACACCAAACTCACTCATCCATGTCTTTATGGATCATGCTTTGTGGACTGGTGTGCAGTCATGTTGGAACAGGAAGGGGCCATCCCCAAACTATTCCTACAAAGTTGGGAGCATGAAATTGTCCAAAAATGTCTTGGTATGCTGAAGCAAGACAAGACAAGCACAACCCCACACCATAATCCCCCCTCCACCAAACTTCACACTTGGCACAATGCAGTCAGACAAGTATTGTTCTCCTGCCAACCACCAAACCCAGACTCGTCCATCAGATTGACAGATGGAGAAGAGTGATTCGTCACTCCAGAGAACATGTCTTCGCTGCTCTAGAGTCCAGTGGTGGCGTGCTTTACACCACTGCATCCCTTTGCATTGCGCTTGGTGATGTGGGCTTGGATGCAGCTGCTCTGCCATGGAAACCCATTCCATGAAGCTCTCTACGCACTGTTCTTGAGCTAATCTGAAGGCCACATGAAGTTTGGAGGGCTGTAGCAATTGACTCTGCAGAAAGTTGGTGACCTCTGCACACTATGCGCCTCAATATCCACTGACCCTGATCTGTGATTTTACGTGGCCTGCCACTTTGTGGCTGAGTTGCTGTCGTTCACAATCACTTCCACTTTGTTATAATACCACTAACAGCTGACTGTGGAATATTTAGTTGTGAGGATATTTCATGACTGGACTTGTTGCACAGATGGCATCCTATCACAGGACCACTCTGGAGTTCGCTGAGCTCCTGAGAGTGACCCATTCTTTCACAAATGTTTGTAGAAGCAGTCTGCATGCCTGGGTGCTTGGTTTATACACCTGTGGCATGGAAGTGATTGGAACACCTGAATACAATGATTTGGATGGGTGAGTGAAGACATTTGACAATATTGTGTAGCTAAGGACAATCCCATCTCTTGTGACATCCCTCAGTCTCATTTGCCTGCGTCTCCACTGAGTTTCTCATCCTGGGTTCAGACATTTCCACCTTAGATGGATCTACGAGAGCACTGGCTGTATATTAAAGATGGGCAGAGCCAGTGTGACATCACCTGTTGGTTAGTGAGGAGTTCCAGAGTGTTTTGACAGTTACCATCTTGGTGTTTTAAAACAAGACTTGGTGACTGAGAAACCAAAGGACAATTCATGTTCACAGGATAGCAACTTGTGGCCGCTAGCAACAAAGCGACTAAAGATACAGTTTAAAATAGGTTCTTTGCCAAGTTGGGTGTTACGTGTAGACACAACTGTTTCATCTCTTGAGTTAGGTGCCTTTTTTTATGCTTGAATGGTTCACGGGTCAGTATTAAGTGGGTAAACAAAAAACATTGTTCTTAAAATGGTCAGGTACAAGGACTGGACAGAAAATGAGTGAAAAAACAGCCAATGTGCAAAGAAACTTCTTCAGAAAGCCTGAAGAACTACTGCCCAAGACCAACTGTTCTCCCATTGCTTCATCACTGCCCTGGTAATGCAAAACTGTCAGTTTGTCATGCCTGTAAAAACTGAAGGGAGGGGTTATTTATTTTGGAATAATTGCAAAGACGAATTTAGTCTTTGTATTACCTCAATTTCTCCACAACAGTTCCCTTTTGTGCCACAAATCTGCTACCACATGTGTGCAGGGAATCCAGCTTTGTTCCACTCACACGGCTGCTTGTCTGCAGTTTGTCCACAGCCTGAAGGTGAGCCTCACCCCGTCTCTTCACTGAAACACAAATTTTGGAAAAAACACATTCTCAATTCTGCTTAAATTGCCTGTTTTTTATTATTTTTTTTAAAGGAGTGCAAAAATGCTTTATTTTGTAGTTTCTAATCATGAAGCAGGCTCCACTGAGCGTTTGGTTTTGAGCTCCAGGACACTGGCAGGCTTTAAAGGCCACCGCTTGCAGTGGAAACGGATTCTGTCTATTGTCACGCACAAAACAGATGCAGCGTTGAACTTGCGTTCCTCTGAGTACTCGAGCTCTGCGGTCAAACTTCTCAAATCCTTTGCACACCATCCACCACCATGTGACCATCTGCTATCACTTCCAAATATCACACAACAGCCTGTGTTTTGTTGTAGGCCCCAGTCTCTGCTTTTTGTTGTCGCTTCCACCTCATGCTCACGTTTTTGTATGAATTAGTGAAATTTGACTCTGTGCGTGTAAAATCGAAGCCTCTCAGGTTCCTTTAGAAGCCTTAGCTGTGCTTTAATCTCTCTTCCTTTTTAGTTTTTCGAGGTTACAATTACAGCGTTAACATTAATGCAGTCTCACTGCCTTGGAGTGGAAAGAAACGTTATGAATAATGCATGCAGGAATAAAGGTAGTCTGTTTCCTTCTGGGGCATTGTGGACTTCATTATTTATATTCTGCTGCCTCAACCTCTCCATATTGGATGCTTCAGTGAGTGGCACGAAGTCATGACTTTGCAACCCTGACACTGACTGCCGCCATCCAGCAATGACAAGTAGAAGGCAACATCTGTCCAGCTCTCCTCCTGTTGGCTGTCTTGAGAAATCAGGTCAAATCTGTTGCAGAGGTGATAATTATAGATGCACGCTGAAGCAGTTTGACAGTTTAAGGTTTTTGCAAAATCTCTTTGCAAGTCAAGAGTGAAGGTGACAGCGCCTGGGGCTCCCCCTGCTCCCTGTTCTCCGCCGTGGAAGATAACAAGTTTTGCGAATACTTTAATTCTCTCCTGTTGAGATGCCGGGTTCTCGCCAGTTTATGCAAGCGGAGGACCTCTTGGGTCGTCATTTAACCCAATTTTTTCTTTTTTTGCTAATCTCAAACTGGCTCAAGGCTGATGTGAAAACTAAGATTATTAATAATAAAAAAAAACAAACCCCACACACAAAAAGTTGTGAGCAGCACATGGCAGGTGTGTGTGAGCTCAGCTGTGACTGGGGAACATCTGCAGTTTACCAAAGTTGTGCAATATAGTGTTTATCCACTAGAGGGAGACCTTCTATTGGGAATATAATCTGCTGTGCTGTTGTATGCGTTCCCAGTACAAACATTAACGATGGGTTCGCTGCTCATAAACGACTTGACACCAAGTGCATGTAATCTTTTCTATAGAAATGCACTCACTGGGCTATAACATCCCTCTAACAAAACATTTAACACATTATTTAGAGTTGATCTTTCCAATGATAATTTCACTGCACAGAAACTATTTTTCTTATAAGATATTTTCTTATAAAAGAAACCACAGTCATGATAACCCCAGCCAAAAATCAACAGTTTTAATTTTTTTTAAAAACCGCGTTTTCCACTAATCAGCACTTGCAGACAAATATAGCCGGCCTGCGCTGCAGCCAGCTTCCCTCTTTCTTAGCTGTGTCCCAGTTCCATAGTAAATGTTAAATGCAGATTTTGAGTAAGGGGTGTGTTCACATGGGAAAAGTGACAAATAAAGTACACTCATCTACCGTTCTCCCACAAAGCAGCACGCAAACGAACTGAACAAGCGGCTCGGGGCTCCGAGTCGCTGTGAATGGTAATCGCAGTGCGAGTTTCACTGGAAAACAAATATTTTTGATTTTTTTTTTTAAAGGTTGGGCAGAGTTTGGCATGCATGAGCACTGCATCATTTTCCTGCATTGTGTTGCATCTTAGTAATGTACATAGCTGCAACATCAGTAAAGAGTGGTGCACACATGGATCATTAGGCATAGACTTGCACAGTCCTCTGATTTACTCTGTCCTCAGTGTGCCCAGCCTGGGGGCCCCGCAGATGTGATTTGGGGATGTTTTGTGTCTCCAACTATGCATCTTGTGTAGGTTTTTTCCTCATTTTGTGTTTGTCTGGGGTCATATTGTCTGTTATTATGATAATTTTGCATCTATTTTAGCTATTCTGTATCTGTTTGAAGTAGTTTTACATCTTTTTATGGTGATATTTTCCCTTATTTTGGCCGTCTTCTGTCTCTCGTCATTTTATGTATAATTTCAATCATTTTGCATAACTTCATGGTGGTTTTGTAACTCATATTGGCTACTTTAGCTTTTTAGCTTCATTATGGGCTGTTTGCATTTCATTTTGACCAATTTGTGATTCCCTTTGGAGCCATTCTTTCCTTTGGAATCATTTTGGATCTCTATGGTTATTTTGTATCTAATTTTAGTTATTTGCATCTCTTTGTTGCCATTTTGTCTCTTTGTAGTCATTTTATGGCCCCTCTCATTTTGGATATTTTTGTTGTGTTCTGGGGAAATATAGTTTATTTCAGTGCTGCACCAATTCTTTAGGATGATGGGCATGGTTACACTGTATAGTTGCTCACTGTTTGTTGAAGAATTATGTATTTGCTTACATTCTTTCTCTGAGACCCTCTTTCTAACCTCCCCCATAACCTAACCTAACTCTACCCATGACCAATGTAAGTAGAACAAATTTTGGTCAGTTCATGCAAACACACACATGCACATTTTTCAGGACAATAGGTTGTCTAAGCTAAACAGGAAAACCACATAAGAATGTGAGATCCCCATGAAAGTAACTACTTACCAAACCTACTTCCTCCATCATAATTGCTGTGGTCAGTCTTGGTCAGTCATGACCAAAAGTTTTGAGAATGACATAAGTATTGGTTTTCACAAAGTTTGCTGCTTCGGTTTTTATGATGGCAGTTTGCATATTCTCCAGAATCTTAGGAAGAGTGATCAGATGAATTACAAATAACTGCAAAGTCCCTCTTTGCCATGAAAATGAACTAAATCCCCCTAAATAATTTCCACTGCATTTCAACCCTGCCACAGAAGTACCTGCTGGCATCATTTCAGTGGCCCTCTTGTTAACACAGGTGTTGACCATGGTTACCTGCAAGGAAACACGTGAAGTCATCATTGCTTTGCATAAAAAGGGCTTCGGGTAAGGTTGCAGCTAAATCAACCATTTATCGGACCATCAACAGCTTCAAGGAGAGAGGTTCAGTTTTCGTGAAGACGGCTTCAGGTGCCCAAGAAAGTCCAGCAAGCGCCAGGACCGTCTCCTTAAGGTAATTTTGCTGCTCACTGGTGTACCACCAGTGCAGAGCTTGCTCGGGAATAGCAGCAGGCAGGTGTGAGTGCATCTGCACATGCTGAGGATTGGGGTGAAGTCATTTTCTCTGATGAAGCCCCTTTCTCATTGTTTGGGGCATCTGGAAGAATGATTGTCTGTAAAAGAAAAGGTAAGTCCTGTGTCATGCCAACAGTAAAGCATCCCAAGACCATTCATGTGTAGGGTTGCATCTCCTCCAGCAGAGTGAGCCTACTCACAATTTTGCTTAAGAACACAGCCATGAATATAGAATGGCACCAAAACATCCTGAAACTGATGAAATGCTTCTAATTATAGTTCACTGTAGAATAGAAACATCTAACAAAAAGATCTAAAACACTGAAGCATCAAACTTTGTAAAAACCAACAATTGTGTCTTTCTCAAAACGCCTGGCAGTGCCCGTAAATGCATGCAGCTTTGGGGGCATTTTCTTCTTCTTGGAAGAACGGTCTTAGTCCAGAATAGGTGTGATATTGCCATCTCAAAATGAGAAAAAGCACAATCCAAATACTCACAGAGGAATTTAATGTATTGGGAGAAGTCTGACCAGATGGACTGTCTTTGCTGGGCAGCGTTTCAGCAGCATGGAGAGCACCCAACCCTACAGCTCACTCGGCATTTACAAACTGCTTATTGAACAGTTACATCGACAACAGTGCTGGCTTGTTCTTTAGGTGAAGATTAGATAGAGCGCACAGTTGGGCAGTTCAGTCATTGAACTCCAATTTCTCAGACAAAAACATGTCCAATAACAGGCTTTCAGTAATGCTTATTCTAACCAGCCCCTGGCAGTTATAGATGGAGCCAGAAATGATTGAAAAACCTTCATATATTTCCTGTCTTTTCCACACTTGTAATTTGACACAGCCCTGAATCTTTTGTTAAAGAACAAAAAGTAATCCAGTAGGGATCAGTGCCGCAGCTTCGCCCACAGTGGATAAGTAGTTTAGAAAATGGCTGATTGCATTCAAATAAATTAAATTGTCTTTAGAGACATTTTCTCCTCAGATGTTGGGGGTGAGTTGTGAGTTTAAGTGGAATTTTTTATTTATTTATTTTTTACCTGCAGTGTTTTTCTCTTAAAGGTATTTATTGTGAATTTCCACCATTTAAACCATTCCTAAAATGAACTAAAGCTGTCCACAGAATGCGAAGAAACAACTGATGTCCAAAACGCTACTGTGTTGAAGAGGTATCAACAGGAAGTGAAGTAGAGCCAGGCTGCACTCTCGTGCAGTACTAGTTTATGCCACAAGATGGTGCAGAGAGTTGATGTAACCTTTATTTTAACCAGGTAAGTCATTAAGAGCACACTGTCCTTTCCAGTGGCAACCATGCAAAAAAAGCGAAGCCTCTTGAGGAAATGGGTGCTAGCAAAAAAAAATAAAATTTAAAATGAATAATTGCAGCAGCACACATCCCTGCCCCCTGGTGATGAAACTTTTAAACTGTGCAGAAGATGATTACAAAAAAGTCCCTTTAAGTAGTTTTTAACTTAATTTTTGTACAGTACATAACTGCCGTTTCTGCATGATTCTACTGAGATTGCTTCTGTTAACAGGATTATGAGATCCAAAGATGATGCCGTTGCACAAACTGTATTACAGGCTACACAGAAACACATTCGCACTGTCACACAAATACAGACCCCACAGCTAGTTTCCAAAACAAGTTTTTATTGGCCAATTTACAGAAAGTGCTGTAGTGACCATTCCAAAGGAAAACAGACCAAAGAGTCCAGAGAGAGAGAGAAAAAAACAACTAAAAAAACAAAAACCCAAACTTTTACACATTATACAAGGTTTCGATGTTAATTTCACCGTCCTCTCTATAACAAATGTTAGGACAACATTAGGGCTGATGCAAAATCCACCAAAGATTTCCGGGGGTGGGGGTGGGGGGTGAGAGCGAGGAGGGAAGTGACGTCACAAGACCAAGTGTCACAGTTGATGAGGAAAACTCTTAAACATATGAGATCTTTAGATGAACATACAGTAGAGCTACAGTATACACATACAACAGGTTCTCCCAGTTATACCCACAGGACAGCTGGCAAAGGCTCACTAAATTAGAGGAGGACATTTTCCAGTGTTTATGACTTTAACCAACCCTTTAATCGATCTGTGGCATACAGCGCACACATTGTCTGGTTTCTTGTAATGAAAACTTGGCCCTTCGTGGAGTCTTTGCTGTCAAACACTACAGGTAGACTGAATTCAGGATGGCTATGGCGGTTAATGCCCCTTCACTTCAAAGTGAAATAAACCCCCACTTCGACTGGCGTCAAATGTGACACTGCAAATGCATTCCCCTTTTTGTCCTCTTAAAAGTTGCACGAGGCGACTTCACAATCCGGCGGCCTCGGGCCTCGGGGGCTGGTTAATGAGGTGGGATTTATGTAATGTGACATCAGTCTCTAGATTTAAATTTCTTCCATTAATGCTGAGTTTTTTTTCTTCAAAGAACTTTAGAAAAGTTTTTTTTTTTTTTTTTTGCAGTTACCATTAAGCAGTTTAGGCCATTTTGACAACAAAGTGTATCTTCAGGAGTCACCACATGCGCTAAAAGTGATGTAAGAGTTAGCTGTTTTACTGGCCAGATTGCTGTTAAAGGAAATTTTTTTGGGCAAATATTAGCAATGCTTTACCAGAGCTAGTAAGTTGTTTGATAGGTAACAAGTAAAAACTATACGAAGATAATGTTCTGCAAGATATTAAACTCACATTAATTGATATCACTAATGGGTTAGCTAACTCCTGACTATAAACACAACCGGCAGACATGAAGCAACCGTTTAATTTAGCCACCTTCTAAGCCTAAGTGCAATATTATTTAGTCTCCTTTTAGCTTAGGATTTTCCTCTTTGAAATCACTTGGTTCTTAAGGCCTTTACACACTGGATGCATAAAATTTGTGCAAATGTTTTATGCGTTAAAAATATTTTTCAGACTCACCTGTTCTTAATGCAGCCGTTCACACCAACTGCGCAAATTCACAGGATGAATTTGTGGCATTTATTTTTTTCAGATCAGTTCGATTTTCGCATGTGAATAAACAGATCTGACCAATCAGACCACTGCATTCTGACAATGAATTATTCACAGAAGTGCAATGCGTTCAGTGTGTATACATGTTACATGACAAGGTCATTTTTTTAGCAACACGCTTGCTGTGTGAAGGCCTTTAAGATGCTAAATGCCTTACTATAGTAATCAGCAGGCTGCAAACCTTTTGTTCATTTTAGCTATTTTTTTTGTTTGTTTGTTTTTGGTGAAAACCGCTTTCTCTGTTGGCTTCAAATGAAGTTGAAAATGTTGATGACCTAACCAGGACATTAAAGTTAAGTGCTGAACCAAAACAATGAGCTGAAAGATGCTAAACTGCTTTATAGAGTTAAGGCTAACTGGGTCGAGCCATCATTGTGAGTGTCTCTGTTAATATAACGTTAATAGCTTTAATCTTCATATTAAACAAAAAAATCCCACAGAGACCTTATTTATTATTTTTCTCTATTATTTATCAGAGTCATATTTAAAACTTGGTGGCTCCATGGTGTAGTGATTAACATACTCCCCAGCTTGAGACACAAATCCAGCCTCAGGAGGGCAGAAGCTAGTGTACTCCCAGTGCTGGGGCCCAAGCCCAGGTAATTGGGAGAGTTGTCAGTAAAATATATGCCAGAATGTGGATCCATCCACTGTGGTGACCACTCAGAAGTAACAGATTAGCTAATAGTACCTTTAGTAATATTTAAGCCTTAACTTAGCTTTTCTTTTGTAATTAAAAACATGTTTAAATATATTTTTGAAACAGCCCTCATCAAATAATGCAGTGTTTGTTAAAAAAAAAAAAAGTTTCTCACCTTGTGTAAAAGTCAATTTTAGTCCTAGTAATGCTACTAGCTTAAAAAGCTAATATTAATTAATGATTGTGTATTTCCCTGCCAGAAATTTGAATTTTTGGCTTTAAATCAAACTTCTTTCATCGAGTTTCGCTGCCATTTAGGACGATGGTGTCGTGTGGGGATGCTCTTCTTTTACACAGTAATATCATCTAGTGCAGCTTTTAATGGCCCACCTAGTGCAAAGGCTTTGGCACATCCACGAGAGCAAAGCCAATTTGCCATCAGCCGGAATGATCGCAACACTGAGCTAGAAACACGCACGAGGGGACTGGGGGGGTCGGCTCATGAAGGTGTCCTGCAGGCTAAGGGTTTAGGGCGTGTACATACATATGAAGAGGTGTGCTGTGCACAAGTGGAAAGGAGGGTCTCTGGTTTGACAATGTGGGGCTGACTTGGTGGGGTGGGGTCACCTACTATGCTCAATATTTACAAGAAAGGAGCGTATAAAAATGTACAAGGAGACTCCTGTCTTTCCCAAAAACCCAGAACACAGAACCCGTCGGCTAGTTCAACGTGACGTCTGTGACAGCACATCATCTTTTTTTTTCCCCCTTTTTTCTTTTTTTTTTGTTCTATTTGTTTTTGAGTACCATTTAAAATATGCTATTTCTGTAAAATTACCTGGCTTTGCCACATAGGCCAGAATAAAGACTGATAAATAACATGAAGTATACAAACCAAAAAATATTCTGTTTCTTTACTTTTGCAACTCACTTTTCTTAAATAAAGGATGTTTTGCATTTTTATTCCTATATGGGACATCAGAAATCTCACTGTGAATTTTGACACATCAAACTGAATGTTTGGTGCAGGGTTTAATTGACAAAAGGCTTTTCCTATAACTTGATTTCACTAAGGACTGCACTGTAATGGGAGAGAGATAATTCATGGGACATCTCTCTCGGGATGAACTAAATTTGCTGATCTGGTCCTTGAAGAACAATGAAAGTCATTTGATTGAGGAGCACTTTTAGAGTCATATTATCAGCTGTATAAAACAGGAGGTTTTGTGACAAGGCTAAGGTTAAATCACTGCACTCTGTGTGTGTCTGTGTGTGTGTGTGTGTGTGGGGGGGGTCAGTGTAGTCTTCCAGTAGGGGGCGATATTACCTAATTTTTAGAGTATCAAGATCATAGAGTCTTTTTGTTTCAGCCATGTGATTTGAGGTTTCAGTATAGATGTGTTGTAGCGTGTGTGTATGTGTGTGTAACTGTGGGAGAGTGTGTGTGTATTTCAATAAGATATCGTTGTTTTGTCCCAATTTTGGCCCTTCTTGCTCGAACGTTGCATCCTGGGTAGCTGGACGTCTACTTCCTCCTCACTGTCATCTGACTCGGCGCTGGTGATGTCATCCTCGTCATCGTCTTCCTCTTCCTCCTCTTCTTCATCCTCCTCCTCCTCCTCACTGGCCTCCTCCTCCGCAGCCTGAGGCTCCTCCAAGCGCTGTGGTGAGAAATATTTGCAATGTTTCACAAACTTAATGATCAGAAAGTAAGCAGGAAGCAAGAAATGCCAGTAATTTTTCCTTTGAATGATTTAATACAAAGTAGATACTGCCAGCACTACCACACAGTCCATTGTAGCTGCTCACATACTCCCTCCCCTGACAGCATTCTCTTGATTCCTCATGCCCCCTACCTCCATGGGGTTGACTGTGATTGTCAGAGCAGACTCGTCCCAGGTCACATCTGCCTCTTTAGCTGCCTCTGCCAGCTTCACCTCCTGCTGGTGGGTCAGGTGGATGCGGTAAATGCCCAGCACCACAACCACCACCAGGACAGCAATACACATTACTATTACCACAGTGGCAGCGCTCGGTACACCTGAGAATGGGAGCAGAGGAGATCAGGTAGGTAAGAGAGATGGAATGACCACGGCTGCCTCAGTGTGTCACTCTGTATGCTGAAATCGGCATGAAATTATGTAATTAAGCATTTATTTAGTCAGAAAAACTTAAACGGGTATTGCAGCACTTTAGTGTTTCACTTCCATGGGCACTAAAAAAACAGGTTAGTCCAACTAAATGCTGCAGACCTTGAGCAGCCCTGTTCTATAGTCCTTGATGAGAAAGAAAAACTCATCTTATAAAGCGCCTCAGTAGCATCTCACCATCTTAATAACCTGTGCCTGCATCACTCCACACCCCAAATTAATACAACAGGCCAAAAATTGCAAATTTGTGATTATTTCTGTAGCAGAAGCTGCTCTGTAGCTGCTGTTTTAATTATGATAGGCTTTTCTTCAATAAGAAGAGTCCTCTGTGGATCACTGTAGTCTTTGCTTATTGTGACAATCTACTGATGTTTTTCTAGTCTCTTTTGATCACTCTTGTCGCATTTATTATTATTATTCATCTTGCTCAGTATTTTTTTTTTATGTGATAAGCAAACTGTGAACTTAAACGGCACAAAGTCAACAAAAACAGCAGCTGGTTTGTGAACATAGGGAAGCTTTTAGCAGCTGAAGAGACAAATATTCTTGCTGATGGGTTGGTGGAGACCAAAAATAGAGCTGAACAAAAACTTTATTTCTACAGCACTGTGCAAATGTGTGGACACTGAGCCACCCCTCATTTAGTTATATTTTGCTTTGCAAGAAAGTCGGTCCTCTTCGATTTTTTAAAGTGGTCTTGAGCAGTAGTTGTCCAGGCTTTCTGAAGGCCCAGCAAATTTTTTCTTTGGATGCTGGCTTTTTCAGTCCTTGTACCTGATCATTTTCAAAGGAATTTTTATTTCTTTTATTATTTGTTTGTTTGTCAAGCCACTTAACACTCACCTATGAATCATTCAAAGCATAAAAGTGCACTGTACTCAAGGGATGAACCAATGTTGTTTCTATTCATAACAGCTAACTTAGCAAAGAACCAATTTTAAATTGTATCTTTAGGCACTTTGTTATTAGTTGCCTGTTGCAAAAACATATAATTTGTTCCCATTTCTTTAGTTGGATCTATGAAAACTGACAAAGATAACACAGTTTAAGAGGCATGTAATTGTATTTTTGCACCAGCAAGAGCTATTAGCTGAAAACCTGGCATATCTTGGCATAGTGTGCAGTGTGTCATTGAAAAATTGATGAAGCTGGACAAGCAGAAGACAAAAGAAGTGGCAGGCTAAAAAAAACCCCAAAAAACCATCTACAGGAGATGAACATTATCTGAAACTCATATCCTTCAGGAATAGGGGAAAAAATCCAGCAAAGACCTGACAAAGGACCTGAGAAATGTATCCGGGCCTTCAGTTGATCCATCTACTGTTCACTGAAGCTTCATCAGAAATGGTCTCACTGAAGACGCCATTCTCAAGGAAGAGAAACAGGGGAAAAGGCTGAGGTATGCCAAATTACACAAAAACTTGACTGAAAATCAGTAGCAACAGGTCTTTTTTTGTTTCAAATCAGAGGTCAGGAGAGAGGTACAACAGTGTGAGTGTGTACAGCCATCTGTAAAACACGGTGGAGGCTCTGTCATGGTTTGGGGCTGCATTTCAGCCAGGGGTGTTGGGGATCTTGTCAAAGCTGATGAAATTATGAACACAGGAAAGTTCTATCAGATTTTGATCCACCATGCAATACCATCTAAAAAGCTTTTGATTGGCAACAGCTTCATTTTTCAGCATGACAATGATCCCAAACACACTGCCAATGCAGTAAGAACATGCCTGGATAGGAAAACACACCATTAGCCATTGACTGACCTCCACAGAGCCTGGACCTCAAGATTATTGAATCAGTGTGGGATCATGTTGAAAGAGAACAGAATAAATGGCAGTCAGTGTGTCTTTCAAGAAGCATGGAGAACTATTCTGAAGACTACTTAAAGAAATTACAAGAAAGCTGCCTGAGAGAGTTCAGGCTGTGTTGAACATTTATGTTTGCACGTTTCAACAAATCACTGCACTTATCTCCCATTTTCTTTGCAAAATATAAAGAATTGAGTGGTGGATCCATCCATCCATCCATCCATCCATCCATCTTCTTCTGCTAATCTGGGGCCGGGTCATGGAGGCAGCAGCCTAAGTAGCTCAGACCTCCCTCTCCCCAGTCACCTCTTCCAGCTCACTTCTTTTGTTGTGTAGGAGCAGCAGCTCCTCCTGAATGACTGCGCTCCTCACCATATCTTTTAGGGTGAGGCCACACACCCTTCGGTGAAAGCTCATTTGCGCTGCTTTATCCACAATCTCATTCCGATGGGAATCACCGCTCCAGCCTGCCAAATCCAGAGGCACCGCCCCAGATCTCAACACAACATTACAGCCTTCAGGAACTCAGGGTGAATGTCATCCACCCCAGGAGCCCGGACACCTGGGGTGTTGTTTAACTACCTCGGTGACCTCTCCCTCAGTGATGGGCGAGTCACCCCCTTCATCCCCAGACTGCTTCCTCTAAGGAAGATGTGTCAGTGGAATTAAAGAGGTCCTCAAAGTATTCCTTCCACCATCTGACTATATCCTCAGCTGAAGTCAGCAGCGCCCCACCTGCCCTATACACCGTGAGTTGCCTGACAGTTTCCCAGAATTGCTTTGAAGCAGACCGAAAGTCTTCTTCCATGGCCTCACCAAACTCCTCTCACACCCAAGTTTTTGCTTCAGCTATTGTGGAAGCCGTAGCTCTACCACACAGAAAGCTATAAGTTTGCACTCCAGTCTGTTAGGACAAATAAGCAGGTCTCTGTGTTGCAGCCACAGTTTATGGGGAAAGCTTACCAACCAAGCCTGCTACCACAACCTGATAATTTGGCACTGCATCTTCTAGTGTAAATATGGTCACAATATGGCAGAGTGGGTGAAAATATTGAAAAGCTATTCAATACATTTCAATGAAATATACAGCATATAGAATTTTAGTGAAATTTATCTTGGCTGCCATTGAACAGAAGAAAGCACAGCCAGTTGCGTGCTGTTTAAATTCCCAGTTTCATTTGAACTGCTGGCTTGGATTTACACAAATATGAGTTTTTTAAAAAATGGAAAAAAGAAAAAAGCATTTATATAAAACAAAAACAAACTTTAAAAAGCCAGAAGGTGTTAAGTCAGTCCTCCTCCTACAGCTGCCTTCACTCCTCATATCCATCCTAAGTCAACATAAGCAGCATTCAAATGTTGCCCGCTCTTTGGCTGCTTTCAGGGTGAATCTGCTAAGAAACCAATTACAACATCCTGTCCCTTACATATAACATATATTATCCTAAAATACACTGAAAATGTTGACTGGCTGCTGCTTGAATATCCAATCAGGACATCCTCTTCACAGTTTAAAAATGGTTCCAAAACAAAAGATGTAATCTCTGAAGTTCAGCACCATTATTAACACAATTATTGTCATACTGGTAAGTCTGTCTCTTTTATGGGCTTCTTCACAGTGCAGGCAGCTGTTCCCAGTTCTGCCAACTTTCTCTGCAAGATTTTTCACCACTGAGGCAGGCTTTCCACAGACTGAAGGAACGTGTGCATCCATCTGCATTTTGTACAGCCAATAAGAAGCAAAACAAACAATAAGAATACCTACTGTCTAAAAAGAGGTGATTGGCCAAGGTCTCCTATCATAAGCTAGTCTACTCTAGTTTCCTCTCAGACCACTTGACTGGCAAAATGCTGAAAAGGCTGTTATGGAATTTTTTCCCCCAAAGACACCAAAATATTCCTGCACCCGCAGCTTTAAACACGTTTAGTTCTGGTCTGTATGCAGCACATGACTGCAGAGATATATCATAGATCCTTTTAGTACCATACCCCGCAACACAGACCAAGAGATTTCTCTTGAACTAAAATGTTTATTTCATCTACTCTGATCTCGAGCTTACTGAAATAACACGACATCTCTGCGCCGACCCTCTCTCCGCCAGTCCCTCCTGTTGTGTGTGTGTGTGTGTGTGTGTGTGCGCGCGTGCGTGCGTGCGTAACGAGGTTGCGGCTCACAGAGAACTCTTCAGTTGATCATTTGATTCACTCTAGCTCCTAGATTTTCACATTAAATCCACGGGCTTTGATCTTGTTGGGCGTGAAGCTTCATGTAATGTGGGTGTTTGCATATATCCCCTCATTCGTTAATACTCTACATACATGATATCATCAGAAACATTACACAAAATCATATAACACGTGAAAAAATGTATTTAAAAACATTTTTGGTTGTACATTGCTCAGTGATTGCCTACCCATCCACCAGCCTCTGTGCTCCTCTGACCTCCTTTTCACACACCCTCCAACTCTCTAAGCTGTTAACGGCATCGGCCACTGAACTCTCCAGGACTCTAAGTAGAATCCATTAGAGTGTGATGAATAATTTAATCTCATGTGTTAGATTAAGACCAGCGTCTCTCCTCCTCTCCATGTCCTTTTTCTTTTTTTTTTTTAATACTTCAGATCACTCGTGTGCGCAGGAGGAGGTTAAGAAGCCTGGTGCATCATTTGGGAGGGCCTCAATCACAGGGAGGCACAGAGTAGGAAAGCAGCAGTCTGATGAGCAGCGTGATAAACAAACTAGAAAGCGGAACGGCGCGTTCCCTTGGATCTCGCCATGTTTACCCTGGGATGGATGGCTGACAGAAAAACTCTTCACAGGCACAGCAGAGGCTCCCGAGTCTGAGTCTCAGCATTTCACCCTCTATCTCTGACGGTTCCTTTGAGAGGCAGTGTTTTGTCAAGTTTACTTCCACATTTTTTTACTCATTTGAATTTCCCATTTTCTAAGCCGTGTAGCCATGTATGCAATTCTTCTAAGATTCTTAATACTTGGACTACTATGATCTGTATTTTAACCTTAAGTTTTCCGTGTGTGCTTTGTAGCTTTGCCTGGTTTTACCTTGATGTTTTCCCTCTCCCAAAATGACTTGACAGCTGCCAGAAAGTGGACATTTTTGCACTCAACTGTCGGTCAACCGATGAACTCAGAGCCCACTGCAGCTACTGGGGTTGCTGCATCGTCTTTGACTTTTTTCATTTTGTTTTAACCACTTGTAGGTTCATATTTTTGATTAAAACTCACCCCATTTATTTATTATGTATCCTTTGTAACACATGCATTACTTATTTTACTGTTGTTTTAGCTTTGAACATGATTTGTATTACGGCAAATCCCACATGATGAACACTTTGTGTTCACTTAAGCAGCGTTCTGTGCCTCCCCCTCAAGGATCTGTGGTATATTTCAGTTATTAGTGCTGCAGTATAAGGGTAGCAGTCAGGGTACCAAACTATTTCTGGAGGGCAGTTTAATTAAAAATGTCTGTTAGTGACTGATTTCCCTATCACTGTGTGGAGCTGTATTTGGAGAAGGTCCCGTGCCGTCACGCATGGCAGCTACAATGCCTGATAATGCTGGTCTTTGAGGAGTTTGAGGGGTTTATTTCTTCCTCTGCTATTTGTAGCACAACTGAGGTGAAATGTATGTACTGTGATGACCCCGCCCACTTTGTCTGGGAGGTGGGCAGGGTGCGAGAGGAAGCACGCCTGTTCCCACTCGGCTAATTGTTTAAAAAGGCCTCAGCGCTGAAGTTCTCACTCTTCTCCCCAGCAGCCAAATTTGCGGTTTGTTTGGGTTTTGTTTAATTTTCTTTCTTTTAAATGTCTCCACTACATACCTGCATTCTCACACACACACACACACACACTCACTCACCACATGACTCATTTAGCCTCTCCACATTTCTTTTGAGTTTAAATACATTTTTGTTCCGACAGCGTTAAACCTCAACATTATTGAAGCAGTGTGAAATCATCTTGACAGAGAACAGAACAAAAGGCAGCCAACATCCAAAGAAGAGCTTTGAATGTCCTTCAAGAAGCCTGCAGAACTATTCCAGAAGACTGCTTAAAAAAATTACAACAAAGCTGCCTCACAGAGTTAATAAGAATAAAGGCGATCATGCAAATGTGGGTTTTTCAAGCTTGTTAAAACTGTACTGAACTGTTTTTGCCTCATAAACTATATTTCAATTTATGTCTGCACGTTTCAATAAATTGCTGCGCCCATTTCCCTTTTTCCTACCAACATATCAAGAAGGGATGCTCAAGACATTTGCACAGTGTTGGAGTCTTAAATCAATTTAATCCAAAATTGCTTTTCACTCAGCACCTGAGTGCACTCATGGCTTTCTTTTCTACATTGGAGGTTAAAGTTTTTTTTGGAAAGTTCACTTAGACACTTTTGCAGAAGTTCCCACAAATGCCCTGCTCATATAGGGGCTTGCTTTTTGCTTTTTTTCCAGTGTACAGTAATTCTATCTCCAATAGAGTAGCAATGAGTCATAGAGTGAAGTAACACAGTCTGTTCAAACACTGCGTTTGTGCATACAGAGGGCTTTGTAACTAACACAAGTCGGGGCACCTATAGCAACTGACTGCAGTGACCTTCAGGGATTCATTTACTTCAATGGCTGCAGAAAACCTGCATGTTCACTACTTTATTACTGAAGAAAAAAAAGACCTGATCTGTGTGAAATTTACATTACTGGCTGAATGTCACTTGACAAAGGTAAATTCCACTCCAGTTGTCATTTTCCTACCTGAGCTGTGGACAGGGTACAGATCCTGGATCATGGATGGATGATGGACCACCTGCATGTACGGAGGTGGGGCTACCATGTGATTGACATGTTCCTGGGCTTCTCCGCTGTGCAGGATGCTCACCTGGATTGGTGAAACATGAGACGGAAGTGATGACTTTTGGAAAGTAAAGTGATTATAGTTAACGTTTCACATTTTTATCCGTTCAATGTCAACTTCACCCGCGCACCAAAACTTGCCTCGACTCTAATAGCTGATATTGTGGGCAAAACTGAAAATGACACTGGGATAAATGGGGAAGCAAACTAAGGATTTTTTTTTTTAATGCTACCTTTAGGGGACAGTGCCAACTCAACACTGGAGGGTGAAATGCAATCTGGATTCCATTCAACACCCTACAAGATTCAAAATATGTGAAACATTTTCTTTTCTCCAGGTACACCAGGGATGTATCAATAAGTCAAACACTTCTCTGAGCAGGGACAGCTGACTTTGGCATTTTTGACGGCGTAAAGCTCAGGTGGAGCGTGTGTGTTAATGAGAGGCCCGATTCTCTGTAGAACACTTTAGTGTTCAAAGTCGCAGTGAGGCTTCTTCTGGCATTAACAGCTAGGCTGCGTCAGTGTGTTTAACATGTCTAATTCTTTCATAGAGTGGATTTTTAGAACGTATTTTGCTACTAAGTGGTGCAGCTGGAAAGCTTGTCGAGGTTCTTTTGTAAATTTGCTCTGAAAGTTAAAGTGGTGCCAGAAACCTGAGCTGACTCAGCTCTGTCACTTTGCCAGTTCAAGCACTTTGCTTCTCTTGGTAGTAAAAAGCAACATGATCTCTAGTGATATTAATGATTTTTGAGAACAATGTACATCTGTTATACTCAAGCTGCTTGTCAGTTACATCTTCTTACATTGCCTACTTGAAGCATGCGTCCTTCTCTGGGAGTGGGTGGGTTGAATCTGCCCTCTTTATTTCCATCCATTCATCATGTAGGTTGAGTAAATTGAAATCACTTGGTACAAACGCATTAATCTGAATATTAACGGTCCTGATACGCTTAAAATTTCCATATTAACAATCTCACTGTCAGCAGGGCTGCAACTAAGAATGTTTTAATCATCAATCGTGCAATTTCCTTTTGATTAATGGACTAGTCATTGTTTTTACACCAGAAAAACAAATACAATTTTTTCACAGCTCTGAGTGTGTAAAATCTGAAATTCTGCTCAGTTCTGTCAGTCTGTAAACTAGCACTGGCACAAGGTTTAAATTAATCTAATTTATTATAGTTTTCCTTATTTTCCATCATACATATGCTGTAAATGGTGGATGGTCATGTTAAACACGTCCAGAATTTTACATAATGATGTCAGTGAATGTAATGTATGCAGGTAATCCCTTAGTTCTCGAGAGCTGTTTTCTGCTCTTGGATCTGGGAAATATAAAGACAGGTCCAGGTCCAGGCCCAGCTACTGGTGTTCTAAACCTCCTGTTTGCAAGTGGCAGCCAATCAGAAGAAAGCAACAGCAGCTTAAAGGGAGGGGTTAAAACTTTTTGAGCCAGACAGAGGATGAAGTGAGTGGATGCACCAAGGCTGAATATAATAAGCTGCTAAAAAAAAATTAAAGGAACACTTTGAAAGCACATCAGCTCTCAGTGGGAAAAAAATCATGCTGGATATCTCTACTGACGGACTGGGTAATGTGTTGGGAGTGAAAGGAACTCAAACACACCCCAAAACTCAAAGTGAAAAAATGATGCAGCAGGCTAGTGCAGTTTGCCAGAAATTTCATTGCAGCAACTCAAAATGGTACTCAGTAGCTTGTGTGGCCCCCACGTGCTTGTATGCATGCCTGACAACGTGTCTCATTGGGGCATGCTCCTAATGAGGTGACGGATGTTTCCTGGTGACCTCCTCCCAGATCTGGACCAGGGCATCATTGAGCTCCTGGACAGTCTGAGGTGCAACCTGGTGGATCAAATGGACCTAAACATAATGTACCAGAGGTGTTCTATCAGGCTTAGGTCAGGTGAGCGTGGGGGCCAGTCAGTGGGATCAGTTCCTTCATCCTCCTGGAACTGATTGCATACTCTCCATACACGAGGCCGGGCATGGTTGTGCACCAGGAGGACCCAGGACCCACTGCACCAATGTAGACTCTGACAGAGGAGTCCAAGGATTTGATCCTGATACCTAATGGCAGTCTGGGTGCCGTCGCCTAGCCATGTAGAGGTCTGTGCATCCCTCCATGGAGACGCCTTGCCAGACCATCACTGACCCACCACCAAAACCGGTTATGCTGAACGTTGTTACAGGCAGCATAACGTTCTCCACGGCTTCACCCAGATCCCTTTCACATCTGTCACATGTGCTCAGGGTGAACCTGCGCTCATCTGTGAAGAGCACAGGGTTCCAGTGGTGGAATTCTGGTGGTCTAGTCGAGTGCCAGGGCAGTTGAGCACAGGGCTCACTAGAGGACGTGGTGGCCCTCAGGCCACCCTCATGAAGTCTGTTTCTTGATTGGTTGGCCAGAGACATTCACACCAGTGGCTTGCTGGAGGTCACTTATGTAGCTCCAGCGGTGCTCATCCTGTTCCTCCCTGCACAAAGGAGCAGACACCGGTCCTGCTGATGAGTTAAGGACCTTCTACTGCCCTGTCCAGCTCCTCTTAGAGTAACTGCCTGTCTCCTGGAATCTCTTCCATGCTCTCAAGACTGTGTTGGGAGACACAGCAATCCTTCTGGCAGTGGCATGTATTGCTGTGCCATCCTGGAGGAGTTGAACTACCTATACAGCCTCTCTAGGGTCCAGGTATCACCTCATGCTACCAGCAGTGACACTGACCCTAACCAAATGCAAAACTAGTGAAAACACAGTCTGAAAAGATGAGGGGTGAAAAAAATGTAAAAACATTCCTGTTTTGGGGGTTGCCTCATTGTTGCTCCTCTAGTGCACCTGTTGTTGATTTCATTAACACCAAAGCAGCTGAAACTGATGAACAACCCCCTCTGCTACTTAAGTGCCCAGATCAATATTCCAGGAGTTTAACTGACTTGATGCTACACTCTGATTACAAAGTGTTCCTTTAATTTTTTTAACAGTGTATAAATACAGCTTATTAAAATCTTTATTAAATATGGATTATTTTGTTAAAGTTCCCTTATGGACCCTTATGTAATAGAAGGCTATGATTCACACTGACCTCAAGGCTGAACTCATTGCTGGTGTAGCGTCCATTGAGTTCTGAACAAGTGAGGCGAAACCGCCTCTCTGTTAGCTGTCCGGGACGCCAGTTGTAGTAGCGCACCTGTCGGATCACCTGCTCATAGTTGGACATGGAGTCCACACCTGTGGAAGGAAAAGAGAGCTAGTATATGTAGTAGCAGTAGAAGGGAACCAAATAAAAACACAGTAACCTACCATATATAGACATGCCAGAGGTGGAGTTGGTTGCATCAAGGTGTTTTCCAAGCAGAATGCTTCGCTGCAGTTGGAGAGATTCGTGCTCTGGGCTGAGCTCCTCCCCCAACACCAGGATGTCACAGTAGTCCAAGTTATGAATGATCTCCTCCATCACTCCAGGTCGATGTGCTACACACACACACACACACACACACACACAAGTTGGTGTAATTTTGCTTCTCTGATTTTCATACCAGAGAACAAACAGAAAAGTTCAGTATCAGTTTGGCCTCAGCTCGTTTTATCCTGCGTTTTTTGAGGTAATTTTTGGTTTATAATATGTTGTTACTTCTAATGAGCTCCATTGCAGTTCTTTTTATTTCTGCTTCTCAGCTGGTTGATTTAGCTCAGTCGCCTTTGTTCTAATCGCACTGAATGATCCCAACTAATAATCAAATACACTTTGCCAAACATGGCAGTATGAATGAGGGTACCTTTAACTGTCACATTTCAGCAGTCTAATTGCTGCTGCCATGCCAAAAATGTGGGTGGAAGAAAATGGTGCACACTTTGAAGAACTATAACTTGAACAGTACAGGACACAACACCTACTCCTACTCCTGCTCCCAGGCTCCAATTACCCATAAACTCTCTGTACACATTCAGTGCTGTGAGCTGCTGTGGTACCATGTTCCTGCAGACAGCTCCCATCACAGCATTTCTGGGTGGCTGCTGGGGCTCTTTGACAGTCTGCTAAGCACTAGCCTGCACCTTTCAGTTGCTACCCAGCTTTCTCCCTCGCTGTTGGTTCCCAAGGGAGGAAACCAGCTATGCCCATTTAACAGCTCCCCAGTTGAGAAAGTCAGATTCTGTATGTTGTGTTTCTGTGTTTGTGGGGGACCACTGATGCAGTAGAGAAAAGGTGGGAAAGTAAGCTAAACAGGAAAGAAAGTCGGGTCCCAAAAGTAAAGACATTTATTCTTTTTGTGTATGAATGAATTTTTTCTTAAGAATGCTCTTTAGTTCATGATTGTCTTAACTAAAAATGAGGATACACAAATCTCCTCCTTAACCATACTTTAGATTTTTGTTTCAGGTTGAGATCTACTCATGCAGGAAACAGTTTTAAAAGAAATTGACACCCATTTCCCTTAGAAGAAGTGCTTATAAATAATGTAATATCTACTTGAAGAGTGCCACTACTGTTTTCATAAAAATAAAAACTGAGCAGTTTACCACAGGCTACAGTTTGGCCACTAAAATACAAGCTGGGCTGTTGTAATGCTGTAACATTCGTGTGGCTAATGCCAGCCCTCTGGGTTAATTTACTAGCTTTCTTCGCTACAGTGTGCTTAATCACACAGCTCATCACTGATTAGCACAAAGTAAAACCACTAATTGTGAAATTACCACTTGTTGGCACATCAACAGTCAAACCTGATATGAGCAGTGTCTTCAGTATTCAGGTTTCTTGCTTAAGGTCGTGTGCACATTGCTTGAAAATTAGATGTGATACAACCTATTGAACTTTGACAGTGTACTCTGTACTTATGAATTATTGGTGTTTTTCATAGTCCCTATATTCTACTGCGCTGTTGGTTGCAGCACTCACTCATCGAGGACAGAAAAAGAAAGTTTATCACTTTCCTGCTGATTTGGAAGCAAGAACTCTGTAGCAGTAAATTGCAAACAATGGGAGCCTATAGTTTATAGTGGATTATGTAGTGAACACTTACTTGGAATATTAATATTAACCCATTCATAGATTGTGCACAGGATTATTTATTGTACCTAATAACCAGTTGGTGACCATTTGGTAAACACTGGTCACAAGGGCAGAATGTTCCTTGACTGGCTAGTGGAGAGTGGTTATTGGAGGATGCTGGCAGTTGCTAGTTAACATCAGCTGCAAACAGAGTGCTGCACCAACCAACTCCTTGTGATTGCATTGGTTGCTAGCAGACTGCCTTGACTACATGCACACTACATTGCCAAAAGTATTCACTCACCTATCCAAATCATTGAATTCAGGTGCTCCAATCACTTCCATGGCCACAGGTGTATAAAACCATGCACCTAGGAATGCGGACTGGTTCTACGAGCATTTGTGAAAGAATGGGTCGCTCTCCGGAGCTCAGTGAATCCCAGCACGGTACTGTGACAGGATGCCACTTGTGCGACAAGTCATGAAATTTCCTCACTACTAGTAGAAGCGATTGGGAACGACAGCAAGTGGTAGGCCATGTAAAATTGCCAACTTTCTGCACAGTCAGACAAGTTAACATCACATGGTTAGCGGTCACGTGACTGCAAAACTTGAATATTTTTTTATCGATTAATCTATTGTGTTTGCAGTTGTCACAGTTACCTTTGTGTTGCTCTAATTGGTGTTAAATGTAGCGGGCAACCTGCAATGGTAAAGCTCCTGAAAATGCATTTGTTAATCAGTTTCAGTTGATTAGCTTTTGTTTTAGGCTTGTTTTTGCTAACTACATCCTACAGCTACAGCATCCCAATTAAAATCTCAGTAAATTACAAATGCACTTTACTAGCCACAGTAATTAGCCAGCACCAGGCTTAGCTAAGAACTTCCCAGCCCATCCAAATATGATTTTTTTTAAAAAAAAGTGATGACCATAATGCCAAACTGAAGGCTATTAAGAAGGAATTTACAACTCAATCTGTCATGTCAAGGTGGATGCGGTCTATGGTTAAAAAATTACAACTTTCACTGGAAATGAGAGTATGTGAAACAAGTACACACTTGCTGTACACCCTGAGTAGAGCACTTTTTGAACAGTGTGATGATGCAGCCAATTCTGACCTTGGAGCTAGACCGAATGCAAACAAGAGAAAAAGACAAGGATAACCATTAAGTGCAGAATGGGTAAAAAAATTAAAACAAAACAAAAACCTCTGGATCAAAGCAGAAAAGAAGAGAACAGAAGATGACTGTTAAAGCAAATGGGTCAAAAACATGTTAAGTTAAAGAAATAAGTGATGACCTTGCCTTTAAATAAAAGAATCAGAATAAGCCTAGAAAAGATACTGGAATATGAGAGAGAGAGAGAAACAAGGCAGTGCTGAGCAGGCTTAATAAAAAGACAAATGAATGACAGAAAGACAAAGCAAGGCAGAGGGCGAGGGGGTGATTAGCAGAGTCCAAAAGAAACCTATTGCATGGCCCGAAAAGAAATATGCGATTTATCTTGAATCCTTTAAGCCTTGAGAGAATACAAAATCTGCTCATTATGGAACTTCTTCGTGATGTCCTCTCCCTCACATCTTCCCATCTTTCCTCCTTTCTTTCCAATTCCATGTCTTTCTGTGGCTTCCAGCTAATCTCTTCTCCCACAGCCAGAATATCGACTTCACCAGCAGAAAGAGCTCCAACAACTCCTAAGAGCGACACCGCTTTCTGCTCGTCTTCCTGTGCCGAATTACGCACAATGGTGGGCTAAAACCTCCCTCTCGCTCTGCTTATCTGCTCCTAATTGGCTGCCAGTGGCAGGGCCTGGGGCCGAGCCAGACGGTTCCTGCCTCGGTGGCCAGATCGTTGGATGAGACTAAAGCCTTTGGGATTTAAATGTCATACTCATTTGCAGCCGGTCAAGGTAGCATAACCTAGCGAATCAGTCCTCTGGTAGGTATAGGCCTTATTCAGCAGGAGGGGGTTTGCATAGGCGCAGATAGTAAAGGGTATACCTACAAACCTGTGTGGACAGCGAAGGACTGTGCAGGGATTTGACTCAACATATTGGCAAGGTGATCTGAAAAGGCTGTCACTTATACTGTGGGTGGGGAGAGGCCTGCGTTTGAAGGAGTGTTACAGTGTACCAGATACCCAAAGGTATCTTGTTATTCTTAATATTTTCATTTTAACACTAAATAGTCAGATGGCAAAAACTTGGTTGTTTATAAACACTGGAGAGAACAATATATACATATACATTAATCTTTTTTGCAAGGTACATAGAAACAAACTTGGGTTTGAGGTTTATGTGGAATACCATAATGTTGTTATGGCTGGTGATAATAACCAAAAAACATTCCTTTAACCTGTAATTTTAAAAGAGACATTAAAGGGATATAGCACATGTATTGATTTCTTTGGTCAATAATTTAAGATCCCAATTGTAATTCACACTGTACCCTACTGGATTCAGCTTGGCTTAACCTAAAACTGCTGCCTTCATAGTAGTAGTATTTTAGCAGTACTTGTTGTAGGATTCACACAGTCCTGATGGCTGTCAAAAATGTCTTCGGCTTCACTGGAATGAATTGTTTTCTGTTAAGGCATTTGTCTCTATTTATAATTCTTCATTCACTATTTAGTGACTCAAACAAAATTCCACTGTGGATGCAAATTTTGGTGACCGTGAAGCCACGTATGGGCAATGCACGTTCGAATGGAAAACGTACCATCACATTTGCTAGGGGGATGATGAACATAATACCGTACCAGTCAAAAGTTTGGACACACTCCCAGATATATTTGTGAAAATCAAAAGAATTGGGATTTATAATACCTCTTTTTAAAAAACAAAACAAAAAAAAAAAACATTATAGATGTTAATAATTGCTCTACATATGCTGATGTTTGTGCAAAGTTTTGTACAGATTGGCTCGTGATGGGTGTATTCACATGAATGTATCCAATGAAATGGGCTTTGGGGCTAACCCTGCACACATAATGAAAGCACTCTTAACTGTTACATCCCCCCTCCTGATCTAACAGCAGGGGTGATGGTAGGTGTGGCTGTTGATAAGATTTTGTTAACTCCAAAAACCACTGTAAATTCTGCCTATATGTTTTTTTTTTTTAATTGATTTATACTTCTACTATTTTAGGTGCTGTTTTATTACCTCTGAGTCAGTGTAGAAACAGAGAGACTTGCATGTGACTCGGATGTGCAAAGGCTCCACTGCCATGAGTTTGTGTTCATTGTTTTGCAATGCACCAGTCAGAAAAACATGCAAGCAAAGAATCAGTCTTTACTATTGCAGTGGATTGGACAATGTGGTACCAGTTCTCAACTGCAACTGCTTCTCAGTTCCCATGCCTAGGTGAGTGAAGCGTGGGTGGAGGTCACAGCATTCAGTTTTAGACTAGGGATTCGCACACCAATGTTTTGATTGATCCAATCTACGGCTTTCTTCTTGGACACCCCCAACTTTCAATGTACATGGAAAACTGGATCAGCAGCAGATGCCAGTGACAACAGATATGACTGAAACCCCATGAAAGGTGGGGATGGGTTGCAAAGCGGCTTGCAGATGTGTTGTACCTGCAGGCAGGCTGAAGCAGCTTAAATAATAAGATTTACCAGTTGAAAGTGTAGAAGTGTTTCAGGTGATGTGGCCTGGCACTGACACCATGGACATCCTGGACTGTGCCTCACCTTGACTTGGCAGACTAACAATGTGCTCGATTAAAACACAATAAAGATATTCTATTTTCTGTTTGAGAAGGTAGGACTTCCAAAAGAGTTGTGAATAAGCCGTGTGACTACTACTTCAATTTCTGCTACAGTCACACAATGCACATGTAGCTACACTAATACATTAATTGTTAGGCAATTTATAACTTAAAGCAGCATTTTCATTGAAGTTTTATTGTACCCCCTCCAAGTTAGAGAACTTACCAGCGTGGGAGCAGAAGCACAACTTTTGTTTTCTTGAGTTCAGTGTGCGCAGATGTAGCAGATGAAAGAAGAACACACTCCTGCTTATTTATAGTCTCCTGAGACATTAGAAAATGCTTCAGCTTTCTCTGAAGGTTTGTTTTGCAAGACAGTTGGCGCTGAATAGGCTATGGAACTTCATGAATGAGTGAACATATTATAAATATGAAAACAGAGCTAAAATATTTAGCTTACTCAGAGTTCTACCTGTGGGAAGGAATTCATTTCCCATTTTTTGAAGTATACTCTAGACTTTTTGGTGGATGAACTTATTGTGAAGATGGTACCAGTGCCAGTAACTTATAAGCATTTACCTATTACTTTTTTTTTTTACCATCTGTACCCTCAAAAAATAAATCTGATGACCAAAATGTAGCTTTAAAAAATGGGTAAGAAACCACACACACAAGAAAAAAATCAGGATACAAAATTTGTTTTTTTTCTTGATCTATTCCTCCTGCACTGCAGTTCATGCTGAAGCTGCCTTCTGCTTTAAGCCTTGGGGGTAATCCCTCACTGGCTTCCTACCTGCTGCTGCTTGTGGTTGATTGTTTTTCGCACTTATTGTGATACATTTCTTACCTGTGTGATGTGCAGCGGTGTCTGCCCTGGTGACTGTGCTGATGATGTGGAGGTCCTGGAACAGAACAATCCCTTCTGATGCTCTGAAGTCAGTGGCTGGATGGCTCAGTCTCTCCACTCCACTGATTGTGATCCTGGGCTCACTGGGCTGCAGCACCATGACCACTGCATCGATGTCTGGGATGGTGATACAAGTGTCTTCACCAAAACACCTGGATATAGAGAGGTAAAGAAAGGCAGGAGAATGAGAGACACTGTGCAAACTCAAGCTGACATTAGTGTAGTGTTTTACTGCATTGTTCTGTTTAGCCATAGTATGGAGATGATGGTTTGTAACTCTGATCCAATGAGCAACAGATTTTTAAAATCTCAGACACATCCCCATAGCTTGGACTAACCTTAGATGCAGTAAAAGTGATGACTCCACCCAAGATATAATATGGTGAGCATGGTTACTGAGATTTGCAGGCCAAACGATACGGGATATATGCTGCTGAGCATCGGTTGTTTCTACAGCATTTTAGTACCCTTTTTTTAAGTTCTGCTTTAATTTTATTCAAGTTTCTTATCACAACAAAAAGTGTCTTGAGGCTTCTATAGGAGACAAAAACGATGGCAGAGTACATTAGCATTTAATAGAACATAAGAAAGCAGGAAATATTGTACTAGACCCATACCATAATAAGTATAAGAGAGGAGCCTCACATTCTGCAACCCACACGAGCTTTTGATCACACCTCTGAATATGTAACATGAGACTAATTTACACAGAGCAATTCACTTGTGAAATGTTTAAATAAAATTAACCATATTTTCTGGTAATTACAAACATGATGCGTGCTGGGCGAGACCCTAAACTGTGACCATGATGATGACTGATGGGTGCTGTCCCTCTCTTACAGTCTCAAACAAGTGTGCAAATGCTGGTAGCTCAAATGCAAACTTTCTTTTGTATCAGGATAGTTCAGTGAAAATTATTTTTGAAACATCTGCTGAATCTTCTCTCATTTTGGATAAACAGACAATTTTAATTGATTTTCAGAAGTTTCCAGAGTTTCGTGCATCGTGCCAGATGCTCCTGATTTGCATAAAGTAGCCTAGACCTCAACTTTATGCTAATGAGGAGCAGCGTAATGCGACTATACCAGAATCCGCCAAATGGCTGATTTGACAAAGGGTGCATGAGAAATGTAGAAATGACAGATCCTGTGGGCATGTACCATGATAATCCATAGATGTTAAAGCTGTACTTGAGCAGTGTGTGATTGAGTTGCCTTTTTTTAATCTTCATGCATGTCCTAATTTCAGTCAACATGCCTAAATCCTGAGGAGTAGGTCATATAAGCCACATGCCGTGTAAGGACCGTGTAGCTGATACACGGCACCAAAGCGTGACAGGAAAGTGCTTGAGAATGCTTGTTTTATGAAAAACTCTGGCCCTCAGACAAGTCGCCATACACCTATGCAGCATCAGAATGTAAAACCGTGGAACTTTACAGCAGCTAATAAAGCTGATCGACTGCATCCAGTCCTCTTAGCTGTGCTCAAACCACAGCTGTGAAGTCCAAATGCAGATCAGTGTGTGTAGTTATTCAGGGGGCAAAATGTTCTATCATGTCAGTGCTTAGGCAGCAGACACAGACCTGCAGCAGCGTGCCTGCTGCGTTTTCACTCGTGCATGTCTGCCTGTTGGCGTGTGATAGCATGCATTTAAATGCCCAGTGTCCACTGGCAACGTTAAATGCACAGAAGAGGATTTGGTACTAGCTAGCTGCGAGCTCACAACACAGTCACACAGAGAGAGTAACCCGGCACACACACAGATCTGCCATATTCACCCACACATGTTCGCACAAATGAGGGCAGACATCTGACGCACGGCCCTTCTATTGCATTATTTGATAAACAGAGCAAAGTTTGCAAATCACACGGAAAGCTTGAGTTATTAAAATGAGAAAAGGCTGGGACGGGCTGAGGCTGTGCCGAGGTGGAGGACTGAAAATTGCGGGGGAAGGAGAGGTAGTATGAGCACTGAAAGCTGAACAAACAAGCCAGATTTTTGTTTTTACATCTCACCGAAGGCCTTTCAAGCACATAAACATCTGTCAGTGGGAGGGACATCACTGCCTTGTCTCCCTACTGTGGCTCTGTAACCAGCTATGATAATTCACAACTTATCTTCTCCCAGATTGGAAGCTTGGGCTATAAGATTTCAGCTGTTGTGCAGCCTCTATTTTCTCACCTACATTGTCATGTAAATGATGCTGCAATGCATGAATGTATTTGATGAATCTATATAGTTTTCCATCTATAGCTAGAAGGGTTAGGATTTTTGTGATTAGCATTAAAAAAGAAAGCTGAAAGGAAAGGGCCAAAGGTCAAAGAAAAGTCTTTAAAAAGTGAAAAGGTTTTCTTTAAAGTATTTGCTAGAATAATGCCATACATCATCTTGTTGATGTACAAAAATGCCCTTTGAGAGTGTGCATGACAGGGACGTCGTGTAGAGTTAATGATTAATTTCAGCGTGGCTTTAAAAGTAGCGTATAGCATCACTTTTTTCTTTTTTTAATGAAAAAGAAATGGCTGAGTGAATATCCTACATGCATGCTCTTCTAAACATCAACATCAGGATCAGTTGGTTGAATAAATGTATCAAAATTAATGATAATTTAAAAAAAGTTATTATTCCTAATGTTGTGATACTAGTCTTAATGAAAATGCCCACTGGTAGCTGTGAAACCTTAGTTACTGATTTTTAATTATATCTAACCATTTAGTTTAACATATTTATTTAAGTTGAGCAATTCTATTTTATGACTTTGCAGAACTGAATTTATTGCACCATTAACTCGTTCCATTAATAGCTAGAAGATTTTATAATATATGTATATGATAATAGGTGTTAAATGTTATAATATTTTTTTATAATTCCCTTGTCTAGAGTAATTTAAGGTCATAAATATTATTGCTTTCACCCACTACCAAGAGTTTCTGGAGACAGGGTTACACAGTTTAAAAAATATGGATATAAAGATTTTAAAATAAATATGCCAAAGTCTGATACACCTGCACCACAGAAGCAAAATTAAAATGTAAACTCTATAAAGACATTTTACACATAAATATGACAAATCTGTAACTGAGAGACGATTTTCAGTGCTGGAAGATTTCTGGTGTCCTGTCTTAAACAGGCTTTAGTCTTAGGAAAATATGATATAAAATACGTAACTTTTGTTACAGCATTTGAAATGATGGCAAAATAATAATAATAAATAATAAAGTAGACTCGGATTACATATGGCAAAATGAATTCTTGGAAAATCTGCTGTTAAGTCAATTTAGCTTTTTATTAGTTGTTCCTATTTCTTTTCCACATGTAAGTAATGACTGCTGCATGGAACAGGAAGTCTTGGTCCAAATATCCACTGGCTACAAGTGGAAGTGTTCCCTTTCCCGTCACCACTGTAGTCAGTTGGAGTAGATGGCTGCTCCTCCCTGAGCCTGGTTCTGTCTGAGGTTTTTTCTAGTTAAAAGGAAGTTCTTCATTCCCACCATCACCTAGCACTTGCTCATAGGGGACTGTCTGATTGTAGGGGTTATCTCTCCAATGTGTGTGTGTGTTAATTAGTAGTATAGCTCTAGAAATTAACTAAATTTAATAGAGTTGAAATACACTCAGATGTGATTTTCTAAATTTTATTCATCACAAATATTATCTGTAATAAAGACTGTCAAAATGACTAGAAACAGCTCGAGCACCACTATTACCTGACACCTTTTGGAATAGTCAGGCACACTGTTCTTGTCTTTGGGTATCACAAAATTATAGGGATACATTTATGCTATCACATAAAAAAGAGCAAATTCACGTTTACGTTCTTGGTACAAAAGACTAAAACAAAAGAAAAAAAAATTAACTCTTAAATTTAGCCTAACAGCAGGAGAAAAACCTAACTACAGTCTCTAATCCTCTGTAGTCAGAGGTCTGAGGCCACAGTTTGGGAGAAAAACAGGTTTCGGGGCATCGTGTAATCTCTCCCTTTCTTTCCTATGGCTATGGCTGGTGGTGTGTGTCTGTGTGCCTGTTTGCAGTTTGGGCACCAAGCCATTGTTGTGAGCAGTATGAGATACAAACCCAGTGATGCGAGAAGTCAGCTGCTGCGTGGGCCTGCAACATAAAAAAAAAGGGAAACTGGAGCCATGCCAACTTAATTATAAAGAAATATGACAAGGGAGCTTAAAAGGACTGTTGCAAAGATTAGCAGTGGATACTTTTATTTGCAAGATGCTTGCAGTAATTGCAGTTATTAGGTGTCAGCACGAAAACAAATCTAAATGCATCGGGTGGAATTAATTATCATCTCTCATATATTATGAAGAGTGATACTTTCCGCATCAGTCAAAAGGCGAGTTTATTCCAACGCTCGCGGACACGTTGTGGCACCTGGCCATGTTTCAACCTCATAGTGTAACCAAGTCTGTGAAATCACCCATGTTATCAAGTCGGCTGTTCTCAAGGATTTACTGCTGAAAACTCACGATGGCTTACAAAGAGACTTATAGCCACAGGCTGACCATTAAGTAGTCTAGGAGAAAAACTAAGGTCAGTCAATATCAGTCGAGAACTAAAGGTGATGAGCAAAACCCACCTTACATTTCTTATGTAGTCAGTAGAGGTGTTTTTCTATAAGAAGAAATGAAGTCTATATGGAGCCAACTTTAAACAAGCACGTTTTACCTAGTAAATCAGAAATATAATGCAGAAAACAACAAGAATATTATACTAAATCTTCTAAATCTTAATCTTCACCTGACTGTGTATTGTTATCCCCCCTGTGCCCCAAAACTACTACAATCTGTACACACAAATACGCTCACCAGCCACTTTATTAGATAACACTGCTAGTTTTCCAAACATCCCAATTTTATTTTGGATGCTTACAATATATACTTTGCATACGGAATGAAAATTATTGGTCTTCAGTTCACCCCTAAGATTTTCACTGGGATTTAAGACAGGACTTTGTGCAGGCCAGTTAGTAACATTCACTTTGGTTTTCTGGAGGTAGTTCTTCACCAGGAACGACACATGTTTTGGGTCACTGTTGTGTTGGAGGACAGAGTAACAACCCAGACCCAGTTGTGCTGCTGACTGCTTGAGGTTTTCTCTCAAACTCTTCACGCATCCTTCTTTCGTCATGATTTCTTCCACCGTGACGATATTCCCAGTTCAAGATGCACTGAAACATCCCCACAGGATAATATTCCTACCACTGTGTTTCACTTTGGGGACAGGTGTTCTTTGGGTTTTATGCCTCTCACTTCTTTCTCCAAACATAAGCAGGGTATCTATGGCCAAAAAGCTCATCTCATCTGACCAAAGGATGCACTTCCAATACGCATAATCTTTCTCCAGGTTTCCTTAGAATACTTTAGTCTGGCTCGAAGATGTGTTTTCCAGAGAAATTTAGTTTTTCTTGGTCTGCAACCTCGCAGTCCATTCTTGTGCAGGTTTCTAGTGATTGTCTTCTTTGAGATTATAATTCCTGACTTGCCTAAGTCATTAGCTAGTGTCTTGGCAGTTGTTCTGGGGTCTTTAGACACATCTCTCACTAGTTTTCTTTCCAGTCTTTGAAATCTTTTGCTTCCTGCCTCTGCCAGGCTTGTTCTGTACTGTGTGGCTCTCTTTGAATTTCTTGATGACATGTCTCACTCCAGTTCTTGAAAGTTGGAAACACTGTGGTAACTTTGCACATCCATCTCCTGCTTTGTGAGCATCAAACATTCTTTTTGTCAAGTTTAAACTGGTTTCTTTTGTTTTGGGCACAATGCTTTCTCAAGTGACAGCTCAAACCCTTGCTGAAGTTTTGATACTGTGTGCTTTTTTTTTTTTTTACAAGCTTTGAGCATTACAGAGTTAAAGCACATCACTGCACAGCAGTGGTTTGTGCTGATGCTTTTATTGAGCTAAGGCTCAAATTTCATAGGGGGTTAATAACTTCATCCTCATGTGTAGATTCAACAGGGTGCTGGAAACATTACACCGAGATTTTGGTCCATATTGACATGATAGCATCACAGAGATGTGACAGATTTGTCATGTAAACATCCATGATCGAATCTCCTCTTCCACTACATCCCAAAGGTACTCTATTGGATTGAGACCTGCTGACTGTGGAGGCCATTTGGGTACAGTGAACTCACTGCCATGTTCAAGAAACCTGTTTGTGCCATAGTGTGTTGTCAGAAGATGGACACTCTATGGTCTTAAAGGGATAAGCATAGCGCAAGAAATCAGGTAGACTGCAGTATTGAAATGATTCTTAGAAGGTACTAAAGGGCCCAATGTGTGCCAAGAAAATAGCCCCCATACAATTACACCACCAGCAGTGGCCTGAACTGCTGATGCAAGGCAGGATAGATCCATGCGTTCATGTTGTTTATGCCAAATTCTGACCGTGCCATTCTAATGCTCCAGCAGAAATTGAGACTCATCAGACCAGGTAAAGTTTTTCCAGTCTTCTGTTATGAATTGTAGCCTCAGTTTCCTGTTTTTAGCTGACAGGAGTGACACTTGGGTGCTGCCATGTGATTGGCTGATTAGATATTTGTGTTAATGAACAGTCAAAAAGGTGTACCTAATAAAGTGCCCAGTGTGTCTTGTGCAGGAGCAGACCTCTCTGAAAGACAGCAGGTTACACATTAAACTATAAAAACTGAAGAAATCCACCTCTGCCTCTGACCCTGGATGAGCCAGGCCAACAACGATTGGACAGCAGTGGGAAAAACAGAAGGTTGAACATTTAATTTGTTTTGTTTGGTTTGACTCCTCTGGGTGCTAAGTAAAAACTGTAGTCCTGGCTAGGAATGTGTCAGCCCACAGACTTAAAACCAGTCACTTGGGGGACACTTGTCCACAGATATCTGATTAAAAAGACTCTCTTTGCAGCAAAGCTACAACAACCTTGCAGCTGGATTAGTGAACCTTTCTTTGCAAGACTGTTTCACGGGTGAAAAATCTGAAGCGCTCTTATCACATGGGTTATAAATAATTATAGACATGATTTTCATTCTACAACTTGTTTACTAAACCACTCGTTTTGACTTTTGGTTTGAAAGCTGTTATATAAACACGGCATAGTGCTTTTCATACCACTATGTAATGCCTATTAAATTTTATGGAATGTAAAATTTTAAATAATCAGCATGCTGTTACTGGCCACCTTATCATTATTTCTGATTATAGCTTCATGAGCTCATTAGCACCACTAGGTTAGTCAGACTCTTCTAGAAAAAAATCAGTGCGCTTTATTATCAAACTGCTCATATATAAATATACACACACACACACTTAGGGAGCCTCTTTTGTGACAGAAAAGCATAAAGATGAAAGTCAGCACATGCAATATTAAAGCACTGGATCTAGTTCATATAATTGGGATGACACTACAATAAATGCCAGTAATGACCAGATTCTGACATTTAAAACCGTCAGCATTTGAGCTAGACTCTTACACAGATCTACAGCAAGTAATGTAAGACTAACAACCTGATAGGCATTGCTACTGCAGTAGTAGTTAATATATAGGAATAACATGACAAAAAAGACAGGATACTGTTACGCCCTTCTGCAGCTCCTACTCAGCTAGTAGTTTAAAGACAAACGTGAAAAACTGCAGGCAACCACAGCAATCTGCTAGCAACCAAAGCAATTCAATTCAATTCAATTTTATTTATATGGCATCAAATTACAGCAAGCAGTTGTCTCAAGGCATTTCATATTGTAAAGTAAATACAGTACAATAATTACAGAGAAAACACAACAGTCAAAACGACCCCCTATGAGCAAGCACTTGGTGAGAGTGGGAAGGAAAAACTCCCTTTTAACAGGAAGAAACCTCTGGCAGAACCAGGCTCAGGGAGGGGCAGCCATCTACTGTGACCATTTGGAGGTTTTTTTGGTGCAGAACCTTCTTTGAATCCAATTTCACCCAGCAAGAGACCTCCAGGAATTCTCCAGGAACCTCCAGGAATCACTGCCAACCAGTTAACAAATTTTTCCCTAGAAACTGGTAGTTGTATCACACCCAATATGGTGGACAACTTGCCGGCAAAGTGTGCATGATGTCATGTGAAAAAGCTCAATACTATTGACCTATTGATTTTAACTTGTTTTTTATAAACTCTGTCCATTCTGTGTTGTGGCTTACGAGCCAGACTGTATAATAGCCTGCGAGAGGAAGTTTCACAAGCTCTAATGGAAATCATTCCCCTGTTCAATCATTTACATTCCCTTACGTAATATACACTTACCTTCTGCTGTATTTGGTACACCTGCAAAACCTAATTCCATCCAATACAACAGCTCTGCCAGCTTCTACATTTTCCAATTTTGCTCTCCACAGACACTACAAACTTCTCTAATCTTACAAATTGTTTAAGCAATATTACAAAATGGATGTCTGCTGATTTGTTTTAAAATTAAAGCCTAATAAAACCAAAACACTTATCATTGCTCCTGATAAACTGTATCCCATCATTCAGTCCTCCCATGATCTTGCTAATTAATGTTAAATCAGTTGTCAGGAACCTGGGTATGCCATTCAATATGAGCCTCACTTTTGAGAACTATACAAACCAGGTTTTTCAGTCCTGCTACCACCATTTGAGGAACATTGCCAGGATATGATCAGTACGGAGTTTTAGCAATACTGGAATGATCATTCATGTTGTAGTGGACTTTTAATAAGTATAAATCAAGAACTAAGAAAAGTGTACATATTAAAGTAGTTTAATGGCTCTACATTGACTTCTCATTTATATTGATTTTAAAATTTTATGTCTCACATTTAAAGCCCCCTCATGGCCCAAGAATACATATTGTAACTGCTGTCTCTGTACCAACCAGAGAGCAGCCCGAGCTTCTCAGAGAGGAACGTGGCTGTTCCAGCCACAAAAGACTGCCAAGTGTTTGCTGTTTGGAAACCACCTGCCCGAGGGCCTTCATCAACTTTTATATAATTTATAAAGACAGTATATGGAGCGTTTTTATAATACACTTTATTATAGCTTACTTTAAATTTATTCTTAACCATTGAGCCACACAGTTTCTTTACTTGGCTCTTACATGACTTTGTGTTACACTGATAAACTGTTTTTATAGTTTACACTTTAATCTGTTCACTGCCTTTTCGCCCTTGCTTTTCATTGCAGGTCATGTGTTGTTTTGTACAAGAATGCTTTACAACACTGGTGCTGCAAGGGTTATACAAATAAACGTTAATATTATCATTTTTTTTTGGTGGTGTACTGGATTGCATTACATTTATAGCATGCATCTATAGCACAACATTATTTATCCACACATCACCACAGACATGTAAAATGACACATGGATGCATTGCAGTCATGAGTCTCTCTCCCCTCAGCCCCAAGCCTGGTTCTGCTGGAGGTTTCTTCCTGTTAAAAGGGAGTTTTTCCTTCCCACTGTCGCCAAGTGCTTGCTCATAGGGGGTCGTTTTGACTGTTGTGTTTTCTCTGTGTTATTGTAGGGTCTTTACCCACAATGCAAAGCGCCTTGAGGTGAATGTTTCTTGTGATTTGGCGCTATATAAATAAAATTGAATTGAATTGAATTGAATTGAATGAGTTCTTAAAAATCACACATACTCTTTCTCCAAGATATATTGGAGATATTATTCCATTTCAAAAGTTTTACTTCCAGACATGCGCTGTCTCCTATTTCACTGAGGCTTTAAATTTCAACATCACACTCATTTAAGTTGCACACCGGACTACGACTGACTCTGAAACGAGCTGCGTCGCATCAGCAAGCTCAAACAAGCAAATGCGGCAACATTTTTCGGGACAGGTATTTTCACTAGTTTCAGCAGGAAAGGCACAGGTGTCGTTTGGAGGCGTGTGTTCAGGATCCTGGTGCTGTGTATTTTGTCTCACTGGCAAAGCCTTGTGAGGTACCTTAATGAACCGGAGCCACTGTTAATGCCATTAGTCACACCTGGACTTCGATCACACACGCAGGTGTTTTCTCTTTGCCTGATTAGATCCGTTACCAGCAGCACATCTCCAATCACATTTAGCTCACAGAGCCAGCTGAAAACACCTGTTCAGGAAGCCACGTCTCCATTTTTAGTTTTGTTGCGGTATGAGACGTTTTTGAGAATGTAATGAGAAATAATTTTGTGTCGACACCATGTTTACACTTTTACGGATTATGCAGCATATAGAATGTTTTTGTATGTTTAGTACACCCCCCCCCCCGGCCGTGTCTGAATAGCTCTCTATTACAAAAAGAAGAAATATGAGAGGGGAACCCATAAGCTTTGTTGTTAAAATTAGCATTGTTTGCCTAATTATTTTCTCCACGCCTGCAGTAATTTGGGTTATTATGCGTTTGCAAGGAAGGAGGTTTAATTGTGTCGCCAGGAAATATTTAGCATCTCTGCTTATTTGTGTAAAGTGATCCTGTCCGCAGCAGCGAGGGGATTTTGTTCAGCTTCTGATTCCTTATTGTGCGAAGGTGATTTTCAGACTCTCAGTGTAACTAACAGAGTTGAAAGGCGAGGTTTTTTTTCCTGGAGTCCAACCGGATGTTTAAATACATCCCATCCCTAAACATCCTTTTGAGTGGACCCCATTTTTACACATTAACCACACATATCCTCAAGTAGTGTTTTATACAGTTTCCGTATCTTACACACACACACACACACACACACACACACACAGCAACTTGCAGACTAGTCAGCAGTCTGTGGAAAAACTTCATTTAAACAACATTTAGCAATGATGCAAGCTTAGCCCTCATTAGCATAATGTATTCTTTGATAATCGGTGTGCCTCCAGCTACAACTTTGCTTCATCACCAGCAGCCTGTGCAACACACACACACACACCAACATGTGCACACTCTTCTGAGGTGTTAGTGGAAGTTCTCAGGCCTGCTTCTGTGCATCAAACCCATCGGGAGGGCGGAGAGTGAAACCCCAGGGCTGTGCTGCAGGGGTCTACATATATTTAAAACAATCATGAATTTTAATAGTAACCCACCAAGGGAGGCTGTTTTACCAGCCAGCCTCTCTTCTCTCTCCCTTGCACACACACACACATACACACACACACTCTTTTTGCATCTCTCTTTCCCTCGTTCCTCTGGCAAAATCCAGGCAGAATTATTAATACATGACATGAAAATGTAAAAACCAGCCCCCGGTGGCGACAGTGAACTGAAAATGGTGTATTAAAGGAAAGGGGAAGTGACAGCAGAGGAAACGAGAAACAGAGAGGAGGGGTGGGGATCAATGTGTAGAAAGGGAATTATATATCAGTCAGGGTGTGATGTCTGCCGTGTTGTTTTAACAAAAGTGTCGAGGTGGGATAACATCTTAAAGAACAGGTACAGAGAAACGGAGACGGTATTTGAACACTAAAGGAAACAAATGTAGTCGTGTAGGAAGAGAAAAGAGACCAGGCAGATTTAAGTAAAGATAAAGGAGAAAAACAAGAGTAAGAACAAGATAAACAAGGTGGTGTACTTACTGGACGGCAGTGGAGATGTGCAGGCGTCGGATGCCTGGTGTGGGAAACTGACGAGAGTTTATGTAGGAAACTTTCCTCACAGCAGCGTTCATGTTCTCCAAGTCCTCTCCCTCCATTACAAGGATGGATTGAGCTGGGTTAAAGTGGAACTAGGGAGAGAGAAAACACAGATGTTAGATGAAGAACAAGAACTGACAGAGTACATGATAAAATGTTCATGGGAACAGTGCCATTTAAAACTGAAATCAGTCAGCTCTAATTGAGACGCTGTAGATTAGTCTGTGCATAGGAAAGCTGACAAAGTGAAAGCGTGGAGGGCATGGACAGATTAACCTGTTGGGGGGGGTATTACATATTGCACTCTCTGTGCAAAATGTAGTTTAAATTTTTCATGACCCACAATTTGCTGTGTGGTAATGTGATTAAACTCCAACGTTTTCAAGTCATGGCCTGAAGATCAAATAATAAAATGGAATCTTTAGTATATGGATAATTCTGGGGTAGGTGTGACTTAGAAGGAAGAACAGCTTATCCAATAATCAGAGACGCGTAATTCAATATCCGGCTCCTCAAGTTTGCATGTCTGCCCAAGATAATGAACACTCAGAAACTGTCCCCATGTGTCAGCTCTGTTTATTGTGTGTGTCTATACAAAAAGGGCAACATGTTTGTGTCTGTCACTGGCTGAATGTGGTTTATACTTTGAGTAGAAAAGACTAGAAAAGCACTATACAAATGCAGTAATATACCATTACCAAAACCTATTCACATTCATAGGTTTATTTTATTTATCTTCTTGGGAGCAGTGCCCCCAAGCTGTAACACCTGCAGTTTTATCAGCGTGTGAACACATAAGCAAACATTCACCAATTTATTTCCAACATATAGAAACACTTTATTTATCATCATATACACAGATCAGGCATAACATTATGATCACTGAGAGGTGAAGTAAATAACACTGATTATCTTTTCATCATGGCACCTGCTAGTGAGTGGGGTATATTAGGGAGCCAGTGAACATTTTCTCCTCCACGTTAATGTATTAGAAGCAGGAATGATGTTCAAGCATAAGGATTTGAGGAGTTTGACAATGCCCAAATTATGATGGCTCCAAAACAGGGTATGCCCTTTCATGGAAATGGCTGTGGCCTCGTTCAGCAGGAAAATGCCTCAATGCAAAAATGGTTCAGGAATGGTTTGAGGATCACAACAATGAGTTTGAGGTGTTGACTTGGCCTCCAAGTTCCTCAGCTCTCAATCCAATTGAGCATCTGTGGGCTTTGCTGGACAAACAAGTCCGATGAAGGGCCCACCTTGCAGCTTTACAGGATTGAAAGGATCTATTGCGAACATCTTGGTGCAGATACCACACACCTTCAGGGGTCTAGTGGAGTCCATGCTTTGACGGGTCAGGCGGGAAAAGGGGGACCAACACAATATAAGGCAGGTGGTCATAATGTTATGCATGATCAGTGTACATGTATGTCCATGGAGACAAATGTCCAGTAATCACTTTCTTTTAACTCAGTTTTGGTCTCACCCAGCGTCTGAGAGATGTATGAAGCCATTTATCTAAATACTTCGTCACTAACTCTGCCAACTATCTGGAGTACAGTGTTTGATATCTGTTTAATTTGTGATGCAACAAACAGCAAGTGTTGATTGCATTGTCACGCTGCTAATGAAGCCTTGCTTTTTAGTAATGCAGCTTTAATGTGACATACATTATATTTAATAACAAAAAGCAAACATGAGTTTGAGGTCAAGACATAAAAAGTGAATAACTTCAGCAGTGGTGCTGCAAATGCTAAAAGATCACCACCTTTCTCCTTGTTTTCCAGGCAGTCTTTGTGTTCTACAGGTTTCGCTTTATAGTGGTACACACATTAATTTGCAGAGACTTGAAACTTGTGTGCATCAGGTCATCCATCAACGTGAACATCATGGCTGTGCTGCTTTACCATGCGACGGCATAAAACAAACAGATCCGATGTTCACTGTGATGGATCACCTGTTTCAAGGTAGTTTCAGCCTTCTGCTTTCATATTGTACTGAAATAAATGAAAACCAGTGGCATGCTAGAAGACACAACTAAAAATGGTAGTATGATGATAGCGGGAATATGCATGTGCTGAGGCTAGTAAACAGCCTAAACATGGAAAAGCTATTTAAGTTGAGGGACTAGAAAGTATTGGCCTCACAGGTATGGTTTGACAGAGGGGTGTGCTCTCCTGCAGGGTTTTATGGTAGCAATTTGAAGCCTTCCTGCTTCAAAAAGGGTTTAGTGTTCTTCTGCCAGAACTGCAATGAGTAGCTCCCATTTTCTAAAACTGGGTGTCAGCAGCAGGGTGACGTTACTCCTCCACTCCATGGGGCTCTCTGTACAGTCCCTTTCCCTGTCATTTTCCCCATTCACACATCTTTCTGTCTCCTCTCATCTTCTGTTCTCTGTCACTATACTTGGTGTCTATCTGCCTCCCTGCCTCTTAGTCTCCTCTGATTGTGCTGTGCCAGACATCCACCTACCCGGCTAAGCTTCCTCTGGACTTACAGGAGCTGGATGAGTGTGTGGCTAAGAAGAAAATTAAATGGCTCTCAAAAGATAAACTGCACTGGCCCTAGAGAGGGTCTCTTCTTCTCTCTCATATCCTCCACTTTATCCCACCTTGCCTTTTCAAAAGGCTGGCAAGCATCTCTCTGCTGCACCATGGCGCAAGGATCTCTATGGAAGGATGTGGAGTTTGGCAAAGAGGGGAAAACTGAAGAGGGAAAAAGTAAAAAGGAGCTGAGGGCGAGAGTGTGCATAGGGGTGATGGCTTTGAGTACACACAACCCCCCATCCATCTTGTATACCCTCTACAGTATCTTGCACAGTGCAGGGAGATCAATTACCTGAGCCAGTGAAAAAGAGAAGAAGAAGAAGGTAGTTGAAGAGTTTCAAGAAAACCAGCTTGTGATTTAACTGTGGCGATCTAACGAACAAGAGTTTTAGGTGTCAGCTGAGATCAAAATGCGTATTTTTGCAGGTGTGTGCATTTCAGAGGAGAATGTGAAATGAATGTGTAGTCAGTTCAGTGAGTATGGCCTGCTACCAAATAAATGGAATTTAAAGAAATATTTATGATGGACAAAAAAGGAGATGAAAGGAGATTACTATTACTACACTTATGCATGGTAGTAGTGGTTATGTTAGCTGTATGAAAACTGGAAACCTAGGAAACAGCTAGCCAGACTGTATTCTAAGCAGAACATTTGCATATTCTTGCGATTACATGTACTGATCAACAAATTATAGTGTTTAGTTTGTGTATTAATTGAAGTAAATTGATGTATTGCGGGGTGTTTGTTTAGGGACTGTCTTTTAGGCTGCTTTCTGGACTCTTCTGGAGTTTCTCTATTTCTTTATGTCTTTAACTTCATATTAAAAAAAAAATTCTGACTGCTTAGGAGCAGCAAAAAAAAAAAAAAGAAAGAGAAAAAACGCAAACACAACATTTACATTTTATCACTTTTAGTACAGCAACATGCTGCCAGCCTGCTAATACGTATCCAACACTTTCATTGTAAAATTACACAATGGAGAGAACTATTGGAGAAAAGTATTGGGCCACATGCACATTAACCCTTACAGGAGCTGCTGCAGGAAAGCCATGCCACGAAGCTCCCATCACACACTTTTTGTGCTGATGTTGATGTCAGAGGAGGTTTGGAGCTCTGCAGTTATTGAGTCAGCAGACTGTTGGTGACTTTTAAACACTGTGCCCTCTCAGCACACTGTGACCCTGATCTGTAATGTTATGTGGTCTGTCACTTCATGGCTGAGATGCTTTGCAGTTGATTGAGGAATATCTAGGAGGGAAGGAATTTCATGAACTGACTTGTTGCATTAGTGTTGCAACACTCAAATTCAGTGAGCTCTTTAGAGCGACCCACTCTTTCACTCATGTTTGTAAAGGCAGACTGCATGGCTAGGTGCTTGATTTTATACACCTGTGGCAAAAATACCTGAATTCATAGATTAGGAAGTGTGGCCCAACACTTTTGTCCATATAATGCAGTGTATGATTTAGGTTAGCTTGTGGCCACTTTGTAAATAAAATTTCAATATTTACTTCTTTTTTTTTTTTTTTTTGCCTTATTTCTCACCAGCGTCTAATGTCTGATAGTTAGAAGGTATTGGTTAGTGGGCTTTTAGAGCGTTTTTTTCTCTGAAAACAGCCAGCTGCTCTGGCCAAAAACACTACAGTATGAGTGGTAAGAGTTAACCAAAGCAATAAAGGTGCAGTTCGAACAGCTAAACAATGAGTGAAAGTGAGGGCTATGAATTGGTTTGGCTTTTTTTCCTGACTGTAGAATATCTCTTCTGGGATAACAGTTATACTCATTACTTTATTGGAGCTGAAAACATTTTGATGGGTTTTGACTCTTAGCGATCCTTCTGTTCCTGTTTGTTTTTTGGGAACTGAAGGAGCATTTGGTATCTCTTAACATCCATTCTCTTCACTAAACAGGTGTGATTTGCACTGTTGGCACTTTACGAGAATCAACTAGATAAACCAACATGAAAGTTTTTACTGCACTCCCCCTTTTGAAATACCTCCTTTGTTTCTGTGTGTGTGTGTGTGTGTACCTTTATACTCTTATCCAGACTCTCGAGGGAATTGATGTCCAGTCCCTCTTTGCAGGCCTGCAGACAGGATATGACTTTCTGACTCTCAATCTTTCCTGGTCGGATGGTCAGTCCAGAGAGGCTTCCCCGGAAATACTGAGTGAACCGCGGCTTGGTCACCTCCCCACCTACAGAAACAGCAATGCACACATATACAGTCAAACAGCGCATTTAATGCAGACAGTGTGACACCTCTGCTTATAAGCAGTACTTTTGGTGTTTTGAGAAAGAACATTTATACAAGTACAAAGTGGAAATTCAAATAAACTAAAAAACTGCTTTTCAACTTTTTAAAAAAAATCATTACAGGAGGTCATGTAAACATTTAGTTACAGTTAGCACACAGTGAAGTACTGCTTTATAATGGTTATAATTGGTCCAAAGATTCATGTTTTGTGTCCCCATCCTGTGATTAAGTGGAAGAGTACTGCTCTCTAAGTGCAGGTGCTACTCTGCCAGCCCATCCAGGCTAAATAAAGGTAAGGAGAAAGTCAACACATTTAAAGTCTGTCCTCTGAACTCCATAAAGGCCAGTACCAGTGATATGAGTCTCCAAACCACTCATTAGCTGAAAGGTTACCAGCTCTGGGTATCAAAACGTCACCTTTGGATTCCTGTCGTCCCTTTCATTTATCTCTTCCTTTTCCCTCTTCTGGTCTCTAATTCTGGCAGTAATCCACCGAAGCACTAAAAGTATTGAACATTCCCTTCATCTAACAACAAAATCCAAACGGGCTCATTGATCAAACGCATTTATAGGATGAAGTGGAGCAGGAAGGGTGCATACCAAAAGACAGTCTTCCACTCTCTTTAATTTATCTGTCTTGCCTCTCAACACACTTCTGAGAGACTCTGTGCCTTCACCCGCCTGCTCTCAAGTGACTGCTGGAAGCAAACCCAATTTTTTCGTACCTATTCCTTAATGGTGGGAAAATATGTACAGCCATTGCCAAAAGCCAACATGTCCACATATTCTTCCATCATTTGATTGCCACTTGCTATGTATTTAATTACTGAGTAGATACAGCATATGAGGGATGGGATGGGGGTATCACTCAGATACCAATGTACTTTGCCACTTTTGAATTGTAAGTACATTCTTTATAAGTTGCTCCCATGTTGCTCTGACCTTCAACCTCAATGTCAAGCAGTCACACATCTCTGGTGAGGTTCCAGATGTAACAGATTTTACTGCATGAAGTAACTCTTTACTGCCAGGCATCTTGGACTCTCAACCCATACAGATGGTAAAAAGATTGCAGCAATCTTTCTATCTCTGGAGGCTCACACAAGTTATATCTGGTGCTGCAATTTTTCTTCAATTCCTACCTTATGACTGCACTAGCTCTAAACACTTTAACCACAGGTATAACCCAGCAGTTGAGTACTATACAGCCTTATTGTGAAACCCTTGCAGTCAGGTGTCAGTGGAAATCTGAAGGGTAATATGAGGGAATCGGCATCCCTTTGGCCTGTAGGTGTAAAAGGCCTGAAGTACTGACAGTAACATTTGTCTGTGATGGTTACCATGCTGTTATGAGCATCTGTGCCTGCAGAAAGATGGAAGCCTTTCACCTATTCATGCTCAACCTTCAGGGCCTAAAAGTTTGCTAACCGAACAGTTATGACAGAGGTGCTAGCCTCCATGCTAGAGAGGCTGTAGTGCACAAATATTACTGGTTTGACAAAAATAAGAGTCAACTCCAAAAAGGACAACTCCCCCTGGCCATACCTTCCTTACGCCAGCCATAGTTGGCCTTAAAATATCCTCCTGAGACCTTATGTCCTCTGCAGTGGTCACAAAAAAAAGTTCAATTGAAAGACACTTATTTCCTCAGTTCTCCGGAGGATTTGTCAGTTGTTTTTGTCCTTATTAAATTACCACTGGCCAGAGAAGAAAGTAAGAGAAGCGAGAGATTAAAACTATTTCCATTTTTATTTCTATACAACAGACCTCCACACTCTTTGAAAATCTTTATACTTTTATGATGATAAACTTTACATGTGGGGGTCGTCCAGTACCTGCTAATTGTGGAGGCACATCTATTACTATCCTAAGTGATGTATTCAGTTTTTGAATGGCTCAGTCAGCACAGATGGAGACACAACTGACCACTACTGGAAACACTTTATCATGCCTTACTCTCCCGGTGTGAAAACATGACAGAAATGGGGTGCAGTGACTCCAGTCCTTCAAGTCAGAGGAGCTGTGATTGTTGACCTGCAGCTACACTGTGCACAATGACTACTCAGATAGAGCTCCCTTATCACCCACGGGGCAGGCAACAGAGTCCTACCAGTTGATGTGATCTACCCAGGGGAGCTTATCAACCCAGTTGCTTGTCAACTGCTTGCCTGCTTTCCTAGATGAGAGACAGATGAAGGCTTTTTCTTGACTGGGAAGAGGGAAATAGGGGGCAGATATAAAAATTCTCAGCCCCTAACTCCTCAGCTTCCTGCTTTCTGGCTCTGCTTTCACAGTCCATGAATTTAGGTGTAGCTCCCCAAGCATGCTTGTGTGACAAATGCTCTCACACATCTGCTTGCAAGTTAATGGGAAAGTTTGGGAAAAAAAAAAACAAGCAGGAAACACTTTTTTTTATTGTTCTTTTAAAACTATTTTCTATCTTTCCAACAACTCAAAGAAATGCAATTATCTTGTCAAGCTTGAGACAGATACCTTTATGTCACAGCTTAACTACACATGAGAAAAATACAGGTTTATACAGTGTATCGTATTTATCTGAAGGCTGTAGACCAGATCTGCTGGCGGGTCTGAAGCCTGAGTAGAAATGGAAGGTATCATTCTGTGGCAACAAAGACACATACCCCTTCCTGAAGCATCTAAATGTAACATCTGAAGCGAGAGACATCAAGCATGATATAATTATCACGCTTACACTCATTTAGCATAATAAAAATGATATCCAGTAATAAAGTAATCATATTCTAACACTTTACGAATCGACAGTTGTTTAGCCTATATAACACTTACACCACATTATAGTTTTCCACCTTTTAACATACTTGAAATGAAAACCTGTACAGAGAACAAGGCAAGTGTTAACATATCATTAACTACTTCCAGTAGTTTTGGGGGCTATTATTGCTGGTACATCCTCTAGCTTGGCATTCAAAGACCTCTACCCTGAATCACAAGAACAATGGTGGTCCTTTATCTTCTGCATATGAAATTTGGTGATGGAAATGCTGCTTTGGAGGCAATGAGCCTGTTGGAAACATTAGAAGTTCAGGCCAAGATTGCATTTTAACCAACTCATGGAGCTAATGTTAGCTTACGATCAGGGTAAAAAGAAAGCACACCCTCTTTATATTCCAAGGTTTGATGCATCAAGACATAATAAAAATAATTTTATCTTTAACAGGTCTTAAAATGAGGTAAATACAACCTCTGATGAACTACAGAACATGACAGATTTCCTAGTGTCATTATGTATTTAACAAAAACTAAGCCAAAAGGCAGAAGCAGTGTGTGAAACACTAAGCATACCCTCATTACTTCCATCGCAATTAAGAGGGTAAGCAGCAGCCAGGTGCTCCTAATCAAATACGCTTGATTAACTGATCATCAGCAAGCGTGAGTGCCTTTATAAAAACAAAAATTTTGGCCGTTTGCTGGTCTGGAAATTTCAGGGGTGCGTTAACACAATACCAAGGAGGAAAGACATCAGCAATGATCTTGGAGACGTAACTGTTGCTCCTCATCAATGAGAGAAGATAATTTCTAAGCAATTTGAAGTCCATCTTTCTACAGTGAGAAATATTATTCACACGTGGAAAACATTCCAGACAGTTGCCAATCATCCCAGGAGTGGACGTCCCAGCAATTTTCCCCCAAGGTCAGGCAATGCTCAGAGAAATGACAAAAACCCAAAGACTACATCTCAGACGCTACAGGCTTCAGTATGGTTTGTTTGGAAGGGTTGCCAGGAGAAAGCCTCTTCTCTTTGAAAAGGCGAACACAAACTCCTCTGTATACCAAAGTATTCTAGAATTAAATGTGAGGCCATCTGTCTGACAGCTAAGGCTTCGTCCAAATTGGGTCATACAACAGGGCAATGATCCCAGCAGCAAATCTACAACAGAATGGCTGAAAAAGAAAAGAATTAACGTGTTGCAGTGGTCCAAAGTCCAGGCCTCAACCTGATTGAAATGCTTCAGTGGGACCTTAAGAGAGCTGTGCACATAAACCACGAAACCCCAATGAACTGAATCAATGTTGTAAAGAAGAGTGGGACAAAACTCCTCCACAATGATGTGAGACACCGATAAAGCCACATGCTGCTAAAGGTGATTCTACAAGCCATTGAACCATGGGCTGTACTTAATTTTTCACACACTAGCTTTTGTTAAATAAATAATGACACAGTGTAATATTTCATGTGCATCTCAGGTTGTATTTGCCTAATTTTAAAACTGGTAAGGACTAAAAGTTTTTTTTTTAATGTCCCGATATGATAAACCTTTGAATTTAAAGAAGGTATACTTTCTTTTTGCCAAGAACTTATTTAGCAAGCTGATTAAAAATACCCAATAGTCGCTGTTAAACTGACATGACAGGGCCCATTAAGAGGTAAATGTATCACTTCCATCACTTTAAACTGCGGTACGTGTTGTACAGAACTAAAAGCTTTACAGGAAAGCAGTGGTTGTTATGGGATCATTGTATACGTTCTGTTTAAGTATTCCTGATGTCAATCATCTGTACAATAAATACGTGTATTCACATTTTATTGTGTGGTTTGACAAGGCCAACAACTGGAATGTTACTTCACTCCATTTCAGTTCAGTGCAATTACCACAACCACAGCCACGTGCTTATGTGTGCTGCTGGCTGATACCCTTCCAAGTACCAGACTGTCAGGAGAGTGGAGTCTATCACATAAAACCACAAAGTCACATTTGGATTAAGAGACACCAAACTATGCCAAACCCATTGTTTCCTTTTACTTCATGCTTCCCTTGTTCTCGCTCACATTCTCAGATACGTTTTTCTTCCCCTTCCGCTGCCTTCTCTTAAGATGTCCACCTATCCACTTAGTCCCACACTGACAGATGTTATCAATTTAGGCTGCGGCCAGAGAAACCATTAACGGTCCCAGACAGAGGATAAAAACGGAAAAGCAGAGGAGAGGGGATTACTGAGATGCTTCAGAGCAGGAATGACACGGGTGATAAAATCGCTGATCATTCCACTTTACAGAGACTGGTCTTTATGTGGTGTCAGCTCTCTTCCCGATATGTGCAGCTGCATAGATCTTCACTCTCTTTATTTGCATCATTTTTGAAAACAACAGATGAGGTGGAGAGGCATGGGTGAGCCGGAAATAGAATCATTACTTAGGTGTAGATTTGAAAGATGTGGCTTCTTCATTTAACTTTACACTTATTTTGTATGTGCATCAACACCAGTGAGCCTGCATTTATTCAATATACTCTACATACAGATATATTTATGGCTCAGCTGTGCAAATCATGAAAATTGCTTCCTGCATGTTTGCTGCTGTAAGGAGGGGAGCTCCAGAGGCAGAGCAGCGGTGTGTGATTACACACTTGAGGAACGAAAAGAATGAGGAAAGATGAGCGTGTTGCTCTTTGCTATCTGGCTGTTACACACTTTTGAACATGAACACCCTCCGCCAGGTCAGAGGGTAAATATAGACTGTGTGAGAAGTACACAGCCAGCACTTACTCTCCAAGGTGGAAGAAGAAGGTTGGCTAGTGGGAAAACATTTTTATTAGAAAATAGGGGAGTGCAAAAATGTGCAAAGGCACACAGACATGCAGCCAAAGAAGCTTGTATTTCTTATGCATGCTGGTGAGCAATGAATTGTTGTAGATTTAAATATTTACTGCATATCTGCAGATCTTTTTTCAAAGAATGTAAAAATTGATCGCTGTGATTGTAAACACGTCTGTTTTTGTCTGTCAGAGACTTTGTACTTGTTTAGACCATAGCCCTCTAAATGCAGCCCTCTCACTCATTTACATGAATGCAGATGCACCTGGAAAGATGCTGCATTGGCCAATCACATGCAAACATCAACACTGCCCTGCTACTATTTACAATTGGTAATAATGGCAGACAGTCTGGAATCTGAAACACTGACTCTGAGTATTATAAACCACTGTGCAGTATTTCTGCACAGCAACTCACAGAACCTTTACAAGATCTAAACTTCCTGTTTTTCATCTCTCACCATCAGTTCACAAAAAAAAGCATACTGTACCTCCATTGTTGCAACAATGTCTATTGTTTTAATACAAGGCTGATTTTGAGGGGGTGAGCATTTAGTTCAAATGTATTATAGTTTAAGTAAATTTGTAGTTTCCAACTGGAACTTTTTATTTCAGATCATAAAAGAACAGGACATAATTTTCCATTGCATCTCTACAGGAACTGAAGCTGCTCTAACCATGTATTCATCCAGCAGCAAACATCACTCACCACAGTGTGTGCAAAACAGGGGATGTTGCTCTGTGCTCACCCAGACATAATGTCTTCATGGATAAGCTTTCCAAATCTCAGAATGAGGATGAATCATTCTGGCAAATAATAGTCCAAGCTGTATGGATTTGTATTGGTATTTCCATCTGCAGAAGTCTGTATTTGCAGGAGGAACAGTAACAGCAAGACTGCAGCACAGAACAGAGGAGGCATGAAGACAACATTTGTAAGCCTGATTAATTCAGACATGGATAACAAAGGAAGAACTGGGGTGGAGGTGGTTTGCAAAGTGGCTCGCACAGCAACTCTAAGCTGACTAAAGCAACTAAAATGGTGAACTACTTTAGATTTGCCAACCAGATAGACAAAACAAGACACAACTGAGCCATGATGAATATATGCTGGCACTGAGATCAAGTGAGCTACCGGGATTGAGGTTGACTCTGACCTTCTGGGCAATCCTGAAGTAACGTTTGTCCATTTACAGTGAAGAACAAGTAAAAACAAACCAAGAAGCCCCCTTTCTGCTCTTGGCCTGGTTGTTTAGTTCATAAATGAACCAATTTGGAAAAACAATAGGGGTGAGAGCACACAGAAATGATGTACATGCCCTTAAATTGAACTATTTTTAATGTTACTGTTTTCAGCGATTTACCAGACTCTGAAAAACCACTTATCACAGATCATGTTTGCACGCTAATACAAAAATCAGCTATTAATAACAGTTTAAAGCACACATAGAAACACTACAGATTCTCAAAGATCTTGTTACAACTAGAACAGTTTATTTGGATGACTATATGAAACCCAACAATTCTAGAATAAATTCATTTGCTGTGGTCAGGACAGAATCCATTTCCAGACAATGCTGACTGGCCAGTTAGGCGTTATAAACCATGAAATTAAATCAAATTGAATTAAATACTGCAGAATATCAGTGTACTGTTTAGAGCTGACAAATCTGTTTTCATTTACTCTGCCACCACACTATCATATGATATCCTGTCTGAACTCTATATCAGCATCAGGCTGTTTCTGTAAAGCCCAGCTCAGTAGGCAGCGATAATAAGCAAAAACACCTGCTACTGCAAGTCAGCAAGTGTTCATTTTCTTTCCCTTTGCTCTGAAAACACATTTAAAGCCGAAACTTGGGGAGTTAGACAACAGATGAGTTAATCTTCGCAGGCCTGTTTGCAATCGGCATAGTGGACACTTAACTCCATGCTTTGAAAAGGCTATTTGCTGTGGCTAATGGCTTACATTAAGATTTCACTATTGCCTATACAATGCTTGACTGAAGCTTAGCCCCCAACAAGAAAAGCACAAATAGTCTCTGAACTCCCTTTTCTATTCAAGGCCCTTTTAATCCTCCTGATGGCATACAGTGTTCAATGAAAGAAATGGGAGAAGGAAGAGGAAAAGGAGGAGGAGTGAGGGGTTCATGGTCACGAATGAAAGCCATGCAAGATGACCTGCTGCTGCTCCCCACACAGAGAGACATCTTTATGTAAGGCTAAGCATCACTGAGCAGTCTCATTTGGGCTATCAAATCAGTACAGCATGCTGTACTGTGTGAAAGAAAAAAATCCCCTTTCTTCTACCCTTATGCAATTAGTGGCAGCTATCAGTTTAGAGGACAGTTTAATTGTATGCCTTCATTCACACTCGTTCAGTCATTTGTCAGAAGCAGACTAAGTGCTCTTCTTAATTACATTGTTCATTCAAGGCCAAAGAACACGTTCCACAGTCGGTGACTCCCTTAGTGGTAATACTGCAGCAACATTATTCCTGAACCTTCTGACGTATAGAAGCAGCAGGAGGATACTCAAAATACCTCAAATTACAGTGACCTTCATGTTCAAACTTTAGTTTAAGTTGCACTTTTTGAAAATTGCCCACAAGTTGAATTAATTCTGTTGAAGAACATTGACTGAATACCTGCATTACTATTTGGTATCATCATCAGCTTTGGCTGCTCACCTTGCCAGCAGGCACCAACTGTGAGCTGAACATCAATCTGTGAGGGGTGGATGGGCCAGTCATCCGTCACCAGGTAGGGGTCATAGGTCACTCCGTCTACATAGAGTGTCACCACTGGGAACTCCACATTGATGACATAGTAATGCCACTCCTTGTCACATATCTGAGAGGAAAAGACAGGGAGAGAGAGAGAGCGTTACATATGGAGCTTCCGTTATAAAGCAGTTCAGGAAAGTCACACGTATCCTGAATAATAATAGTGAATATTATGCAACATGTTCTGTAGCTAACCTTTTTTAAAGACACTGACATTTTATTCACTGCTTTACTATGATTATGTTAAATATGAAGCTACTATCACTGCTTCAGGACACCGTCTGGAGCTCTAGTGGAAGGATTAACATCTTTGTACTAAGAGATATTTTGATAACTTATTTAAAGCTTTATCATTTTACAACAATTGCAATGATTTATTTTAAATTGTATTTGATCTTATGTATCATTAAAAATGCCAATTAAAAATACATATCTCAAAGTATAACCTCAGTTCCATAAGTGAGTCCTCCTGCAGTAAGCTGTTACAAAATATAATTTCTATTTAAGACTAATTGCAAGAGCAAGTTTATAAAGGAACCTATGAAATCAGTGCTATAGACCACCATAGTCAAAAGACTTTCCATTTGCACTAATTTGTATTTGGTGATTCGGCTTCTGGGACTTCAGCAGCATGACAGCTGATATGACACTCGGACATAGCATAAAAAAAGATGATCTAGATAGTGGATTGGGTTGCAAAGACCATCTGATTGTAGGCTCAAACTGCTTAAGCAGTGCACAGTGTATCAACAAAGGCTGATGTGGGCTGGCATTTGGTTACTTTATGAGCAATATTTGGCCTTGGTTGTCTTTAATGCAACATGGCTCCACACAGTAAAGAAAAGAACTGCTTCAATAAGCAAGATGAAAGTTCATGAAACTTGAAGCTACTGAACATAAATATACTGACTGTTTTTTTCACTAGTTTTGCATTTGACTAGGGTCAGCGTCACTACTGGTAGCATGAGGCGATACCTAGACCCTACAGAGGCTGCATGGGTAATCACACTCCTTCAGGATGGCACATCCATTGTCAGAAGGTTTGCTGTGTCTCCCAGCACAGTCTGAAGAGCAAGTTCATCTTGAATACAATGGCCAGTCTCATATGATGAGAGTATTCAGGCAGTTCCTGGAGGATGAAAGAATTGATACAATTGCCTGGCCCCTACACTTACCTGACCTAAATCTAATAGAACACCTCTGGGACATTATGTTTTGGTCCATCCAATGCTGCCTCACACCGTCCAGGAACTCAGTGAAGCCCTGGTCCAGATTTGGGAGGAGATCCCTCAGAACACCATCCATTGTCTCATTAGGTGCATGCCCCCACATTATTTTGCATGCATGCAAGTACATAGGGCCATGCAAACTACTGAGTAACATTCTCAGTTGCTTCAATGAAATTTCGGAACAATTGACTAGCCTGCTGCATCATTTTTTTTCACTTTGATTTTCAGGGTGTCTTTGAATTCAGCCCTCTGTAGATTGATATTTTTCATTTCCATCAAACGTTGTGGCATCCTTTCATTCCTAACACATTACCCAGCCCATATCAGTATAGATATCCAGGATAATTTGCTTTTCCATTGAGATCCGATGTGTTTTCAAAGTGTTCAATTTTAAAACATTTTCAGTAGTGTAGAAACACAGTAGTAGCAAGAGGTATGTTAAGAGGTATGAATAACTGAAAGCTTGGTGGCCTTTGCTAAAAAATTAGTGCATGAGCAATTAGCCCTTCATGCAACTTTGTATTGAAAAAAAAGTAAAGAGTGAGTTGGACTTGGCACGTGGATTATATGTTGAAAGAAGTGACATTGTGAAGGATACTGCATGAAGTAAACATCTATGGATTTTATTCAGGAACAAAATCATTTATTACAAAAAAAAAGAACATCAACAGAAGCTTGATGAATATTGGCAACTCAGTCTTTGTTTAGATAAAGTAAAATAGTCCTGACCTTAAAACATGGAGGGAAAAGTGGGAATGTGAGGCTATAGGGGTGCCACAAGTCTAGGGTAGATTTACAGGTGGCGTTTTGAATGCCGGATACATCTGAAGAAGCTTCTAACATATAGACCTTTCATTTATACTTTTCTTCATCAAACATTCTGTTATTCAAACAAGCTTTAATTCATTCAGCATATAAACAGGAATTGCTTTTAGTCTTCCATTACTGATATTGCTCCAGTGCATGTAAAATTGTAGTACACTATACAGTAAAAGTCAAAAGTGTGTCCAAACTTTTGACTGGTACTGTATATAGTCATGATAAAAAGAAAGTATACAATATTGCTGTTGTAAGGTTTTACATATCAGGACATTAGGTAGTTCTTACAGAGTCTTAAAACTGACATATTATACCATCATTATTTAAGCAAAATTAAGCCAAAATGCAGGAGCAGTGATTTAACAGCTTATAGAACCATCTTTTGGCAGCAATAACTTGAAGTAATGGTTTTCTCTGTTGCAACCTTCACTCTTTTCTTTTTATGCCATTCTTTTGTAGATTTATTGCTGTTCTTGAGATTATTGTCCGGCTGCATTACCCAGTTTGGACCAAGCATTAGTTGTCAGACAGCTAGCCTCACATTTAATCCTAGAATACTTTGGTAAACAGAGGAGTTCATGGTCAAATATATGACTGCAAAGTGCCCAGGGGCCTATTCCAGGAAACATGCTCAGCAATCTCTGAGTTTAAAAACATACTGGTCAACTCTGAGATTGGCAACTCAGTTTCCTGTTCCAGAACAGCTGATCAGAGTTGTTCAATCTGAGTTAGCGCGTGCGTGAGTAAGGAAAGAAAGCCATCATCAATGGAGCTCTGATACCAGGATTCACCATGGCAACAGGTAAATAAAGAGCGGAGCCTCCATTTTAATCCGATGGATGGAGGATCGCACGTGTCAGTGTGGAGCATGACGAGTCACTTTAATCATCTTGACCCACTCTGGCAGCATCATAGACAGAATAAAAGTTTGTTATAATATATATCATTTCTTTTATAATGTCTGCTGTCATCATGTACACAACTTAATCTCCATCAGATGAAGCTGAATCCTAATTTTACATTTAATTTATAAAATCTAATTATTCAGCTGCAGCCTGACGGACAAAATGCAGGAGAGAGAAAGTGACGATTAAAATGTGGAGAAACAGCTCAGACTGAGTTTACTGACCGACCTGTGTGTTAGTGACTGAGACAGCAGCAGACCCCGGGGGTGGAGCTGCCCTCAGTTCAGTTTTTATTTAATAAAAACAGTTTTTGCTGCAGTTTATGACAGTTCAGTTTATGACCATTTAATTGTTTAAATAATCATGCAGTAAAAATGGAATCTATTGATGAAATAGCACCCTCATTTTATTCATTCTTTTAATGGAGAATTCAGGTGGACTTGGACACGGTTTGCGGATCCGTTATAGAGTCGGGGATCACCGATTTAGGTGATTTTCAATGGAAAATATGTCAAAATTCATACTCTGAATTACAGACATCCTCACTCAAACATTCACATCTTCTGATCCAGAAATTTTTGCATCCAAAGTGTGTTCTGTGTCTAAAGCTTCATCCAGATCAGTGTGATGTAACAGTGATGCTACAGTAACTACAGTAAATGTTTCAGAGGAACTGACTGACAGTCTGACAGCTGCAGCTGCCTCATTATAAATCCATGACATCATTGCTTTCTCCATCCTTAGAGCCTGCTGACGACTGAATGACTGTAAAAGCTTCATGTTACATACAAAAATAACTAATTAACGTCTAACTGGGATTTCAGTGCTTATAGAAACATAAACGTCTGCAGATGAATTCGCTCCTCTGATTGCTTTGCAGGGTCTTTATGAAGGAGGAAATGAATCGGAGTGTCAGACAGGTGGTTCAGGTGCAGCAGGAGGGGAGGAGTCAGAGAGATACTCAGAGTTTGTTGGATAAAACCTGCCAGTGAGCAGGTTAGGTTCACAGAGTCTGTTACCCCGGTAACTGACTCAGAGTTGTAGTTAGCTCTCTTTCTGGAACTGAAAACCCGAGTTTCCCTCATTTTAGGCTTAACAAACCCAGAGTTGTTAGCAAAACCTGCTTCCTGGAATAGGCCCCAGGTCCTGTGGCTGCAAAACAAGCTCAAATCGTCAGCCCTCCACCACTGTGATGACAGTCGGTATGAGTTGTTTGTGCTGATATGCTGTGTTTGGTTTTCACCAAACATGGTGCAGTGCGTTATTGCATCTCTACTTTGTTCTGGTCTGTCCAAAAGACATTGTTCCAAAAATCTTGTTCAAATGCATCTTTGCAGACCTAACTAGTGCTGCCATGTTCGTTTTAGAGAGAAGATGCTTTCTCCTGGCAACCCTTCCAAACAAACCATACTTCTTCAGTCTTTTTCTAATTGTACTGTCAAGAGGTTAAACATTTAGCATGCTAACTGAGGACTGCAGAGCTGAAGCTCTTAGTTTTTTTGCAGGTTCTCTGAGTATTGCACGGTCTGACCTTTGGGTGCTGGGATGTCCACTCCTAGGATGATTACCTACCCCCACCTATGGTCATGACTGAAAGAACGAGATCGTGGATACAAGACACAAGGCAGAAATGAGCTTCCTCTGTAGGGTGGCTAGACTCTCCCTTAGAGATAGAGTGAGGAGGGCAGTCATTCGTCAGGGGCTCAGAGTAGAGCCGCTGTTCCGCCACATCGAAAGGAGCCAGTTGAGGTGGTTCGGGCATCCGACTAGGATGCCTTCTGGGTGCCTCTAGGGTGAGGTCATGTCCTACCGGGAGGAAGCCCTGGGGCAGACCCAGGACACGCTGGAGAGAATATATCTCTCAGCTGGCCTGGGAATGCCTCGGTGTCCCCCCCGGATGAGCTGGAGGAGGTGGCTGAGGAGAGGGAGCTCTGGGCTTCTCCACTTAGGCTGCTGCCCCCGCGACCCGGCCCCGGATAAGCAGAAGACAATGGATAGATGGATGAATGGATGCTTGTTATGTAGGCTTTCAGTTTTGAAAATCCAATACTGTTTTCTTTTAATGTGGAAATACAAACCATCTCATCTTGTCCGCCTGACACCCCTCTCGTTCACAGGGGTGATAACCCTGCTTTTGCTACACGCCATTGCTGTTAACTTAGCAACTTTTCAGATCCCTTTAGCTGTTTTTTTAAAAGGCCTAGCAAAAAACAAAGGTCAATGGACAATAATCTACTGCTTTGCAATTATGTGTTGCTCTCTCGCTCTTTCTGCCATTTTCATTCAGTGAGTGAGCAGTGAGGCTTCAGATAGTGACGGAAGGAAGTAGTGCACAGTTGAAGGGTGGTCGTTCAATTATTCTATTGCTAATGAAGGTCCAAAGTCCAAAAGAGGCATTTGGGACAGCCATGGAATAAAGATTAGCAGTTAAAGGTTTATGTGTAAGAGGAATTTTAAGTAGGTTGGGCAGATGTTGCAAAAGTATAGACATTCTTTACTTAAGTAGAAGTACAGATGCGTGTGTATTTTATTTATATACAAAAATATTTGTACTTCGTTACTTCCCACAGAATAGTTATGCAGACCGAATATTTATGTTTTGTGTATACACCGTGTAGTATATACATATTTTTTAAAATCGCCTGAACCACAGAAACACAGGCTGATTGTTTATCGGTTTAAGACACGAACAGCAGGCTTCAGATGGCTACATATACAACATCTGATGGTGTGTGGTGATGTCAACAGAAGACAACCCAAAAACAGACTTTATGTCTTTGACTTTCACAAAAAATAGACTCACAATACTGAAAACCATTTTAGCTTTGTTCTTTGTCAGGGGATACAAAGCTCCCTGTTCACCAAGGAAAAAACATCCTTTGATCTCATTCTGCTGCCAGAAAGTGCTGCTTCTTATCATGGGTAGCGCGTGAAATATGTTGCACACAGCAGACTGACTGACACTTGTAAATCAAGCAGTGGTGGTGTAGCTGATTTTATTTTGGATATGCAGAGGACTTTAAATGAAAAAATGTATTTAAAAATTGTGATGGTGAAGTTTTTTGTTTTTTTTTTTCAAGCCAGAAATTAACTAAAGTGGAATTAGTAAATTCAAAGTCCTCCTTCACCTCCTGAGACCATATTGCGGGAGGCGAATAAATTAATATTGCAACATGGTGTCTCATTTAAGAGAGATGTTTGTTTTCTATTAGAGCTTGCCTCCACTTTGTCATTTACTGTGGAAAAAACCCAGACTTTTTTACATTAATTCTTGGCTTGGGAAGTGAAAACTAAATGCTTTCCTCTCTGCTAAATGCTGACTGAAATGCATTAGTACGTCACCTGTTTAACCTTTTCTGAAAAATGCTTGACTGCAACGCTCTTCAGCATGTTTGACCATTTACCCTGTCCTGCTGTGCAATTTAATTGAGTGCGCTGGCCCACACTCTTGCCTGTCTGTCTCCCTGTCTCTCCCCTTTTCTCGGCTGTAGGCTTTACCGCTCAACGCTCACCAGGCCGTGCTTCACCTCTTCCTCTCAGCCTCTCTGACACAACCTGGGACAGCCTTTGAACACTCAGCCTGGGGTAACCTCCCTCTCTAGGAAAGAGCACTCTGCAGCCTGCTTGTTACATCATCCTAGTGCAGCAGATGGGAGTTCTAATCAATCCATTTCATTTTCCCTGTTATTTAGGTGTGAGAAGCAACATCTGGCCAACCAGTGATCATTCTGCACAGCTGTTTAACACATATGCAGCATGTCGATCTGCTGAGTTGGTGCTCAAAATTGTATGGGGGGGATGATCTGTTTCTGGTTTTGATTGCGCTGCGAATACGATTGAGACTAATGGGATTGACTTTGATTAGCTAGTTAGGATTTTAAGACATGAAGAAACGTGTACAAACAAAATGTAGCCTTACATCAGCAGCTCTGATGCATTGTGGGTTTTCCAGATGCAGTTTTGATATGTTTACAAGATTAATATTGAATTCATCCCGGACAAGGTTTGTGCACTATCAGTGGGAATTTAAAGTGGGTTTTTAAAATCTAGTTAAATCTCAGCTGCCAGATATAAAGTCACTTATGTATACTGGCATACACACGCTCTAATCCCTCTGACATTTACACAGCAGACTACTGCTTCTCTTCACTTTTTGCTGTTGAGTTTTTCAAAGACAGCTCAAGCCCCATCTGAGCACCTAGCGGGTGACTTACTCTTCCAGGCTTCAAAAGGGAAAATGGCACAGTGTTTTTTTGCCCAAGAGGAGGCTGACTTAGTCAGTTTGTGATGTCAGTTGGAGAGCCCTCTCAAGGGTACAAGGAAGGAGAGAATAGTGTGGCCACATTAGGTGAGCAGAGAATAAAGCAATTTGGACAAAATATTTTAGCAGCTGGTGATAGCAAAGAACTGACTCAACATTTAAAGTCAGTAGATATTTGAGATTTCCCAAATGAAAAGGTCTTAGAACATACCAGGCAGAAAATTCAATTGGACAGCTGTATGTCAACAAAATTAGCAAAGCAACGCAAGGCTCTGTGAATTCAATAAATCATGTATGAATGAAGATGTAACAAAACCTCTGTAAACAAGACTAAAACAACAGCAGGGACCGTCATTATTATTCATACCTTCACCTTAATTATTCGTATAAATCAGACCCCATGAGGTTAAAAAGGAGAAATGATACATTTTCCCAAAGTAGAGTGATTCTTATGTATGATGGATTTTTATGGACTCTGCAAGTATAGGGTTGATTTTAAATAGCAAATTAGCCACATGCAAACAGGCTGATGTTACCTTTCAAATTAGTCTCACAGTTGTTCTGTTACATTTCCATTCGAGCATGCTGTGGATTGGTGGATGTTAAGAGTTTCAAGTAGAAAACATACATGGGACTCCATATGCACTTTATAATCAGTGCCTGTGTACCTGCTTAGACAATTTATGATCAACCAGATGGCAGAGGTGTACTATGTAAAGTTATATAGACAGCAGCCACAAGCTTCCAATTACATCAAACATAAGAGTCAGGAAAAATGTGACTTTGACTATGGTGTGATTATTAGTGTTGGCAGATGAGCTACAACACTTGATTCCTGTTAGCCAAAACAGGCTGAAGTGGTTACAGAAAGGAGGCTACCAGAAAGACTTAGACTTTTCCCAAGAATTATGTTTTAGCATTTTGTGTCAGCAGTATGACATCATGACATTCCTTGTGTTACTTACAGGGTGCTGGTGGTGAAATGGGGTGTGGAATTCTTCCTTGGCACACATTGGCATTGTTAGTGCCTCAGACTGAAGCACTGATTGAATGCCTCAGTCTGAGTATTGCTGCTGATCATGTGCATCCCTCTGTGGTCAAGGGTACTTCCAGCATGATACTGCACCATGTCACAAAGCAAAAGTCGTCTCTGGTTTCATGAACATAAAAGCGTAAAGCTAACTACTCTGGAAAAATTACATGGTGTTGTTATGTTAATAGTGCCCAGAATCTAAAAGATTTTAGTTTCACCCATGACACCAAGAACTCAATATTAAGAGAGTAAAGGCAGGTCTCATCCTATTGTTATTGCATTCTTACTATGTTATGTGAGACTTCTGGAAATCTCCCCTTCAAGATCATCTCCTTGTGCACCACTGGGCTGCTTGCTGTGCTGCTGCTTACATCACCGTGTTTTGAACACTCTCATGTGTACAATTTACTTTACTTCAAACTTATGGAGAGGGCCAACTCTTTCAATGCCAATCATCACTTCTGAAGAGCACTGACAGTGCTGGGAGTGGTCCAGAGGTGTGCAAAAAGATAGCCTTAAAGGGGAGGTCCCCAAAAGTTAAAGCGGGTAAGGTTTTTGCTTTAATGGGCAGAGTTGTGCAACTTTGTAGACTACTCGTGTAGTGTATATTTTGGATTTAGTGTCACTTTAGGCTTATAAATAAGGACTAGTACCTACAAAAACGAATCAGCCTGTGTTGTGTTGGCATAAATGACCTTTTACTGAAAACATTGTGCTAATTGTAATGTATCATAATTGTCACAGTGGAAGATGAAAATGTTTAACAAGTAAAATCTTTTGGCTTGCTATCAAAATCTCTCCTCAGTGTCTCACTAGAGAAAAGGCAACAAAAAAAAAAACATGCCCACATTAACACACCCTTGCTTTTTTCTTTTTTTTCATTTCAGTGTAGTGGCATTTTCTGTTTCACTGTCTGACAACAGCACCACGGTTCTGAATACAATTTATTTTCTTGTTCACCAATTTTTCTGACTTGCTCAATAAAAAAAATATCAACATAAATTTACATGACTTGAAAGTCGATACCACTGTATATAGTACGACAGCTGCAGTGTAATTCCATTGCAAGAAACAATAAAATGCTCAGTGCATCCTGCTGAAACATCCAGTGCTTTTTGTGAATCATTCTCATTACAGATTTAGCTGTTCTTGATTCTTAGTTTAAATGAAGCTAAAACAATAGTGCATAATCACATATACGTTGTATTTATAGGCCTGTGAAAACATGGGTCTATTTCAACAAACAGCTATTCTCTACTAAACAAGCAGAGATCCTAGGAGTGTGAAGAACAACACTCAGACACTGAAGTGAAAGTCAGGATGGCGCCGTTTACCTACAGACTACAATGCAATCCAACTGATGGAGGTGGCAGAAATGCTTGGCATCTTGTCAAAAAAAATAATTAGAGCTTGCATGAAAAAGTACACTGCTAATAATGAGAAGGCGCCAGCTGGACTCAAACAAAGAAGTGTTGGTCTGTGTGCATTTGCTGTGTGTGTGTGTGCAAACATTTGTATGTCAGAACCTCCAGAACAGATGATTTCCCACAGTATTCTGACTAGTGAAAGTAGCCACAGACCAGTGTGTGACCATGTGCGATACAGTGTGTGCAAGTGAGAGAGAGCGAGTGATTCTCTAAGGATACGCCACTTGTAACAACGCGTGCATACAGTCACATACATGCATGCAAAGTCATAAATCCTGCGTCATCACGTGCCAACTTCAGAAACTTCAAAGCACAAATTAAACTTTACGAGAACACTTCTGACTCGCCTCGCTTATGAAAGCAGAGCAAAAAGTTTAGTATTCCCTAATCCCTCCACGTTCCTCTTTCCTCTGCCTCATGCAAATTGACAGACGGAAGGGATAAATGAAATAAATAACCACACAAACAAAGGAGACAGAAGATGTGAAATAACCAGAGGACAACGTGAAAGAGAGTGAGAGAGATGTATAGAACGGAAACACAACACATCAAAGACCCCTCACCATCTCTTGAGGCACTTGAGAAGAAAACAAAATTGCTATCTGCCCCCTTCTATCGCACTCTCTTTTTCTCTCTGCAGTCTACTTGGTCTCTTTTCTTCTTCTCCAATGTCTCCATTAGAACTCTGACTGAGCAGTTGTTGCCTCGAGTCCTTTGGGGTTGAAAGTCTTAAAGAGATCTGTCACCCAACCCAACCTTTTAACTTCAAACAAGAGACGGAGAAAGGAGATAGAAAAGGTAGAGAATGAAGAAAGATGAGGTGATCTGTGATTGGAAGGTGGCATGGCAGAGAGATGACAGTATGGGTAGGAGGGAGGCTGAGATGAAAGAAAGAAAGGGACAAAAAAGAGACGGTAGAGGAAAATAAGTGGTATGAGGAAAAAGACTTTAGGTAGGAAGTACGAAGACGCGAGGAGAACCTGGAAGAAAAGTGACTCATAGCTGCAACAAGGAAAACCTTAGAAACAATTATCTAGGCACCCAGCAAATAATAGAAGAATAGTTCAAGAATTTCCTACACTCTCATGTCTGTACGCTAAAGGGGAAACAACTAGTTAGCTCACACTTCTAAAGCTCATACCCAGCTTTTTCTCCTAGCCAAAGTATCCAGAACTTTTTCTCACCGTAACTTTTAGACTACTGTGTATCTTTGCTGAACATGTCAATCTATATTTTGTGTATTACTGATGCTTAATGGTGATAGGAAGGCCCCAACCACACATTCCTAATGTGGACATTAACCACAGGACTACTCCTTCCATGATAATGCCCAATAAGATCATGATGATCACAGAAGACCCCTGAAGATTAGGCAAACTAGTCCCCATTATAGTGAAAGTCACTTTTAGAATCAGGACTTTATTAAATGTAGCAACCAGGTTCCATTTTGTCCGGTTCCATCACTGTTTCCTGTTTCTCTGTCTGTGGCAAAGCTGAATGTCTGTGTGACAGGTGGTGCACAGGCGCAGTGGACAGGATGAAGCTGCTATGCGGCATCCCCCCCACAGGGTTGTGAAAAAGGTGTGGGCAGGTTTATGTTTGCTTTATAATGGAACTGCTGTAAAGAAAGTAGCCTTTCATTTCTCTCATTCAACACCACTCCCTCTCTTCCTTCATTTTCTAGGTCACTCAACCACCACCACCGCCACCACCACTCACTCACTCTGTCGGTCTCTCTTGTTGTCTGTCTATGATGCAAAATGTCTCCAGTGGTGTAATACACAACAAAAGCCTGCACTGCCCAATCGATCATTTTGGATTTCTGTTTGTCATCTCCTTTTAATTTATTTTGCTGTTTTTCTGGCTCCTGCAAGTTTACTGTTTTTTTTAATTTTTTTTTTTTAATGGCTGTGGTTGTCTTTTCTGTGCTTGACCAATCAGCATCGAGTCTTTCAGTGCCATTCAAAAGCACCTACCCCAGAGTACCTACTTCTCTTTCCCCTGAAAAATGGCACAAAGGTAAGAGCCATCCAAAAAATGCCTGAAAAATAGTCTGCTGTTGCCTCAGAGCAGAAAGGCCCTAGTTTAGAGTGGCCAGGGTGGCTGCCTGCTGCAACTGAGTAGTCATTCCTGTTATACTTTGTAGTCCACCTGGGAGGCATGTGTAGTCAGTGTATTGTGATGCAAATTCTCCCCGGATATGGATGAAGAGTAAATAATCAAGGGTTAATACTTTAATGCAAAAAAATCAGTTTCCCTAAGAGGGTCAACGAGGATGTCCTTATAGTTATTTGTTAATTACGGACTTAGGAATGCTCTCCCAAGATACCTCCAAACCTTTATGCTAATCTCAGCTACTTTTTGATGTGAAGTAGTAATGGTACCTTTTCCTATTTTATTTTAAAAAAAAAACTCACTATATCTACTCTGTGTAGAGTGAGCGCCGAGCCTTATCTGATTTAGCAGAAGACAGCATCATGAATTTAAAAAGAACAGTGTTGGCAGAAGAAGGAATGCAAACCGTGTTTCCAATGTCAATATCAGGCTCTTTGTAAACAGAATACATCTTGACCTTTGAACTAAGATCCTCAGTGAGGATCCACTTTTGCTTTTGAGAATATCATTATTTTCACTAAGAGGTCAGGTGAGAAGAAAATGTAAAAACTGGTAAGTGTAAGAGCTGGAATCCATGTACAGCGCTCTGCTTCTGGTTCAGTGACCTCAGTATGTCTTCACCAGGTTTTTACCTCTTATTTTTTGTTCAGTCTCTACACAACTAATTCCCTCACTTCTTACTAGTACAACTGATTGCAACAGAGTGAATGTCTTTTATTTTTTGCAGTGTTTATGCTTTAACGCTCACAACCAAAACACAGAAAATTTACACATTCTTTATAATTCTTCCAAACACAGGCATCACGAGCCTGCTCACCTCTGTGTGTCAGTTAGTGTGTGTCAAAGCTTATTTCACTTTGGCATGTCATTCCCAAACAAATTGCAAAACACAGCAGTCCTAACAGGACACAAACCAGGGAATTCTGCCTGAAAAACCTGCAAACTATGGGACTACCACCTCTCCAGCTTGTTCTAGAACAGGTCCATTATCTCTCACCAGTCAGTATTGTCATGTCTGGTGCATCAGAGCACCAGTGCTGAAAGACACCTTATGCATAATGGGGAGGTGCAGGAAGCATCTGACATTATATTACCAGCTGAGAGAAGAATTTATTGGCACAACAAAGTGCCAATAAAAGACCCGACAGTGTTCTTCTCGAATCCCGTTTGTGGTGGCAGATTTTTGTGGGAATCCAGGTTTTCACTTCAGGAGCCTCAGCCATAGAAAACAGGTGCAGCAGCACAAGGTGACACATTAAAAAGCCACTATCCAGTGTGGAAACCATCCTGACCACAGGGCGCATGTCCACAAAAACAATGTGGAATGGACTTACTCTCAAAGTAACTCTCTGACAAGATCTTAACTCTGCAAGGACTTTCTCCTAATCTTGCTAGGGAGGAGCTATTGAGGGCTTCAACATGCTTTGGCAGTTCAACCAGACACACATATTATTAACAGTTATAAAGGCTGTTGTAGCTGCTTACTGACACTAGGAGGCAGGGTCACAGGCAACTGCAGGCTGATCTCGCTGGTGCTGTTGTTGGTCCTTCAGCCAGTCAGTGAATGTCTTTTAAGTGAAGTCGGCAGAAAATAAGGGCTGTTAGCCATATTAGTATTGTTCACCGTGTATTGTTAGCTATGTGATGGCAGGCCTTTCATTTTATATCCCAATAGTACCATTTTAAATGGACCACTATTGATACAAAACAGCTAAATTACTAACCATGGCAGTCATTTTTTGCCATATTAGCAGGGATTTTTGTCAGTCCTTCTGATGTCTGCTCCAGCACTTTGCTCCAGAATAAATTACCCCGAACAACTGTTTGAAGAATCATACGAAATGCAGTTGTTGGTTATTAGTCCAACGCTTTAGTTGATGACCAAATGACATTTTCCCTTAGCTCACAGTTGGTTAAATGATTGATTTTAAGTTGATGTTCCTTGAAGTTATTTTTTATTTTACATGTTTACTGAGTTGGTTAAAAAAATAAATAAAAATAATTTGACTAAAAAGAAACATGCATCTAATTATGAAGTTATTTTCAGCACCTGACTGAGATCACAGATTGAAAGATGGTTGAAAGAGGAAGTAAAATAGGTGGAAAGATGGAGGGAAGGAGGGCGGCCTTTAAGGCATGCCGGAGGAAGGATCCACAACAGAGATTGATGAGCACTAGAAAGAAGGTGACTTCACAGAGGGGTGTGTGTGTGTGTGTGTGTGTGTGTGTGTGTGTGTGTGGTGGGGGTGAGGGGAGACAAGGGAAGGAATGAGAACTTTATAGTGCAGCGAAGTGGAAACAGAAGTGTAAAATAAAGGGATCTGACTGGCAGGGGATTGGATGTTAGAGCACAAATCTGGAAATGATCCCATTACAACAAAGACAGAAGGACATCAATGTAATGTGGCCTTGTGTGTATCAGGAGTGCTAATGCAATGATGCCAGTGCATGTAGGCACTACCCACTCCAAAATTTAGGAAAACAGAAATCCAGGCAATCATTAATTTATATTTATTAATAAAAGGAATAGATAATAAAAAGAGCAAGAGGTTCAGAAAAACAAACAAATCCAGAGTGTCACACAGAAGTATGATAGTTTCATATCTACAAGGGTGTTGACAAAAACCTGGGGCTTCTGAAATTTAGAGAAAATCGGGTTGAAATACAGCAAAATGTAAGCAGCAGCCTACTCGAGAAAATTTGAGGTTGAATGAGGTAATTTGTGTCTCTCATTGTATGAAGAGTAAAAATGATAAGGAAACTCCTACAAATAAAAAGATTTTTCTTTCTTTTTTTTTCCAGAAAATTTTTACATTCCACAGAAGTCTGAACACCAGTTCCTGAATGGCGCTAACGCTAAACGCAGGCCAAGCTGTCATGCTTCAGAAATATGTACCCTTCAGATTCATTAGCAAAAGTGCTGTTTGCTAACACATAATTGCCATAAATCATCGTCAGCTCTGTGTCAGCATGGAAACCATTATCATGTCAACTGTTGTAAGCATCCAAAACTGGGTGTCTGAGAGCCTATAATTACAAAAATAGAAGAAACAATTAAAAGAGACCGATAGCAAAGGAACAGTTTGTCATACGTGTTGTGTATACAGGAAGTAATGTGTTTATGTGTGTGTGTGTGTGTACGGGAGAAGTACTTGAAGGTGACTATGAATTACCGGCTGGCAAAAGTGACTAATTAGAGTAGCAATTATACAGCCGCTCCCGGCAGAGACTGGGAGTCAACAGCCAAATGACCTCTCCAAGAGCTCATAATGGGTCGCCCACATAAATAGACACACATACACATGTGCACACAAATGTGCAATAATAACCATCAGGTTTTCAGGCTACGTGGCCATTCCAATAAGACTGATCATACTGACTCCCCCACCCTGCTGGATTTATGTAGATGAGCAAAATGGTTAGAAATACTGGAAAATTCTAACATTTCAGGGGCTTCTTGGTACGCAAGTACTTTACAGTTCATACAGTATTACGTATACATTATGCAGTATGATTTCCTGGTTGGGAAAAGACAAAACAAATGTTCTATTCTTTTGGGTATGAAGCCAAGCTCAGCCGCAGTCAGACTTTTAATCTCCACAGTTGCTGCCCATCTGTAAGCCGCTTTGCAACCCAACTCCACCCGAATGGCGCCTTGAATGGTGTGCTTGATGAAATCTGATGTATTTCTTAGTTAATAAGATTAGTTTAAATGCTGCAGTCTTTTAGAAAAGTTACTGGAAATGCCAATTTTAGTGTTTTCTTTTCCTTTTCCCCCCTTTCTTTTGAAAAAGAAAAAAAAAAGCTTTTAGAATAATGGAGGGAAAAAAAACCTCTCTGAGGTACCATGGGAAATTAAATCACTCTGGTACACTGTCATAACCAAGCCATCTAGCAGAGCAAAATACATCTTATTTTATCAGCCCAAATTTAACTTTAAATACACAAATTTCCTGCCTTTTGCCATATCTTCAGATTTAATTAATATTGCGGCAGCCACATCTGTTTTCTAAATACAAGGCATGCCTGACAGAACATGATTTTCACAGTGGTGGTTCCCTTCAAAGACAAATGTTTCTGACATTTAAGTGGCTTTTGGAGGAAAGGCTGGGCTTTATCATTTTGGATTTTATGCTCTACCTTCACTGGAAGTTTAAAAACATGCGGAAAAGTTAGCTCCTTTTAGTGCCCACATTATAATTATATTTTGTACTTCAGGAGCTTTTTTGTAGCCACTTATGATGATTACTTTAGCCCCTCCAGGATAGTTCATTTTGCTGTGAGTTATGCGAATAATCTTCTACGCCATTCTTCTCATAGAGCTGTGATTTTAAGCTGTTCATTTTAAGATAGAGGGAGAGAAATTAGGTTGTACATGAACTTTTTTTTTTTTTTTTAGATTCAGAGTGACTTACACTTGCAGGTAGGGTGAGCAAATTTTAATCTATATTAAATCTAAGTGCAGGAGAACCAATATCAGCATGTGGAACAATATGTGACAAGTTACCAATGCTAAGAGGTATTTTTATGCTGCGTAACGGTTTAGAATTGATCAGCATACTTTTAAAAGTGTTACTGTAATGAACAATTAGGCCCCAGTTGTAACACACAATGTAAGACTTTTTGACAACCCTTGTGGGTTACGTAATTCTGAAAGTGTGTGATGTTCAGATGTTTAGATGCTCATAGAAGTTGTGAACAAACGCAGCTGGAGAGGACTGCTAATTCCCCAAATGACTCCATATGATTGTCAGTGGCTCAGGGGTGCTGTTAATTTGTGGGATGGCTGTTAATTATCTATCAGATGTGCTCCTTATTAGCTTACATGTTCCCTTAATAACTCTTTATGAAAAGAACAAGTCGATTTCAAACCAGCAAACAAGAGAGGGGAAATGAGGAAAGAAGCACTAAGTTAATCAGATGGGAATAAAGAAAACAAAGACAAAGACAAGAAAAACCAAAAAAAAAAAACCCAGAGTAAACAGAGAATGTTTCCAGTGGGAGGACATTTCAGCCTGTCGTATAATCGAAAGGAAAACAAAAGGAGGCTGAGTCACTGCAGAGCGGTTTATTACCTGCAGTAAGTGCATTTGTTTTCTTTCCTGCTGCTGTGCACGTCTACTCTTCACTTATACACTGCCCATTTGAATGTGCCTGTGAGAAAATTAAGAATCACTTAAAGTAGATGTGTGTGAGGCAGCTTAAGCTCAAGACATCCCTTAATGCTGCAACATGAATACAAACAAAGTCTGTGTTTATCTTCTTTTTTTTTTTAAACATGCGCTACATGCCTGGCAATCTAAACCCCGCAACATGAGTCAGTCAGCACACACACTGTCCTTTTCCTCTGGTTGTCTAAAAACACATCCTATCTTAGTGCTAGTTTTAGAAACACTTTGGCCCACATACAATTTTTCTGGATCTCAGAGTCCCAGAAGCACTTTGCTTTGGGTCTCTTAGCAAACGGAGAATATTCAGTTCAGAAAGTGGGTTTACCTTATTTCACCCCAGCATCTCTACAGATGAACAACAAAACCTAGCTGTGCTGTAGCATCAGCTGTGACTCACCACTAACTGTACTGGTATCCAGAATTAGAGAACTGATATCGACAGGTTGTAAACAGACTATATTTAGCATTACAACCTATGGGGATGGACTGATTGTATTCTCATATCGTAGATATAGATGATATGGACCAAATGATATGTGGCCCATAGTAAGTTAAGTATGTGTCTACCTTTACAGGATCCCCCTGTTTTATCATCTACTACTTTTATTCTTCAGTCTATATGATATGTACACACACAGCAACACTTGAGCCTGTTGCTACGGTACTTGAATTTGAAATCAGACGCAAACCCTCTGATCTATCTGATCTAAGTTTGGAATAGGACCAGATAGAAATGCAGGAAAGTCTAAAATTGGCAGCAGGGACTCAACTGTGTGTACATGTGCAAGAATTTAAATGGGATTTGTAAGGAGGAGAGCTGGGGCCCTGCAGGTTGAGAGTCATTCATATTAATCACTGCTTTAAGCTACATTTAGAACAAAACAACTGTCATGGCTATGCTTGGATTCAGGGCGGATTGCACCAAATGTTATTCAGTTACATTAATTGCATTAATTCAGTAATATAAAGTCCATATATGCCAGTTCACAACAAAAAAGGCTCAGGGTGCTTTACTGTATATCATAAGGTAATATGGTATTAGCATGAGAGCCCCAATCCCCAGACCACTATGATTAAGCCCTTGGAGACAGTGGACATGAAGAACTGCCTTTTTAACAGGTACAGACCTCAGGGAGGTGCGTCTTATATAAATCCACTTGAGCTACCTGGCGTTATATCCATCCTCTGAACTTCTCAGACAGAGTGATCTTCTGCAGAGACTGTTCTTTGGTGACTTTACTTTCCCCGCTGTTTTGTAATTTGGATGTGTGCACAGAACAGCAAATGCAGAGATCACAGTGGGAGGTGAAGGTGCTGGTTTCCTGTGAGGTCTGAATTCAGTATAAATGTATGCATGATACCAAATTTGTTGTTTGGTCAACATAGTGAGTCAGATCTCTTGGAGCCATTTGATGACTACTTTATATTTATATATGCTACAGTAAATACAGTTCCATCAAGACAACTATATTCAAAAGACAGCCGATCACAGTACAAAACAGAGCAGTCATGAGTGGCAAGAGATATGACACTGATCGAGTCAATGAAGGAGGAGCTGCAGTGTAGGTGGGGGGTTAAGCAGCTTGCAGATAAACAGCAAGTCTGGGGAAGGTAAAGCAGCTTAAAAGGTATGCCCTATAGGAGATACCCTTCTACACAGTCAACTGGCTATCTGCAGAACCTGGTTTAATGCTATGCTCAGTTAGAGCATACTGTCATAGAGGAGAACACAGTGCGAGTGAAATGTGGATGTCTAGGTGAGGGAGAGGAGATTTTGAAACAACAGCAGCTTCAGCAAGTGAAAAAAAAAAAAAAAGGAAAACATGTTCCCACAGGCTTAAACTGTCAGTACAAACCAAGCAGCAGTGCCACAGACCTTTAGCAGAGTTGTGGAAGGAGACACACTCAGGGGGAGGGGGCACACTACATCCATCACACACCTCCTCTTGATTATCTAAACCCTGATAACACCTACACGGCAGATACTCCTACGCTAAATTTACCAGCTTTCTACCAGGCTCACTTACTCCTCTGCCTCTCTGCCCTTATCTCTTCTTCAATTCATCTCTTTTTCACATCCCTTTCTCCTACCACACTTAAGGTCAGGGTGGGATGCACACAATAAATCTTCACTGCGGATTCTGACAGCCACCCTCAATCCAGGAAGTGCTTTAGCCAGTTGGTGGCAAGAGACGCAGTGCACATAAACTTTCCTTCTTAAAAACTATTTGGGTAGGCAGAAAGTCTGGGTGGAGAGTTTACTGAGAGTCATTTTGGAAGGAAGTAAGACAAATTGGTGGGAAAAAAAACCCCCAAAGAAAGTGAGAGGAGGAAAGGGCGAAGGGTAAAGGCAGAGATTTGCTGCAGTAGGAGTGGATACGGGGAACCCATGTTTCTGAGATTAATATGATGAATAGCACAGGCCAGCCGCTTTTACTACGCTATTATTGTCTTTTATTTGGCCTTTGTGCTCCCTTTTACCTCAAAATGACATCAAAGGTCTCCAATTTCTCTGACACTTTGACACCATTCACACCTATTCACAAAGTGAGGACATAAAAGTGTCACATAAAGCATACTTCTCAGCACTTCTCAGCACTGAGTAGCAGACTTCTCAGGATTGCTACTCACACGAGGACATATACGATTTTCTGCTTCGCACATCTATCTTACCTTCTTCTTGCATTAGTAGTGTAGCGTGTTACAAAATACAGTAACACATCATCTTAAGTTCACTGGCAGCTGAGTAATGTAGCAAATCCTACATTTAGGATAGTTACAAGTTTAATCAGTGTTGTTTATTCTCGTTTGCCACTGTGTTAAGCATCTTGAGTTTCAGTTCTTTGTTATTAGTTCTGGTTATTTCTGCGTGTATGCTGCCTTTGGGTTATTTTGTATAATTTATTGTGGTCTTCTTCGTCTTCCCCTCCGTGTCCCGCTATGTCAAGCTGTAGGTGTAAGTCTGTTATCTGTTTAGTTACTTCCTGTTTTTACTTTGTAGTCTTTTTGTATTTAGTTCTACTTCCCCTGTTTCATCTTGTGATTAGTTCCAGCTGTTTCCCACCTGTTTTCACCTAACTCGTTACCTCTTGTATTCGTTGTCTCAGTCCCCTCTTGTCGAGTCGTGTCACGTTGCTGTGCGTGTTCCCCAGTTTTTCTTAGTTTAGAGATAGTCCCTAGTGACTTCTAGCTTTTTGTGCTGCCTTTTCCTTCCTTTGCACCTTCATTAAAGATGCTCATGTTATGCTTACCTCCGCCTCCTGTGCACTGCATCTGGGTCAACTAAACAACAACCACTTTCCACACAGCAAACCGTGACATCGGCTAAAGATGGAAAAGTCAACAGGGCCAAATTTTGATGGCTGACTGGCCGGGTTGCACCGCTAGGCACGTGTGACTGCACTGAATGGGGGTGTTTCCCCTCACAGCCGAGAGGTTTGCAGGATGAGGATTTGCAGCAGAGTAGTTTGATTTTTATTTGCAGGTTATGCACCAGAAACATTGAAAATATCATTGAGTCTATCATGTTCCTGGGCCCGCTGCCCAGCATTTTGTTCTTTCAGGTTCTGTTTTCATTGAAATTCTTTTGTTATTTTTCCTGGTTGATTCTTAATGGTTTCTTATGGTTTTGATTCTTAATTCGTTATAGTTGGTTGTCCTGTTTGTAGTCCTTTTGTTAGGTATAGTTCATACTGAATTCCTGTTTCCCTTTGTTCTTGTCTTCCCTGCGTCTCTGTGTCTGGTTTATTCCTCTGTGTCATTCCTCTTGTCTTGTGTGTGTGTGTGTGTGTGTGTGTGTTTTATTCCCAGTGTTGTGACTAGTCTGCGTCCCTGCCCCCGTGCTTACTTCTTTCCTGTTTTACTTTGTCAGTCCTTGTCTTTCATGCTCTGCGTTTATTTTCCTCCCTGGTCTTGTATATTGTGATTACCTGCACCTGAGCTGCCCACCTGTTGCCTGTTCCTTTTGTTATCCTCTGTGTATATATTGTCTGCGTTTTTCCCCGGTCCTTTGTCGTGTTGTCGTCAATGTTCACCACGCTCCTGACCAGCTCCAGTATAGCTGTGGTTATTATTTCTTGTCACTCTCGAAATAAACCACTTTTAAGTTCAGTTCTGCTCTGCATGTCTGCATTCTGGGGTCCTATCCTGCCACACAGCTGGCTGACAGTGCTTGGCTGTTTTTGTACTCAGCTGGAGGTCTCGGTCTGTCTTGACCGGCTTTTCATGTGCTGTGTCACAATTATCACTTGATGATTTTAGCCAAATAACTCAATTCTTGTATCATGACAACAATTTCCTCCACACACTTTTTCTTTGTCCCTCCGATCAGTCGCAAACAAACTGGATTTTCAGTGGTAGAAAAGCTGAGATTATTAGGCTTGTAGCATTGTATACAGTAAACTGTCTGTTTCTAAGGTACAATGGCTCAACTTTTTCTTTGAAATAATTCTTGGGCTCGTTTTCACCTATTTTACTGTCGGCTTTTGCTAAAAGACAAATCTTGTGTATGTCCTCCTCATTGGCATAGGGAATCGTGCTGATATGTTGACATATGGAAAGTTTAATGTTACACTGTGAAGTGACAATCATCTTGTGTGACATTGCATCTTAGGCAATGTAACACTCAAGTAAGGTAAGCAGTAATATTTTAATTAATACATGAGATAACTAAGTATACTAATATGTTAACTTTTTGAGTAATGGCCTTATCGCTGCTCACACACTTTACTACAGATGGAATTAATAGATACAGAATGGGAAAAATTTGTACTCTTAAATTCAGAATAGAATAGAAATAAAGTCACACAAATAAACACCTATTTAAACATTCAAATGTTCAATTGTGACATTGATAATTGAAGCTTCTGTTGGACTAGTCACAAAATACTTTACTTTTAAAAATGTCTTAAAGGACTTAAGAATCAATTTAGTTGTAAAGGATCTGGCACTTACATCAAACTTGACACTGACTGCAAGGAACCTGACATTAACTCATCTGTAACGAAGCCATGGATAGGAATTGCCACACAACACCACGTTACATAAGTAGCATCTCTCGCTCACACACACGTAAGTGAGGTAAGAAAAGCCATTCTGTCATTTAGTGGCCTCTCCAGCGCCATTTCCACCTCTCTAAGACCGACAACACTTAGCCCTCACATAAAGGTGAGGTGATATTATCCAAGGATGCTGGGATTGGAAAGAAACAAAAATGATGGAAAACTACACGGATCTGGCTTTTGAAAAGTGTGTTTGCAATAAAGGCTGATTTCATTTGTGAAGCAGACCGTGGTAGCGCAGGTTGAGAGATGCCTCAGCAGAATATAATAATGTCGCCTGTGATGAATGAGTGATATCATACTAAGAGGACTGTAGCGGCAAAACCTGCCTGCTTCAATTTCACTTATTAAGTTATTAGTTTGAATATTTTGCCTCCTTACACGCTGTGTGACTGTATCGATCTCACATCTGTCCATCATTTTGTGTATGTGCGTGTGTGTGTTATAGCTATTGTTTAATGTCCATTTCTTCCAGCTACTCCCTCCAGTGAATATTTGCATGTCTGTCCCAGTAGGAGGTAAATTCTGACATTTCTTTCTTCACTGCTTCTGTCTCTCCCCATCTTCTCTTAACGTGTTTTTCTCTTTCGATCTTTGTCCCCTGAGGTGTTTCTCTAGCTGAGTTACCTTTTCTATCCATTTTATCGCTCCTTTTCTTCCCCTGTCCTCTGCCTCTACCCCTTCATCTTTGCGTGGCTATTGATTCCTCCTGTCAATAAGATCCTACACCTGAATACAAACAAGTCCATCTACATGACTGCCAATCAATATCAAAAATCCAGGAGCAGCTATTCTGCTGTTTGGAAGTAAATCCATTGCTTTAATGTGAGCCTGTGCTGTGCGAGTAGCAAACAGTGGATAGAGACTGCGGTGACAACTGTATTTCAGAGGGATTTTTGATACACACGAATTGCATGCTCCAGTTGATGCATTTTTACAGGTAGAGTGGCATGGCCGATTGTGTGTAAAGGCCGTTGTAAGGCTCCCTGCCCACACACACACACACACACACACACACACACACACACCTCTCTGGGTGCAGCCAGACGCCGGTCACAGTATTTGTGAGTAAAGCTGTGAGATCTTAGCCCTGAGCTTGGTAAACAGTGAGATCTTATTCCTGACCCCAGAGCAAGATGAGGCTCCAAACACACAGAAAAACATCTGTAGGAGTGGGGAGAGTAAAATTGTGTGTGTGTGCTACTGTGCAGGCATTGGGTCTCAGGTGAATAGACAAAACAAGAATCAAGTGTAAGACAAAAGCCTGCATGGGTTTTTAGACAGCCAGGAATCTGTGTGTGCATGTGTGTATGTGTGTGTGTGTGTGTGTGTACCCATCAAGTGGTGCTGCAGAGCTCTAAATTTAGCAGGCTCTTTAGTAGGAGTCATCTATCATTCAACATGACTCCTCCCATGAGGAGAGAAATGCTGGTTTTGAGTGTGTGTATGTCTTACAGAAAGAAGGTAAAATAGCAGCACAGCTAAGGTAAGAGACAGACAGTAATTAAAGGTTTTTATTGCTGGACACATTTATGCATGTATGTCAGCTTATAAATAAAACAGAGAAATTAAGAAAAAAACCATCTTTGTTATTAACCAGGGCACTTCTGCACCTTGATGTTTAAGGATAAATGGGGTAAAAATGTACATATATGCATAATAGACAAACAGTTTTATGGATGCAATTTGTTTTAAAAGTTTTCATCAACATTTTGTGCTACTGTAATTATTATGGCTAAAATTGAAAAAATGCACCATGCCTTGCTTTTCACTCGTCTGTATGATCCTCGCACGTGGAACAAAATTGCACCACCCTTATTTGCACATTAATTTGGTGCAAAATAGGAGGCAGCTGCATGTGCTCCTCTGAGCCTGTAGTAATGGTTTATACTCCTCATAGCAGGTCTAGACCCGAGAGGAAACCAGTACGTATGAGGCGTGTCTTCTCTCGCTTTCGGAATCTCCTTCCTGAGCGAGACAGGTGTCCAATGTTTTCCTGCAAGCAAAAACCTTTTTCTCCCCAGATATAAGAATAAAAACAACATAATTTCATAATCTCATCAGGTGGGGCGGTCCCAAAACAACCCGGAGTTTACTAACAAGGAGCTTCTGATGACAGCAGTCAACAGCAGCACATCAGCAATTTGAAAATGCCAGATGCTCGGTATTCAAATTGTGCTCAGGAGAGGCTTGTTTCGACAATGAGCCTGAACCAGTTAGGCGGCAACTGTGGGGGAGATCATGCCAAGTGGTGAGCATCTTTTATTGCCATGACTAAGCATAAATTCAGCAACTTTTGCTGTGCCCCATGGATGTGAACACACACACGTTTAAAGTGGCCTTAGCTAGTTATACTTTCCCTGTGAAGATGGGGAAAAGTACATATCAGTACATATCAGTCAGTAAATAATAATGAACACCTGATCCACAGGAAATGAGGCGAAGTGGATCAGTGAACTGGCCAGCATCCTTTTTTGATGCAATATTAAACCTTTATGATAAAAGCAGATTCAGGCTTTTAAAACTTTTTTGCACAGCAGTTAAGTTCTGTTTAATCCAGCGCACAGCTGCACTCACAGCAATGAATATCCTATTTACTAGTTGTGTATATGCGCTCATGCTATAATGTTAAATGTTTTTACATGCTTTTGTTCTGTTCTCTGTCAAGATGATCCCACTCAGCTTCAGTAATGTTGAGATGCAAGCTCTGGGGAGGCCAATCTATTACTGATAGAGTTCCATTGTGTGTGAAGCCATGCCTCAAACCATGACAGAACCTCCACCATGTGTTACAGATGGCTCTAAACTCACTGTTGTACCTCCGATTATGCTTTGAACCAAACTTTTCAAATATGGATTAAACATTCATTAATAATAATAATGCCTTAGACTTTTCATGGTACTCAAAGCGCTTTACAATTCTGTGCACCATTCATTCACACCTCGATCATACTTGGTGGACAGAAGCATGGCTGACAGTTCGCGCCTATGGCCCCTCCAACCACCACACAACCTTCGGCAATGTGGGTTAAGCGTCTTGCCCAGGGACACAATGACAGCACAGGCTCAGACGGGGACTCAAACCCGCAACCCTCTGGTGAGCACCTATCCACTATGCCACTGCCACCCCACAATAAAGAGCTGTTGTGACTTATTTTCAGTCCAGCTCTTGTGTAATTTGACCTCAGCCTTTTCTCCCTGTTTCTGTTCCTTAGGACTGGCTTACCTTTCCACTGAGACCATTTCTCCCTGCCATTTTATTTATTTTTGTCTTCGACTTGTCCACTTTCCTCAAATTTTGGAAGAACACACTGCACATCATGCTGAGATATTCCAAGTTTTTGGCTCATGGTTCTGGAAATCATCTTGTTGGTGGAGAAATGCTATTTTATAAAGCTTATGCTTAAGCTGGTTATATTCCAAACAAACAGTTAAGAGGCTATAGCACGTGATCTTAAGGATCCTATTTTCATTATTTTGAGTGTTTATGAGTAATTATGTTCAAAACATAGGTGAGAGAACATTGTGGAGCATTCCTGAAAAAAAAAGACAAGTTTGTTAGAAAGACACTTTCTCAAATAACATTCCGGCAGAACCCGACAGTGTCACGTCAGAGTAAAGCAGAATTCTGTCAGTGCATTCTGAATTTAAATATATGTAATGCAATTTTAATATATGAAAAAAAAGAACTTGCATAAGTTATTAATCTGAATTTTCAACGACCACTGTTTCTGTTTCCTGTACGTGTACACAGCTGCAGGAGACGGAGAATTACAATTATTTTGAGGATGAAATTAACTCATGAGGCAGGCCTGGGGCAAAAACGTGCTCCAGAGCCAAAATGGCTCCCTTGTCCTTTTTCTTCTGTATGTATTTTTTATGCATTGAGCACACAATCATTTATTGAAATCCACAATGCAAGACTAAAAACAATAAACTAGTATAGACCTGCATCTGAGGTTAGGGCCCTTAAGACAGACTCCCAAGAGTCGGTAATAATGCAGGTGTTGCTTTAAGGCTCAAATCATTTAGTTTTCAAATTTGCTGTATTCTCAGCTGAAAGAAAAAAACAAAACAAAAAAAACAGCATTTGTAGCTTTAAATGATAAAGTTTTTCTTTTTTCTTGTGAAAGAAGCAAAACTAATGAGCATAGCATCTGCTGGAGAGCATGTAATTTCATATGTTTAAGTAAAGCCTCTCAACAGTGACTTATTCTCACTATTCAAATGGATGCAGTGGAACTGAAAAATAAGACTAAATATCAATGGTGTACACTTGATCGAGCTGCTGTAAAATATGCTCCAGGAGCCTCGAGTGTCTGTGCTGGTGTTTAGTGTTAGACTGACAGAAAACACTGTTCCACTGATTTCAAACAGGCACTGAAAAACGGGCGCTGGACTGTATGTGTAAAAGAACAAACTATTCTTTGTAAATATTTCCACCCAGTGCAGCTGTCTCACGGCCTTAGTCTCCATGACATATGTAGCACACAACAAGAACGGCCACTGATTTCTTTTCATATTTCCACTATTGTCCACTTGTGAAATCAGAGAAAGCCCCCCCTGAGTGTTTGCTTGATTGCTTTCTGAAAAAAAAAGTGCTTTCCATTGGGTAGCTGAATGTAATGATGTCCTTTCCACATTCAATTTAGACTCCTGGTAGAAACATCATTTAGATCTCAATTATTCCTGTTGGTTTTTCTTGTTCTCTTTGCCAGTTGAAAGGCTCGAAGTGACTTCTCATTGATTTTCTCCCCTTGCCAAAATCCCTCCAGCCTCTCAAATGAGGACACAATGCTGTCTTTATTCTAACTGAAAAAATGAGAGCCTCTATTTACTTCTCTACGTGGGCTCACATTATTAAACCACACAGAAACATGAAAGCAATGATACACCACTGGTAGTTAATAGTCAACTTTTTAAATTCTATCTTTTGTGGTCCTGAAGGGATAGAATCACACCCACAGCAATTTCACAAACCTGTGCACAGCGGCTCCAAATGTGGGAACTGACCCCAAATTTGTCATGGCATGGTTGTTTAGAGTGGTGTCTGTGGGTCACAGCATGAAACACTGATGTGTAAAGATTATGTTTTTAAAAAAAAAAAAATAAGTAGATGGTTCACTTGCAAGGACAAAGAACAGACTGTTTAACAGAAGTGGATATAGTTTCTGAGTCTGACATACAAAACCTGTGTAGGAAGGATCGTAAACGTACGTTCTTTCTAGTGGCCAGTAGAGGCGACTTCTCTGGTTGCAAAAAAGAAGAAGAAAGAAGTCTATGAAGAAATTATCCCAATTCACATTTGATGTATTACATCTGTAAACATTTTTAGTAACGACATAAAAAGGATATAATGGTCTTATTTGCTTGTTTCAAATCTTGTTCAACATTGCATGGCATTCCATCCATCCATCCATTCATCCATCCATCCATCCATCCATCCCTTCATCCATTTTCTACTGCTTATATGAGTCTGGGTCATGGGAGCAGCAGTCTAAGTAGAGAAACCTAGACCTCCTTCTCCTAGGCCAAACCTCTTGGCTCCCTAGCCAGCCAAGAGATTTAATCTCTCCAGCATGTCCTGGTTCTGCCCCAGGGCCTCCTCCTGGTAGGACATGCTGAGAACACCTCACCTAAGAAGTCCCCAGGAGGCATCCTAGTCAGGTGCCTAAACAACCTCAAATTCCTCCTTTTAATGTGGAGGAGTAGCATCTCTATACTGAATTCTACCCAAATGGGCTGAAATCCTCACCCTTTCACAAAGGGATCTTTATATCCGTGATCTCATTCTTTCAGTCACTACTCATAGCTCATGACCATAGGTGAGGGTAGGACCAGTAAATCAACAGCTTTGCTTTCACACTCCGCTCTCTCTTCACCACACCAGACTGGTAGAGCATCCACATCACCACAGATGATCAACCAATCCATCTGTCAATCTCCTGCTCCACTCTCCCCTCACTCGCGAACATGACATGAATTATAGTTTACTTTAAATCTTTAGGCTTGTGCTGATTGTGTGTAATATGTATTTTATTGCTTTGCTGTGGTTACTTGAACCTTGGGTCATGCCAACTATACCCCCGTTGCTAACAGCCATATGTATATATACAGAGAGAGAGAAAGAAGAAGAAAAATCCTAAGTCTAAAAATATAGGAAATTTCCTTGATGCTAAAAAAGGGTCAACCCTTTGTACCCTGGAGTTCTCTACATTGGGACCCATCGATCTGTTATTTCAGTGCAACTTACATATAGCTAAAATGGATGCATCACTGTTGTGCTTCCTTTTTATTAATCTGGTTGCAGTTTGGCATTTTTAGAACAAGTTTAGCAGCAGTAGTGTTTACTGACTGCTACTTACCCTCTAATTTACAGTTTTGATTATGCCCAATTAAAAATTTAATTTTTTGCTGGACGTCTTCAGATCTCACAGTGCCCTAGTGAGACTTATTTCAAAAGTCTCACAGCCATCTCTTAACTGTATAGGACTGATTAGGATAAAGCTATAGGACTATTAGTGATTGAGGTTTTTTTTTTTCTAAAGATATTTTGAAAAATAGCCAAGGGATTACAGGACTAAGGCATTACTTTAAAAAAAACTTTGACAAATGTTATATCAAATGGATCCTTTAATTTACAAATGCCTGACATACATCCCTTAAATAATAAAAAGATGATCAAGTTAATGAAGCTGCTATCAATAAACAACTCAATTTAATCCCCTCTGATTTTATTTAAATTAGTTTGTTTCTCTACATCAGTGGACCATATTCACATGGGAGTTATTTTTCTCTAACAGTCGCACTCATGGTGGGATCCTCAGAGGCTTTAATAATGCTGTATTGCTGTAGTCCAGTTTCAACTCTATAGATTGTTATCATTTCGCTGAGTCCTTATTGAATGGCAACTGAAAACACAGCGTGTGGTAATATGTCTAAATATGATTTAGAACATTAATCTTCCAGAACATTACTGACGCAAAAACATTTCTGGGGTTCGAAGAAAAGGCGCAAGAATGTAATGTTTCACTGCAAGCTTGGCTGCATCCTGTGTGTTTTATTTCCACACTTAAATAAATGTGTTTTTGCCCCTCATTCTATCATTTACACTGTAACTGTAATCTTGACTATGACATGGTTGAATGCTAATGTTAGCTGCAGGCAAAAACACATCTACAGAGAGCATGTTAACTTGTAATTCCTATTGTATTGAAGCTGTCTGAAATTCATGTAGAGGGCATTTTCAAGATGAAAATGCGTGAAATAACTCTTTACATCGTCTTTTCAACCGAAAAAAATTCCCAACTTTCTGATTTGGCATTTGCAAATGTATCGAAGACAAAACATAAAAATACAAATTTCCTGTTATTTTCTTGGTGATTGTTGCCAATGAAACACTTCTGATGTATGCTGTGTGGTTTTCTGTACTCATGAGCTCACAGAGCTGCTTATTGCAGTTTTCAAAATAAGATTGCAAGTAAATGTCAAATGTTGATGTCAGTATCGTTGTCTGTATATATATATATATATATATATATATATATATATATATGTGACTCAGTGTGTGTCTGAATCTTTAGTGTCTATTGTCTTTTTCAGATGCTGATCGATCAGGAGCCCATAACATGACAACAATCTGTCAGAGCCTCCATGTTTAGACTCAAAACTGGAGCCCAGCAGTACGCAATATTATAAAAGCATCTGAGGCTACTATCCTGAGCCTGATGTCAGGAGAAAAACAGCCGGCATGTGGATATGGTGAATGGAACAATAAAGCCTCACAAGCTTTTAATGCACTGTGGAAGAACTAAAGTCTGAGTCTGGGTCTGTGAGGCACTCTTTCATACAGTGAATTTCCTGGACACCTGTGAATGCCAAAGGCTATTTTTTTAGACTGCGCGCACCCGATCCAATTTTGTACATAGTTATAACACCTGCAGGGGTTCATTCAGTACTGGCTCATGCAGAAAACATCTTCAAGATTGACAGGGTCCTTCTTTGAGACACTTGAATTTAGATCTGCATTTAAAGAATATGAAAGCGTGCACAAAGGACACGCTCGGTACATGTTCAGTGCAAAGCCTTTCAGTGAAGTCAATAAAAACCTCATCCCTCAACAATACATAGAGCACAGATAGCAAAGTTTAAACGCACTGAACAGAATAGGCCACTGTGCATAAAGCCACACTGCCTGTTATTAACAGATAGTACTCTTTTTTTATTTTTTCAGCAGGTAAAACTAATATCTGCAACCATCTCCCCCGTTCCGGTTATTATGAAGCAGCTCGCAATGCATGATTGGATTGTATGAGAAATTAATTGGACTTCTTTGATAAACCAATGCAGGGAGAGGAGGATTTTTCTTTTCAAGGGTTCTCTAAGTTGGAGGTATTCAGAAGTTCATTTTGTTTTATAGACATTAGCAGATGAGGAGGAAATGGCGACAAGGCGAGGGGAGATAGCGACTTAATGAAAGTTTCCTTTCATGCCCCCCAGGATTCAGAGACAACTATTAACAAGAGGGAGGAAGATGAGAACGAGGACGTAAGAAAGAGAAAGGACTCTTAATGTGGTCAAGAAAGTTTCGCAGCTTATTGTGTGTATTGATGTGGGCCTCTGTGGGGCCAGAGTAGACCATGGAAACTTTTATCACGAGACATACTAATGAAATAAATCAAGATAAACTGCAGCAGATTTAACTGTCTAAACCTTTTTTTAAATTTTTTTTTTATTAGCAACAGAAAAATCTGTCAAACTACCCTCTAATCTACTAACTTCATTCATTCAGGATTGCATTAGTCTTGGCATATGGGGAAACAAACTTGAAAGTGTGATATGATGCATTTTATAATGAGTAAATGACATGTTATGACTGTAGAATTATCACAAACAAGCAAGCACATCAAAGAGAGAACTGCCTCTCTCCTGCCCTCTAAACTGGATGCACTCTGCATGCAGGTTGCATTACCTTAATGGCTCCAAGAGGCTATTTTCTATCACATTAGCTTCAGCTGTACTCTGACTAGTGCCATTTAGCAAATGATAGTTTTCTAAACTAAGACTGTTTTCTTGGTAAACAATAAACAGGCCAAACATTAGTGTGTTAGCTCAAAGCAACACTGTTATTATGTTTGATGCATCCTACATAATGGATTGATTTGGGATTTGCGAAGATGGGTGAACACTTAGCACGGCTAGAGTTCACAAACCATATGGGAGACTGCTGGAACAGAGCCTAAGAAGTCAGAATAAAAATATGATATGTGTCAGTGTGGCTTGTCCAGAGTCAGCGAGAGCCCTTATCCTGGAAGAGAAGCTGCACTTAAATTTTGTAAATGTTACTTTACAACATTCTAGTAAGCAAGTGAATTCTGTGTACAGTACCTCCACTGTCAGTTCAATAGTCAAGTCAGATATTTGAGATCAAATCTAGACAGATACAACTGAGGAGAAGCCCGCTTCTTTTCATTTTCATTTTGTGCTTACTTTAATGTTTGCTCATTTGCATAAAGCAATTTTTTTAAAATGAAAATAAAGATAAACACTTCACCTCTGTGAAACATTGTTTGAAAGGAGAAAAGTTCAAAAAGACAAGAATACCACACCTGATACACTGTACATAGCTGAACTAAAAATATTTTTATGCAAACTGGACAATCTAAAGAAAAAAAAAAAATGAGTAAAGCATCAGCCACATAAGCAGCCAGTCTGAAGTGGCACAGCTGAAGCATCTAGTCATAAATCTGCAACTGAATGATTTCAAAAAGAAGTGATTACCAACGGGGACGACCACGACCCAACAGCCCCAAAGTTCTCGTAGAACAGTCTATTTTTTAGTGGTCCTACTTTATGATGTATGGATTAGGTGTTAAAACATGAATGGATGGATGCATTTATAGCAAAGCTATACTGATGATGCTTAAACACAATCTGTCAAACTGACAGTAATAATCCACCAATGCTTATGATGTTTGGCATGTTAACAATATTTGTTTCACATGCTGTTATGATAAAATCTTCCAATTAGCACCAGTCTGAGGCAGTGTTACAGTAGTGCTATTAGTTTTCAGATATGTGATCATAAATCAAAGTAGTGGACAAACTGTCATCACTTTTGAGACTATCAAACTGTTTTATTTGCTCCTAAATATTAAATATTAAAATGCAGGTCTGAATACTGTATGCTCAACACTGTTAAAGACCTTTATACGTGTACTGTATTTTTAAATTTTCTACTGAATTATTTAAATTCTATATAACTTCACTTATTCCTGTTATTAGCTCACAAGCCACATGAACAAACAGCAGACACACACACTAGCACTGCTTAACCGGGCAAAAGGAAAGAGGGTATGAGCGCACAAAATTCCAGCCATGTTTAGCTTTTCTTTTATTGATTGTAACGTCTGCTGAGCTGCACTATAATGCCCGACAGAGTACACTGAACATCACTGTTAATGTCATTAATAGAAACCATACTTCTGTGTGGTACAAAGGTTTCTGTCGGGGGGGAAGCAGTGAGGTTTGTGAAATATCTAGCTTAATTTTCAGAAGTCTTTGAAAAAGGAACACAAAACAAGTTCAAAACAAAAAGAGAAAACGTGAAGTGAGAAAAACAGACCAAGAGACATGACACATACTCAATAAAAACTCCAGTCTAAATTCCTCCAGACGGGGCCTCACGCACACCATGTTCTGTCAGGGGACTGATGGATGACCCGCTTCACGCTTCCTCCCCAATCAAGACCAGTGATCTGTCTGACTAAATTAGCCCAGGGTGCTGCATCTGGATGTCCAGCCTCAGCTGTGTGTCTCCTGAATCAAACGTCCTTGCTGGGTGAGCATGTGGGTTTGTCAGTCAAGATGACCTGTCTGACTTTAAGACAGCATCCACGATCAACAGACAGCTGCCTCTGTCTTCACGCAACACACACAGACACGTGTAAACACAACCGGGGAGCAAGCTTATCATATTTCTGCCTTTATTAACTGTGGCAGTTTGTTCACTTTAAAATATATGTTGTATTTTCTCATCGTATCTATTATACTTACAAATTAACCGTGTTTTAAGTTAAATTAAATTAAATTTGAATCTTCAGCAGAAAACAGAAGTGAGATTTCTTTGGGATGTGCTGCATAACAATTCTGATTTAATGTCAGGTAACACAGTGTTTAATCTGTGGAAATATTCCATTCCTTGGAGGAATATTTCTATGAAAGGGCAGAGGAGAAAAAACACAGTTCCGACTGTGATGAAATGGCAACAGGAAAGGTTCATATCCATGCTAAACATTTATTCAGTCACTAAATTCATTAAGATATTACATGGATATTAAGTAGCACGTGGAGTCTCCAAATTAAACGGGGTTAATTAAAGGTTAGCTTGTTTTAGAAAAAAAATATTTTAGAGGGATTTCTAGTGTAGCCAAGCACTAATTGGTTACAGTTTACACCCACAAAACCAAGGCTGTGTGTAAATCACTGCATGAAAATGATGTGGAAATTGTTAGTAAATCATCAATAGCTCCTGCTCTCATTTAAGCCTTTTGCCACTGCCAGTGAATCCCAATATCTTACCAGGAGCTTTCTATTTTTAATGCAAAACACAGACCACCATGGATTAAACCAAGAAAAAAATATCCCAGCGGATGATTAATAGAGGTATAATCCAGGCTAGAGGCTTCATACCACTCTGTGAAAGAGGCCTATACCTTATCAAAATGGTGAGCTGAGGATACGCTCAGTGTAAGTTTCCTGGTCTATCATATGCATTCAAACATTAGTGCCTTACCTGCTCTAGTTTCCAGTGGAACTCAGCCGGCCGGAAGGTGTCTACCTGGGTGAAGTCTCTCCTCAGCAGAAACACCAGACGGCAATTATGGACATACAGCGAGTAGTGATGACGGTTCATCTCTGTGGGAGGTAGAAAGAGGGGTAGACACCAGGGACCAAATCACTTCACCTACTCACAGCTGACAGGTAAAGCAAGCCTGGCATGTGGCTTTCACAAAACTGGGACAGCAGCACTTTTCTGTAGGAGACATGTTTTCAGACATTCTCCACAATTCTTTCACTGGAATTTTTTTTTAAACAAAATAATCCCTGCGGGTAGGGCATGCCGTCGACTGTGTGCCACTATTTAAAACAGGCCTTACGAATATGCATGTATCATGTATAAAATAAGAATGACAAAAAGATAAAGCAGACAATGTGTTAACAACAACAAACTGGCATCATTCTATCAGTGACGTGAAATTAAAATCCACATTCAGCTGCTGTTTATATCTGTGGATGGACTATTTGCCTATGAATGATTATAGCTGTATGGTATACATGTGTAGTTCTATTGCATGGAGGAGTGATATTACAGACTATGGCTACAGAGGTAATGCTTGTTGTCATTTAAGTTTTGATTTATGGTTTAACATGAAAAAAAAAAACCCCACCAGAAAATATTCTCAGACTCAGAGTCTTTATTGCCCCACTTTCGCTGTCACTTGTAGTTTTGCAGCTAGTGTCTTATGCCCTCGCTCACAGACCCCTATTCTCTCGTACACTGACCACACTACAGACAATCCACCAAAGCCTCAAAGTGGGCCTGTGCTGATTCCAGTTTTCTTTCTAGGAACTACAACTGGCAACATATGCAAACAAGAATCTACTTTTCTTCAGTACAGAATCTTGTTTTCATAATTGGACCATCTGGCTTGCTATCAGTGCTCACTTCAAAAACTAGCATCTATGATGGTATGGGGGTGCTTTAGTGCCTATGGAATTGTATAAACGGGTTTTAGAGCAACATATACTCCCACCCAGATGATGTCTTTTACAGGGAAGGCCTTGCATATTTCAGCAAGACAATGCTAAAGCACATACTGCATCTATTACAGCAGCATGGCTTCATAGTGGAAGCGCGCTGAACTTTCCTGGCTGCAGTCCAGAACTTTCACCAGCTGCATCATGAAATGAAAAATACAACAAAGGAGAGCAAGGACTGCTGATCAGCTAGAATCCTCTATCAGACATGAACGGGGCAAAAGTCCAGCAACTTACAGACACATTTACAGACTGTTGTTAAAACAACTGGGGATGCTTCTCAGTGGTAAACATGGCCCAATCATAACTTTTTTGAGCTGTGTTGCTGCCATCAAATTCAAAATGAGCCTTTTTTTTTTAACCTTAAATCGTTTCTCTGTGTAAATATGCAATATGTTTTCTAAATTATTTTGTGAATAAATCATGTTTTTAGTTACATTTTACACAGTGACCAAACTTTTTTGGAATTGGGGTTATTTTCCTGGCTTGAAGAACTGGCCATTAATTAAATACAGTCAGTGCCCGTGAATATTTCAACGAAGGATGATAACATCCAGTGCAATGATGTGCCTCCCTGTGTTTTTTTCTTTTACTGTTTTTAAACCTCTGTGTCACAGAAGAATAAGCCATATTATTTCTGTAGATACAAGCCTGGGTGGTATTATGACCTGGGTAGTTGGCAATCCCAGCAGTGTGATTTTCAATATCATTAAACAAGCACACAAATGCTCTGTTTTCTACTACACTGACATGGAGATGCCATATTTTTTTTTCATGCATTGTAATGCACCTGCACAAAAATATCACCAGAGTGCAGAAAGAGCTGGTAAACAATCATCTGAGCTCACTGAGCTGCAAAACCAGCAAAATGTTTGGGAGTATTTTGGGTTTAGTCCGATTAACAAAACTGCCTCTAGAAAGTTGTGGCTGAACTGCCAGTTTTGAGTCCTTCAGCATCTGGACTGGGTTCTATAACTCTAGGAAGAAGGTATGGGGTGTCCCTAGCTACCAATTTCCAATTGATTAGATGGAAATTGAAGCTTAGAAGTAGAAAAACATTGTGGCTCATTCTAGGAGTGCTACCAAGAGCAAATTTGAGAAAACTTGCCCCCTTCCGGATTTCTTTCTTTCTTTCTTTCTTTTTTTTTTTTTGCATATTTGTACATATTTGTGTACATTTTATAGAACACTGTGTTAGTTTTACCCCAGATGTAACAGGACTCAAACCTTCCAAAAACTTTAACTTCTGTCTCGTCAGTCCACAGAATATTTTCCCGAAAGTCTTGGGGATCACCAAGATGTTTTTTGGCAAATGTGAGACGAGCCTCTGAGTTCTTCTTTGTCAGCACTGTTTTTCTGCTTGAACTCTCCCACGGATGCCCCTTTTTGCTCAGTCTCTTGTGGTTCACTGGAGTCCCAAAGCCCTAGAAAATGGCTTTGTAACCCTTTCCAGACTGACTGATGTCACTGACTTTGTTTCTCAGCTTTAGCTCATGGCAGGATGTGTTGCTTTTAGAGATCTTTTAGCTTGCTTCACTTAGTCAAACAGGTTCTATTTAAACAATTTCTTGATTCAACAGGTCTGGAAATAATCAGGCCTGGGTGTGGACTGTGAAATTGAACTCAGCTTTCCAAAAAAATGTGGTTAATCACAATTAATTCATGATTTTACAAGAGGGGCAATTATCTTTTCACATACTGCAGAGTCAGGTAGGTTCAGATAGCTTTTTTCTCTTAATAAATGAAACCATCAAAAACTACATTTTGTATTTACTTGGGTTATCTTTGCATCGGGAAGGGGGTAAATCACAGCACATATGCAAGTATGGAGTGCGGTTGTGTAATGCTCAAGATCAGCGACTGCTATTTTTCTGGAATAAAATGCTGCAGAGCGATGCTGATTTTATGAGTCCTCTGTCCTTGCTCATTTGGAATTTAAGTGCAGTATAAACTGCAGCCTTGGGCCTTGGGTAGTTCCAATGCTGTGCAATGATGACATTAATATTTAAATTAACAAACTAATATTTCTGGTGCCAAATAAAAAAGGGAGTAAAATGGAATTGTACGTGCATCTCAATCTACAATTACATCTACAATATAATGTATAAATATACTCAAATATACTGTATAACCTACTGAAATGCCAAGAAATTTAAGTATGCAAAAATTAAAAAGACAAAATATTTTTTGATGAATTTTTTCCTGACATTTGTTGATAAATGACTCACCAGTCTTGTCAGAGTTACAAAGTAGTGTCTCCTTTTCGGCTCTGAGCCCTGGACTGGGCCCATGCTTCATCCATGTTGCAATGGTGAACTGGTCTGTCAAATTCTGAGGTACCACCCAGTCTGGGATTTTGGCTGCCTGACGACCATCAAACCTGAAGATCAAGTCACTGTCCCTCCCACTGTCAGACACTAGGGATGCTGTCCAATTGGTGGCCGTGCTGGGGGCAGGGAGAAGGTCGGTGCTCCCCGATGAGGCACCTGGGGTTATTGCCGTATGAACAAATAAGAGGTGTGACAGAAGATATGTCAGTAACAATCGTGGCAGACATGCAGTGCATATTGCCCTAACCTTGGCTATGATTACTTAAAAGTAAAGCAGATGGCAGGGTTTAATATGTAATCAATGGGCCGAGATAGATAGGGGATGTGGGTATTGATTCATGGCAAATGAAGCTGACTTTCAAAAGAAATGTGAGTCACCATTCATAAATTCAGAACATAGCTCCCTGTTACAGTGTGCCTCTAAACAGAGAGCAAGCACTATGGTAACGCAAAGAGAAAAAGATGTAGAAAGGACTTGGTGAGAAGGACAAATGTGTGGTGTGAATCAGCCAGTCGCACCGACTGCTTACAGCTGATCCTTTTGTTATACGGTTCCTACACATCCTGACAAAACACACCAGTCGTTACGGTGTTGCAATAAGTCGACCCATTTGCTTTCTCTTCTTCCCTTTCAAAGCAACTCCATCATTCCTCTGACACAATAACCTCAATATGTTGAGCCTCATCCAGTCTTTGTCTTCAAGCTGTCACCTTGACAAACGGCGTTCCTGACACATGCTCACCTCCATGTATTCGACATGCCCATACGCATCCATCTTTGCTTTTCTGTGTGCCATTGAAAAATGCATTTCTTGACTTTAAAATACATTTATGAATCACTTGAAATGGTTTACTGATACAAATGAATCAAAGCAACCTGGGAACTATGCTGTTATAAGAAAAAAATGGGCAAAGTCAGAATTCACCATGTCCTTTGTCTCGGCAAAAAAAACCCCCATAAAACGGCAACATGCATCTGTTCATTTCTGCTAATAACACATTAGCACATTAATTGATGTTTTTCTCCGATTTGTAAAACCCTGTTTTTCTCTACTGCGCACTCGTGGCACCGTCGATGTTCTGATTCCAGTAATTAGATTCTCTTAGCAAATAAATACACATCGACTCCTCCAGCACCCAGCTGCAGCCTTCCTTTTGCCCGATGTCTTTGTACATTATCTCAAATTGATTGTGCTTTAAAAAAGCTATTACAATTTATTCTATTTGCTATCAGATAACGATTATGAGGTGCCTGAAAAGGGCTCTTTAGTGGTAAACCATGCATGGACTTGGAGCCAGGGGAGGCAGGGAGTGGATGTTATGCATTCAGATTAGCTGGAATGTGGCTTGTGAAGGCCGTTAGTCAAAGATGATGACTCCAGCCCCCCTGCTGGCAGTGCAGTGTGGGTGGGGAAGGGGAGAAGGGTGTGGGGAGTGGGGAGTAGGCTCGACCGCTCTGCTGGCGCTCTGGGCACTGACGCGGCGGCTTGGCGGCTCATCAGTCACTGAGGAGAAAGCACGGCTGCATCTAGGGCGGCTAATGCCCTCGCTCTGTCACATCATTAGTGACACAGCTTTAACTTGCCATTCTGGTGCCTTCATTTAGCACAGGGGTTTACCGGGGACATAAGTAGAGATAAGAAAGCAACATGGACTGGGAGCTTTTAGATGTTGATTTAAAAAGGGCACAGAAACACACCTCAGGCTCTGTCTGACCCTGGTACTTAATGCTTTTAGCTGGTCTTACTTCTAATTTACTGCTCCAACTTTAAGTTTGCTGCCTCAGACAGCAGTCTTTGATCAGCAATATACTGTATAATTCTGCAAAGCCACCATCCTTCTAACAGTCACAGTTTAAATCTTTGTCTTAATTACTGTTCACTTTGGCCACACAAGAATAGTTATTGACTATGGAAACACAATACCCACCACAGAGTTTCTGTAGGGATTTCTCAGAGTAGGTCTCCCGGTCGCAGCCCTTTCCAATGTGGCTGGTCTGCAGCTCCACTGTGGTCCTCACCAAAGACAGAGGTCCACCACAGGTCTCAAGGTGCATCTTGGGAAACAACTGCTTACTGCCCGTCCCCGGCTCATAGTCCACTCGTTTATTCCAACCTGGAGAACAAAAAAAAAAAAAAGTGATACAGTGACAGTCTTAGAGAGGATATATTAAACTGTAGAGTCCATTCCTGCGAGTGGATCCAGATTATTATCTGCAATAATATCGGATTTTCACAAGCCCGTTGCTGCTTTTGTTATTGCACGTTTACCGCCTCATTTTGTCCATTTAGACTGCCATCAAAACAACACCAATTCCAATTTTTCACTGTCACTGGTATTTCTGGCATCACAACTCAATATTCTTCTGGCAGAATGTTCCTGGCTAATGAAATTGCTGCATTGTTGTTGGAGTGCAGTGCAGTACCTGCATTAGCAGCAATAGTCATTATGCTGTCACTGTCTGCCATGTCAGCTGTGAATTGTGTTTTTCTATCTAGGCAGGCTATTATTTTGTGTGGCAGTATTGTTTTTTTTTTCCCAGGCTTTGCAGTGTAATTTTGTGTTCATCTGCAGTCTCTCTTCTAGTTAACAAAAGAATGAACTGCGGAATTACGTGGCCTGTTTAATGTTTTCCGCGAGTTGTGTTTACAGTGAGCCGTTCTCACTCATTATCTCACTTTCAAACAGAGCATTTGGCAGATCTGTAAATGCTGTCAGCGCATATTTCCAACATTTCCTCAGATGGATCCCTGTCACTTCTTTTACCTTGCCTCCTCTGTCACACGCCAGCATCACTGCGTCATCACTCACGAAACTAGTTTGTTAAAAGTGAATTATACGACCTCAGAATTAATGATACTAGCTCTGAAACATTCTATCCCATCCATGCTTCTTGCATAAACACATATGAGCGCCAGTCCATCCATCATCCTGTCTATCTATCTTTCTGTCTAACATTACTAGTCAGGAGCTGGAGGCATAAGGATGAAGCCAAGCTGACTGAAGAAGAAAGGTGCATCTTTTTGTTGCTCACAAGCCTGTTAAATCTGCCATGTTCACTTTCTCTCACACTCACCAGCCCCTGCTGGAACACATACACATGCTGCATCTGTTTTGCAGTTCATTTACTTCTCCTAGACTGCAATTGCTGCGGGCTACACCACCACTGTTTCTATGGGATTGTTAGCAGCTGAAATGAAAATAGGTACCAACAATGGTGCATGCTGAACAAGAACAAAAGCACATGTAGGAGCACAAAAAGAGGCCACAAGCATAAAAGACTTGGCTAATTTATACCTCCCCCCCCCTCTCTCTCACACACACACAAACAAACACACAAACTTCCTTGTGCACACAGTTATTGTGTTACAAGTCTGTGTATTCCCACCTGTTGATTACCCCAGTATGTATCTTCTGCTGTTGTCCACTTCGGAGTTGATTTAGTTTAAAGATACTCAGGCATGGACTACAGTGAGTTATGAGTAAGTTGCTGATATGCCACTGTTTTTCAGAGGTAGCAGCAATAACTGCTGACAGACATTCAAACCTCAAAGCAATAATAGCAAAAAAAAAGAAGAAGCAATTTATTTTTGTGTCTGCAGGTACAGTAGCTAACCTTGGTGACAGAGTGAGTTTTATTTTCACAGCAAAGCTTCATCTGTTATTTTTCTTTTGGTTTTTCTCACTACTAAAGACCTTTCGCAAGGACCTTCATAAATTTAGCTCCAGTCTATCTGAAAAATATCTTTCTCTCTTTCTTTTTTGGCAATATTTAAACAACATTTTTGTAACATTTAAATAACAAAAAAAACAAAACAAACAAACGATATTTGCCAACAGTATGATGAGAAAAATAGCTAGTGATATAGTAAACTTGCTGCTGCAATGTCCCTGTATGTCTCCCGCTCCCACAACAACAGGAGGATTTCCTGTTTCTAGTCGTCATTGGAAGCTAAGCTAACAAATTATGGCTCCAGCTCATCAAGCTTTTAGGATTGGTTAAATTTCAACACGTTTAACACAATGAAGGAGTGATGCAACTAAATAGTTAAACGGAAATATATTAAATTATATTTAATGTTTACACCCTGTTTTAATACAGTGCTAACATAGACTAAATAGATTTTCAAGCAATTTCAGTATCCAAGTATACAAATGTCTAATATAGCAGTAACATCATGACAGTTTTACTCTATGTTCTATTTTTTAACTTTTTTTTTCTCTCAATAAATTTCCACCAGATGCATGATGGGAAATAGTCTCAAAATGAATCATTATTATTTATCTTTTACTCTGAGTTGGTTTCCAATGATGCATATAATCTAAAAACAGTAGATTATCTGTTTAGGATGTCCAAATAGCACTGTGTTTTATACTTCAAGCTTTGAGCGTATACAACATATCAGTGTTGGCATATTTTAACATATTTGGTCTAAATACTGGTTGTATAATAGCAGGTGCATCCAGTGCCAGCTGCCAACAGCTGCCAACCAGTAGGAACAGTGACCAAGTTGAATGTGAAGCATTTTCACTAATCGAAAAATTACAGTAATATCATAATTAGAATTGTGGAAATTAATGCTCTGCACATGAGATCCTTTAGCGTTATTCCTTACTAGTTGATGCAGGGATTACAAGCTGATATAATTCTCCTTTTAGAAAACATATGATTATGGATAGGTGCAAGATGGCCATAATTTGTTGTTATCATTTCAGAAAAATCTCAGTTAAAATTACTTGATAATATTTATGTTTGTTTTTAAACAATTTAATTTAATAAGGCTGTAGGTGGCCGTTTACTTAATGTGCAGGTAACATTCAGTTTATTGATTGACAACAGATGCAGCAGATTTAGGTTTGATCCACCCTTTAGTCATGTGAGCCATTAAGGGTCACAAGCCAGGGTGTGACTCAAGGCATGGGTCATTAAGGACGGCTGTTCACAGTGGACATAGATGACCATCACTGAGTAGAGATGGTGGCTTATGATACCCTCTGCTCACACCTTGACCCATGTGACCTTAATAACTCACTTGATGGTGGCGTGGAGCAACGCCTAATAAGGATTCACACTTTGGCCCCTGTGACTTAAGGACTCACATTATTACAGGGTGGGTCAGTGACTCTCAGGACCACCTGCAAGGGGACAGCTTCACCAGGGGTTAAATGCCTGGGACTCTCCATCATTTGAGGAAACGTCTTCACAAATCAAAAAAAAGTCCAGTTGTGTTTATTTAAAGTGCTTAAGACCACAATGATCTGGATGACTGAGAACCTACATAGACAGGTCTGTGAAAAGGTGTCGAAGGCAATTCAGTAATAACAGCATTCCTCTGTAATTACTGTATGATTTTTAACTTACAATATAAAGTGCCTTGAGGTGACTGCTTGTTATGATTTGGCACTATATAAATAAAATTGAATTGAATTGCACAGACTTTACAAACAAATGAAAGTTAATGACTTGACCTAAACACTGCCTGCCTAGCTCTACATTTTGAGGGAGAGCACAGATGATAGGGCAGAGCTTGGTTAAGAATCCACGGAAAGGTGTGAGGGAATGTGAAAGGATAAATGAGGAATAATGGGTTGAGGATATAGTGTGCATATATGAGAAGGGCTTGGTTGAGTTTGGAAGTAGGTGATTAAGGTTTATGGGTTAGAGAGCACTGGACAAACATGAGGGCTAATAAAAGGTGCAGACTCAGAGGAGAGATTAAAGTGGTTTCAATCTTTTCTATCCTTAGTTTAATCTCACCAAAAAAAAATGCCTGCAGTCCGTTTGTCTGGAGGTGGCAGTGACCAGAATCCATTCACTAAACTTGGTAAACGTCATGATATAAAGAGGTAGGCTGTGCAAGTATAGATCACCTGGAGAGCTTTTCGTCAGCAGGTGTATCATGCTGGAGCTTGACATAATTTTCTAAGTAATTTATTAATGTCATTACCTCACAATATCCCATGCAACTGGAAGAATATATTCTTTGAAAGACACTAGATCACAAAAAAATTGAGAATGTCTGTAATTCTGTTCACTGTGGACTCATTTTCTTTTATAGGTTCTTGAAAAACTTGAAAGTCTCCTCTCCACAACTGAAACTTGTAGCCACTGTGACGAATTATCAGAAAACAGTGTCAATGTTGCTGCATTTGTGAAAAAGAAAGTTTCCTCAGGACTTTATGCAGTCCTGTGAAAAACTAAGTATAGTCCATGATTCAGTAGCATGTAGTAACGCCTTTAGCAGCAATAACTTGTGCAAGTAACGGCTTTCTGGATGACTTTATCAGTCTCTCACATTGTTGTAGAAAGATTTTGGCCCACTCTACTTTACAACATTGATTCAGTTCATTGAGGGTATGGGCATTTGTTCATGCACAGCTCTCTTAAGGTGCCGCCACAGTATTTCAATCAGGTTAAAGTATGGGCTTTGACTGGCCCACTGCAACGCCTTGATTCTTTTCATTTTCAGCCATTCTGTTGGAGATTTGCTGCTGTGCTTGGGATCAGTGTCCTGTTGCATTACCTTATTTGAGTTTGACAGATGGTGTGTTTTGTTTCCAAATATGGTGCTGTGTATTGTGGCCAAACAAATTTGTCCAAAGAACATTGTTCCAGAAGTCTTAATGGTTGCTCAGATACAACTTTGCAAACCTAAGCTATGCTACCACATTCTTTTCAGAGAGAAGAGGCATGCTCCAGGGCAGCACAGTTGCATGGTTGTTAGAACTATTGCCTCATAGCAAGAAGGTCCTAGGTTTGAATCCACCTTGGCCAGGGGTTTGTGTGTTCTCTCTCTCCAGTCCAAAGATATGTACTTATTGGGATGTGGTTAATTGGTGATTCTAAATTGCTCATAGGTGTGAATGGTTGTCTGTCTGTCTGTGTTAACCCTGCGATAGGCTGTCCAGGATGTACCCTGCCTCTTGCCCTGTGACAGCTGGGAAAGTCTCAGGCCTCACCTGCTACCCTGAAAAATAATAAGCACAAGAAAATGGATGGATGGGCTTTCTCCTGGCAACCCTTCCAAACAAGTCATACGGGTTCAGTCCTTTTCCAACTGTACTGTCAGCAACTTTAAAATTTAACATGCTAAATGAGACCTGTAGAGTCTCAGATGAAACTCTTGGGATTACTGTAGTTTCTCTGAGCAATGGATGGTCTGACCTGGATAGGAATTTGCTAGGATGTCCGCTCCTGCAAAGATTATGGCATTATGAATAATCCAAACCAGGAATGCCAAATCATCAACAAGTGGCCATGTTTGCTGATAATCATTAACCAAGTGTTTTTGGTTAGCAGCCCCTGGCTGCTACTCACCCCTTTAAAGGGTAAGCAACATAACAGTAGTGTTTATATCCCACGCAGTGTGTTCTGCTAGTCAGGTGCTTTTGCAGTTTGTATACACAAACCTATGCGTGGTGGTGTTGGACTTTTCTTGGAGGAACACATGCAAGTGAGTCTCTGTAGCCTCTGCTTGGGCTGAATACCCATAATACTTGTCTCTACATATCCAAAAAAAACCCCAGACATAAATCATGTATAAATATGCTCTCTAAGCCCTGTGGTAGTCAAACAGAATAAGTACCTTAACTTTACAAATGAAAATTATTGTGAATTGTGATACTTGTTGCTCTGTGGCTTCATAGTTTAATGGTTTACACATCCCCCTTCTCTAATAGAGCAACAGACAAGTCGATTGCCGGCTTCATGTGCATCACAAAGACTCCAGTTTGCAAGACACAATGAAAATAAAAACAACACTAAAACAAATACAAGTTGTTTGACGTTATATGGGTAACTAGTGTGGGAGTTGCCACTCATGCATGTGAAGAAGCTGCTAAGTTTCATTAACACTTGTGTTTACACACTTTCACTTTCTTTGCTTCAGGTCTTTGAATCTTTGCACCCATTGCCTGTCAGCATGAGGCATCACTTCAGGCGACAAATGACTCTTTCTGCATCCTTGTCTCTGAATGTTTGAATGACAAATGAGTTCATTTATTCATCCAACAAATATTAAACTTATTACAAGACGAATAGAGACTAAAATAACACTTTGTCAGATTTATAAGAAGGCAAGGTGTCCTAATGCAACATGTATTGATGTACATACACTTAATTCCTTTTCATAAATAGCTCTTATGATATTTACAAAACAGCTTAGCCAACTGGTGAAAAGTTCACTGTCCTCAAGTATAGTGAGGTAGTGGTAGGAATGAAATGAGTTACAGCAAGCGTGGGAGTAACATGTCATGAAAACCAATCACAGTACCACGTACAGTAGCAGATGTTCTTTCACACCCAAAGACACATTTCCTTCTGAGACACCTCTTCCCTCTGTGGTACACATGAGGCAGAAAGTGTTGGAGCTGTGTGGAAGCAGCGAAGTTGATATATGAACTGTTAAGAGCAAAGCAAAGAAACTGAAAAGCCATATACTCTCAACACAAAAGAAAAACAGTTTCCTTTTTATTTTTTAGGTTTAGATAAGACCCAAACAAACAACCTCATATCGCTGATAAATATTTGGCAGTGGCATTTATCTTTAATAACAGGAAACACTGCAGCTATGAAATGGAAAATGCCCTTTGCCAAAATCCAAGTGGGCTCTACCGAAGTGTGCAAAACAAAGAAATCCATCAGTGTCCTGAATCTGTTCCTTTTGAAATTGTTGACAGGGGCACCTGTATTCAAGTTTCTGATTTCTGAAAGAAATGCATTTATAAAACAAGTACAGACTATTTATCTCTAACCTTATCCCTGTCATAGGTTTTAAGCACTAATGTGCTCTTGTTTTCCCTGTAGTGATGTAAACTGATATCAGTCAGTTCAGCCTTTTTTTGTAGTTCATGCCATAAAGGCATAGCATCTATGTGTCTTTCAGAACCTGTGGGTCATTGCAGTGTTTCAACTCAAAGATCTACCTACTGTAAGGCTTTGGGCTTGTGTGGGGTTTTATTTGTGTGCCGCACTTTCAGGTGATGAGATGGGTGGGACCAGTCTTCTCCGGGGCAGCTGGAGTCACTCTTGTGAGAGGTCTGCTCATTTTTGGGCTGGATCTTTAAGGACAAGTCGTGGCAGCTATCCTCCGCCAGTTCGTTTGTCCTCAAAGGTGAAGCTCGGGCTCTTTCTGTTCTCTGCTCTCACCCTAAGTGTGTCTGATCTGAGGCTTTGTTGTTTCTCAGAAATCTGCTCGAGGAGCTCGGTTCACCTTCCCCAGGATTTGCCACCATCACCCTCTCTCGCTTGTTCTAAGCTCTTGCTGCCCCGCTACATTCCCCTGCCTGCCCACTCTCCATCAACGCCCAGCAGATCGCCTCGGATCCCCGCTTGCCTTCTTGACTCATCCCCAAGCTCTGCTCGCTTGCACCCTAAGTAAGGCTATTACCATTACCAACACTTATACCTTCTCACCTCTACCTGGCTCCGTTGTAACTCTCTCCTCCCTCTCTGCAGACACAAATCCAGCTCCACCCCGCGCATCATCCCCAGTGGTTATTATATTTACACTCTAAGCATATTGTGCTAATAATCTTTAGCACTATTTGTCAGGTAATATTTTGAAGGACTTTTACTTGTACAGTGTGCTCAGAGTCTAACAGTTGAATACTCCTTTGACCATAATGATCTTCTAAATGTTCCGGTTTTTTGTGTGTATCTTTTGAAACCATTGTTGCCACTAAATGTGTTGCTACAAACCACATCTAGGGTGTCATATGAGCTATTTCATCAGATGCTGCCTGTGTCAGACTGTTACACAAGAAGTGTTTGTTGGCAGCAGTTAACTGCCACAGTAACAGCTAATGGACTATGGTTCACATCCCCTTTTGGACCTTTGTGTTTTGTTCTTTAGTTTTTGTTTTCACTCATGTTTCACTTGCTGATTGGGCTAGGGACCAAAAGGTGCTGGTTAGGTTTAATAAAAATGGGTTCAAAATATGTCTACTGACAACAGTGACCCTGCATGTTGAAAAACACCTCACTGGGAATGACAGGCTCCTTTTATCTGATTTGTTGTGACATGTCAGCAGCTTGGACACAATGATAGGAATGAGGAATTTTGCTTCACAAAATAAATTAGTAGAACTAAATAAAAAAAGAATTTTGATAACGAGAACTATGATGTGAATCCTAATGTGAAGGACAGAAAAACTGACAAATGAACTACTTATGATTGCAATACAGCCTTTTTTTAATGACCACGCTTAGCAATCACATACTGTAGCCCAGACATTCCTAAACCTAAGACTGCTGTGGCCAATTAAGAAACCAGAAAGTCTTCTGCGGTGCACCCAAACCTTTGATCACAACTCTGATTATCAAATGAGCAGAAGATGAAGTAGATCCTTCTTTATGTTCTCACTGACACATTTTGATCTCATGATTATTTTTGAGGTTGTTTCTCCTTAGCAGCAGTACATCTGGCACCAGCTCAGTTTTAGTTCTGTCCTACTATTGACAAGAGATAAAAGGAAATTTCATGGTTAAAAAAAAAGTTTTGCTCTGTGGTTGTTAGCACCGTCACCTCACAGCACGGACCTCATTGGGTTCTTGGTGTGCTGAATGGGGACTTTTTGTGTGCAGTTAGCATGGTCTCCCCGTGCCTCTGTGGGTTCAGGTACTCTGGCTTCCTCCCACAGTCACAGATGTGTGTTAGGGTATTAATTGGTGATTCATAGGTGTCAATGTAATCATGAATGGCTGCCTCAAGAGCTTGAAAAAAAGGCAACTGGACTTTTTTTTTTCTGAAGACATTTCACTTCTATTCCAAGAGGCTCCTTCAGTTCTAAAACCAAAAGGTGGTAAGTCCCAGGTATTTAAACTGTTGTCCCCTTTCAAGATGGCCATTGACCCACTATTGATCTTTGCCCCATCCTACCATGTGACCTATTGAGATCACCTGAAATAACGTGTGAGTGGGGGTTGAGGCACCTGAGAAGAGCTCTCAAATTAGAATTGTATGTGGATGACACGTTTAAATACCTGGGACTCTCCACCTTTTGGTTTTAGAACTGAAAACCATCGTGGACGAAAGGGGAAACATCTTCATAAAACTGGAAGAAGCTCTTAAGACTACCTGACCTGGATGACTGAGAACCTACAAAGACCCATGAATGGTTGCCTGTCTTGCCTGTCTCTGTGTGTTAGTGCTGTGCCCCCCCCCAACCAGATAAATGGAAGTAAATGAATGGATGGAAAACATATCCAAAAATGAAGAATAATGTGTCATTTTAAAATATCAAAAACTTACTTTAAACCCCAAATAACAAAAGTATTTAATTCTTTATTTTATTTCATGGCCCTCCTGGAGCACCATTACAGTTCAGCAGGAGACTGGACAACACACTCTGGCAATCAGTGCTGTAGAATACTGACTATATGTTGTTCAAGAGTTGATTTGGAAGTCCAACTGGTTGCACAACTATTAATCAGCAGTGGCAGTGTTATATCTCTGTATGATCACATAGAAGAGCTAGCAACATAACAGCTGTGACAAAGTGTTTTCTACTGATTCCACTGAAATTTTGAACTGCTGTCAGTTTAACAATAATGTCGCTTTCAATAATGTTACACTGTGTTTTCAGTTGCTATAGGAAACTGCAAGATTTAAGTAGGTAGTTGCCATCTAAATCTTTCGCTAGATAAACAGTAAGACCAGCTTCAGAATGATTTGCAGCTCTGCGGTGAAGAAAACAGATCCGATAAAGCTAGGATAAGAGGAATGTCGGAAAGGTATTGTTCAAATTGCCAGAGGTGGGTTCTGACAACTGGTTATACTGAGTCGACTCGTTTTATTACTGCAGAGCAAAGTCATTGGATATTTTGTGTGTAAAGAAATAGCATAAGAAAGATATCCACAGCTGCAGACTAAAAATGCTTAAAAGATTTAAAAGCCAGACGGAAAAAAGACATTTTTAATGTATTTTTAATTTCACAGATAAAACAAAAACTAAACTATTTAGCTGCATCTTTGGGACACTGCTGCTGCTACCACTGACAGGTGCAGGAAAAAAAAACCTACCCATAAAAAAATAAACAGCACAAACAGCAGGAGCACACGTAGTGTAGAGACATACATCTAAAAATCACACGAAAAGCTCTCGCACAATGTGACTCGCATGCACAGGAGCAGTAACACACAGTCCTGCACTAAAGCGCAGCTGTCTTAAAAGCAGTGTGGGTTTAATAGGAAGCTATCTGGTCTCTATTGAGTTGTGTGCTTGCCTGCAGTACACTGAACAGAACTCACACAGAAGGCCCAAGAGTTCCTCTCTTTGTGAATTTGAAAAGAAGACGAGAGGCAGAGGAAGTGGGGCAGACATGAAAACAACCATGTGGAGCTGATTCATCAGTGCTAAAGTACAAATTCACTGAGGTTTGGATCAGAAAAAGTTGTTTTATGTGTGTGCGCTTCGTATTTTGCATATGAAACAGGAGATATGTTACTTTATGATATTATATTAGCTTACGTCAAATCATATAAGAGTTTTATTATCACTGAGAAGTGATGCATAGTGTTGTTAGATTTAGGCAACAAATGTATTTGGTTAGGTTTCACAATGCTAACCACGCTGACCAAATTTGTGACACTAGAGAAGCAAGAACTGAAATGGAAAGATGTCGAATAATTAGCCAATCACATGGCAGCAACTGTCAAGACGACCTACTGAAATTCAAACTGAGCATCAGATAGAGGAAGAAAGGTGATTTATATGACTTTGAACGTCACATGGTTGTTGCTGACAGACGGGCTGGTCTGAATATTTCAGAAACTGCTGATATAATGCGATTTTCTGATGCAACCATCTCTTTAAAAAAATGGTCAGAAAAAGAGAACGTATCCAGTGAGCGGCAGCTGGTTGAAAATGTCTTGTTGATGCCAGAGGTCAGAGGAGAATGGCCAGGCTGCTTTGAGCTGATAGGAAAGACGACAGTAACTCAAATAACCACTCATTGTTTAAGATATGCGTTTTCAATAAAACAAAACAATAAAATTTTTTCGCGCCTTTTGTATGATATTGCAACTTATGCCTTTCTAATCACTTTCACCTTTGAACATCAAGGTTTGCACTGTTCTGATTACATCTGTACAACTCCACCGAACTAGTGGACTCTGAATCAGTACCATGAGTTGTTGTTAAGGCGGAATTCTTACAAACACAGATGTAACTACAGGCTGTTTTCATTTTCTTATTTCTTGTTTCCCCCCAGAATATTACAGATTTGTCAGCAGATATAGATGTAATATTGACAGATGATCTCTCAGGTAAACACACATATGAATATTCAGGCACTAAAATTGCTATACACACACAAATATGCAACTGAGGTAAGTTTCCATCATTCTGTTTCAAATAAAGGGCGTGAAAAGCAGAGAAAAAAGACATGGTGAGGAAGGGAAGATGGATAGAGGTGCTTAAGAAAATGATGCATCATCACACTTTCGCACTGTTCCCTGTCTCTTGGGGGTGTGGAAGAGGGAGTTTTTGTATGTGTGCATGTGTGTGTGTCGTCGGTAAGCTCTTGCATGCGTTTAAATGTGTGTGGACATGAGTAGATGAGTAGCAGAATGGTTATGTGAATACCGTGTGTGTGTGTGTGTGTGTGTGTGTTTGTGTGTGCATGTGCATGTGCATATGCGTGCATGTAAAAATGCTGACACTACGTTCAAGTATTGGGGGAGGTCATCATTACTCGTCCCAGCCATCACTGAGAGAGCCAATTTCCATATAAAAGAGCACTCTGCTCCTCTTTTCCTCTCTTTTCTTCCCTATCGTTTTCCTCTCCACCTCAGTCCTCCTCCATCTCCCTCCACTTCATCTTTCTGATTTCTCTTGTTTCCTGGCTGTCTTTAGGTCTCTCTTCCCCCCAAAGGATTCACTTTAATGCCTTCATGCATGCTCTTTGTGTGCCATACAAGAGACTTTTCTACTTTTTTTTCTTGAGTGCATAGAGAGCTCTCACTTGTTTCACCAGAGCACAAGACTTGCAGTTGAAAATGTGTGGTAGCTCAGTGGAAAACACGACAAAATGTTAAACTACAAAAATGCCAATGATGGAAAGGATCCTTCCTTTCTGAACGCTCCATGATAGGAGACTTCAAACATTTAGATTAAGGTAAGATTTGGCCCCAAATTATCAGTGTTAAACCGAGTACACGGCTCGTAGTTTTGGGCTGTACCAGACCAAAAATGACCAACGTGAAAGAACTGTGTTGATTTCGTTGTACTTGCCTCCAAAATTACACTGAGAAACAGGTTTAGTATTGCAAAGATTCTGCAACCAAAAGATAACCTGGGAGAGAGAAAATTCTGATTACTTTCTTACTAACCAACCAATAGGATTACAGCATAAACTGACTCAGCCACTGACTGGTGTGATGTTGGCACCGCAAAATAAATCTAGAAACAGAAAAATTGCAGGTAAAATCTATTTAGCCGTGGCAGCAGAAGCCTTGTTTGTGTAATTTGTCCCCCTGGCTGTGATCATGAACTCGCCAAGGGTGATGTTGCTGGGAATAAGCAGTGATTTGGTCAACATGAAAATTTGTGTTATACCCAAGTTTATTGGTTCAATGTCACACCATGTGGCTTGCAATAAAAATACATTTATTTATTTGTTTGCTTGTTTGTTTGTTTTCTATCTTTGAATTGGACTTGGGGGTGACTGTGCATATGATAATATAATAAAATAGGAATAATATAATAAAACCTGCAGTTAGGGTGTCACAATAACTGTAAAATCAATAACAATTATTTTAAAAATATAACTGTTGTGTCAATAATGCAGATATAATATTTTAAGTAACTGACTATCACCATCTCCATGCACTTATTTTGACTTTAATTACTTTAATGACAAAAAGATGGCACACAATTAAGCTATGGATGAATCTGTCTGAAAGAATTAGTGCAGTGGTCGTAAAACCAAAACAATGAGCTGAATGAGTTTAAAGAGGAACTACAAGGTTAATTGACAGGATAACCAAATTTTTCCTTGATGATTTAAATATCAAAATGGTGATTAGGTAAGCTTTAAATTATTATTTTTTAATTAATTTAAAAACATGAATGATTTTAAATTAAAATCCTCCAAAACTCTAAAAAATGTGCATAAAAAGGCTGTAGTCTTTATTATAGCCATCCATCATTCAATCCATTTTCTTTACCTTTTATTCAGTTCAGGTTTGTGGGAGTGCTGGAACCCAGGAGCTCTCATAGGGTGAGAGGCTGGGTACACCCTAGACAGGTCACCAGTCTAGCATGGGGCAACCACAGAAACACAGACAACCACTTACAGTCACACTGACAAGTATGACAATTTTAGAATCACCAATTAATCCCCAACTAATAGGCATGTCTTTGGACTAGTGGCATTCCGTCAGGGCAAGCAAAGCGAGCACTGTTTGCCCTGTGAAATCTGAAACTAGACCACTTAAAACAAAGTAAAACTGATCTCTCCCTCGTAGCATCTCAGTGTTCTATTCCATGAGCTTTTCTCATTGCTTGTTTGCACCATCCTTTACATTACTTCTATCTTGTGGCCGCAGCTAGTTATTGTCTCTGGAAGCAAGCTTAACTCTGCTTGCCCTAGATTTCACTAAAATATATAAAATATGTTGATTTCATGGATGTGTCCACGTCATGTTAACAATCACTGGAGTTGGGCAAGCTATGAGGCCAGAATCTTTTTGTGGTTGTTTGCACATGCATATTGTGGAAAAACTTCTGGTCTTCAAGGGGAGACTGATGGGGGACTGGCATACTAGATATGCTGCCACTGGCTCTGCTTTCACTGTTCTGGGATCAGTTATCATCTGAGCATTTTGTGGAAACAGCTAGCATTAGCAAGTAAACAGGTTCCTGTGATTTATCATCTCAACATACAAGTTTTCTCTTGCTAACCATGTTGGCCAATATTTGTGATGTAAGAAACCATTCTCCATACTCCTTTAGCACATTAGCAAGGAAAGCCCGGATGATTCAGTTCAATAAAACACAGGGCCTTCTCACTGTGAGGGGACAGTGCTTAAAACTACACAACTGTGTTACTATATGCAGTGATCTTATGTTCAGGAACAGTATGGTGTATACTTATGTTTTCTCTTTAAAAGTTTTAAAACACGATTAATCGGCTGAATTTGTTATTACTGCAGTTCCAGTGCTGCAGCATGATAAGAGTTTGAAATTACAGGTCTGCACTCTAAGAAACATATTTCTATTATAATAGTCTTATAAAGTGTTTAATGGGATATTTGCAATGAAATTACACCAGTTCTCATTCTGCAGAATTCTGTGGGAAGCCTCCTAAAAGACCCCAATTTCATGTCTAGAGTAACTCTAATTCTTTTGCCCCCTCTGAGGATTGAGTGAAAATGACAATTTAATCCTGGGTGTTTAAGGTGGAGACACTGAAACTATTCAGTAAAAATCAGCCAAAATCTCAGACTCACCAAATCGTTCTCTGTATACCATCTTTTTTTTCATCCTGCTTGTGATGGCAACAGACTGAGCAGACTATTCAAGGCATCCCATGTTCTCTATCTCCTCATGGGGGATCCCGAGGGAATCCAAGCCTGGCATGCACCGTAATCCCTGCAGCATGTCTGCCCTGGGGTCGCCTCTCCCTACAGTGAGGTTTTCCACTGGATTGCTCTTTAGTTGCTATCCAAAGCTTTAGGTGTAGGACAGGGTCAGAATGTAACATGACTGTAGAGTGAAATAAATACATCTACCTAACTGCAGCCCTGACTAGACAAGACCCCGGTACTTAATGTTCCAAAACCTTTCCCCCAGACACAGAGACATTTCTCTTATCTTAAGTATTTTAAATGTGCCTATTATCCTTTCCCTTTTTGCACACTGCTATAATTTAGATCAAGTCAAAGCTAATAATATCAAATAATGACATCAGTAAATGTACAAGTGAGCCACAAGCTCAGGTTTCAGAGTGCTTGGTTTCCAGCAGTTTTTACTATTTGGTTGCTGTGGACTTGAATGGATTTTTATATTATCACATACTGAAGTATACTGGAGTAAAACACCCCAACTGACCTGTTCCACCAGACCAGAAATATTTCTACAGATATGTTCAGGAATGTTTTTTTTTTTTTTTTGCTACATTTGTTTGACTTTCCCAAAGTAAAAAGCACAAGTTTGACTTCCAGCAGGCCAAGGTCACCATGCCTGTTTGTCTTCAAAATGTAATCAAGGATCTCTCTTCTTCTTCTTCTTCTCCTTCTCCTTCTTCTTCAAAAAGATATTCTAACTCTTGAAAGTTATTATACAATCTGTGCAACAGATGTTACCAATAACAGGTGAATTAGGCTGCAGTGTGTACACCAAAGTATGAGTCTCTTTTTAGAACAAGACATGGTGTTTTTAGTATAGGTGTAAAGTTCCTTTAAAACTTGAATGTAAGAGGAGGGAGTACTCACATCTGCAGTGTCACAAAAAATATTGTATCCATAACATTATTTTTATCCTACAACAGGCATCTCCTCTAACACAAAAAAGCAAAGCCAGGGTTTTTACCCTTGTCACGTTTCATCCATCTTTTCTGCTTGAAGTCAGGGAGAAGTGTAAAAAGACTTTGCATGAGATGATCCCCGTGACAATGTGCACATGTATGTTATGATGTAATGCAATAAATGTGAAAAGTGGCAAAAAAACAAGAGTCTGGAAAGTGTGATGTACAGGAATTGCTATGACTAGCAGGGGATCAGAGAAGAAAGGCAGAGAGAATGAAAGAAACATGAACAGTGAGGGCTGAACTGACACGCCAGATGGCAAAATGAGAGGAACGATTTGGGAAGAGGGAAAAAGGGAAAAAAATCAAACCTGCAAAGAAAAGTGTAAGACACAGACATTAAGGAAAGGGAGAAAAAGGGAAACAATGAATTTAATAAGGGAAAACTAGCTAATACAAGTGAGGGAATGAAAACTGCTAAAGCAGCAGTCAGACAGCCTCAGTGTGAGATTAGCGAGGAAGCAAGAGAGGAGGAGGAGGTAAAGGAAATGGGAAAGGGAAGTGCAGAGTAATTTATTTTTCTTTTTCCTCTCTTTAATTCATCCTCTTCCTCCACTTATCACAGATCAGTACTGTTGCCTCCCAAGATACATAAACACACACACACACACACACACACACACACACACGCACGCGCGGCATACTGAAGAGTTAAGCAGAAAATTCAGCTTCTTTCGTCAAAGAGAGAATTTGCCTGAGAGCGTCTGTTGCTCTCAGAAAATCACTTATTCTCAGTTGGCCCTCAACTTTCCTCCAACTTTACTGCTAACACAGTACACACTGTCACAATGAGTTCTGACATAGATCATCTTTGAAAAATTAGATCACTGAAAATTTTGAATTTTATGGATTTTAGGACAATATTGCACATAGTAAAACCAATAAAACCAATCCAGTGATTTAGTTGCTGAGTCATGTCAAAGGCTGAGCTGTCTCACCAACAAAATACAGTCATCCATCCATTCATTTATCCATTTTCTTCTGCTTATCCAATTCAGGGTCATGGTGGGGCTGGAGCGTATCCTAGTTGTCATAGGGCAAGAAGTGGAGTACTACCTTGACAAGTCGGCAGTCTGTCATAGGGCTAACATCTAGAGTCTGACAACTATTCACATTCACACCTATGGGTGATTTAGACTCACCATTTAACCTGACATGCACGTCTTTGGACTGTGGGAAGAAACCGAACCCACACAAGGACACGGAGAGAATACACACAGAGAGGGGCCCACGCTAAACGCAGGTAAGAGTCACATTGTCAACAAATAGTCAAACTGCAATATGAGGATAAATAAAGCCTCTTTTTAATACATTCTAATATACGTTATCCTCTAATTGTCACTTGTGGACACAGTGCTCAGTGAAATGTATATATATGAATTTTAAAAATCCATACTTCAACCAGACTGCTGTGGGGTGGTGGTGGTCAGGTGGGGGCATTAAGAGAGCTGCGCATAAATGAATACCCACAACCTTAATGAACTGAAGTAATGCTGTAAAGAAGAGTGAGCCAAAATTCCTCCACAACAATGTAAGAGTCTGAAAAACTCACACAGAAAAACCATTATTTCAAGATATTGCTGTGAATGGTGGATCTGCAATCTATGGAATTCAAACTTTAGTTTTCAAATGACTGCATATTTGAGAAATTTAAATTTCTTAATAGGTTAGTATTTCTGTCACAATGACATTTACTTATGTCTTTATATTCTGACAAAAATGAGGAACCACTGTTGCCCAATGTGTGAGAATAAATCACAACATCCATCTCTGCCCACGTATGTCTCGCCATCTTAATCCTCTTCAAAGCTGTTACATACTGGAATTTATTATGATTGAGTTTTCATCTTTTTCAGAAACTACTCTTTGCACAGACATTTTTGTTTTTACAGATATCTTCCAAACCAAAGCCTCGTCTCACAATCATTACAGGATTCTTGTTTCTTCTCGCTTGGATAAATTTTACTTGGAAAATAAATTTTAGGGTAGTCGAATCTATTCGTTTTAAGGAAGACAGACTGCAAACACTGCTCCAATCCTCATTACAAAAACCTTCTTTAAAACTGAGTAGTATTGACGTGTGGTGCATGCATTTTTAATAACCAGTCACATCTCTTATACTGCATGTTCAAAAGACATAAAATTTTTATTTAGCTCTCCTCACGCCACAATTTTACAACCAGGATCAGAAGTATATTGTATGTCAATGAGTTTATCTTCTCCTATATTTTCCACTGAAATGAAAACATCAAACTATTATACTAAAGGATATCTTTACTCCACAGTTTCACAGCTATATTCCTGCAAAACCTACATGCTGTCCGCTTGTTAAACTGCTGAATAATTCCTTGTGTAAAGACAGAGTGGAGTGATATGATCAAAGGTTACTGCTGTCAAATGTGAATAAGGAGTGGCACCTCTCTCCAAATAAGTGTCTACTCATGTCATAATGATGCCTTTCATGACTCTAATTAGAAAGAAAATGATGGTGAAATGTAAACATCTAAAACATAAACACCTATGTTGTTCTGCACTAATTATTCTCTGATAGTTTAGAAACTAGGACTGCAGTCTGAGGGCCATCCTAATTGCCTTGAGCGGTAATACCTCTGGGGTTAGTTTGAATTTGGGGTTGTAGGAGGTTAAGAAAGAAATGGCATGGTAAGGAATGTGCACATACACAAGCATGGACACACAAATATTCAAGGCTCGAAACACTCAGAACACAACGGATGGATATGCATATGCATATTTCTGTTTTCATCAGTGCGACAATCTGCCAGTCAAGGCCTGTGCTCGTCCGTGGCTGTGCAGTTGTGTGCTCGTGACTGTAATCTCTGTTGTGGAGGAAATGCAACAGAATTGGTTCTGGGTGCTATTTTTTTTCTTTTTCTTTCTTTCTTTTGTAGGTAAAGGGCCACTTCCTTGCTGCACAAAAGCCCGGCATGACTGACTTCCATTTAATGCAACTGTTTCTACTCACATGTACAAAGCGAAAGAATATCAAGCAGAGATGAGAATATTAGAAATATTCACCACTTCAGTCAAGAATGAAATTCTTTAAAACAGTTTGATGCATTGCAAGGAAATTTTGTACAGGTATTCATGGTTGTCAGAGGAAAAGTGGAGCTGTGATGATGTTTGTGTCTATTTGTAAAATGTGGTTTAGATAACGGTATTTTTTCTTTAATTTCTTAAACTTTTTATTCCAGAACTTGTCAAACTAATAAAAGCCTCAACTGTACTATGTATTTATGATCAAATGATAGCAAGCTAATTCACTTAAAAGCTGCACATGAACGTACACATTCTAAACACTAGCATGCTACTATTGTCATTGCACGCATATTGGCTTACATGTTTATCAGCATTCAATTGCAGGTTGTGTCAAGTACAGCTTATGATCCATGACAAATAATAGGAGAGACATGGGAATTTATTAACCAAAAGAAGCAAAATGCATAATTAATTTTATGAGATGTGTTAGTCAGTGTTATCAGTGTGTCAGCTGTTGGTTGAGTGTTTCCATGTTAGGCATATGGTGTTGTGTAGAACCTAAAATAACTAGGCGGAAGCCAATCAAAAAACATGGTACTGGGTAACAGGAGGGAGAGCCCAAAGACTGAGACAGCCAGATCTTAAATGCTTCAGGGAGACTTGCCAGGTTCTCCCAGTTGCACCGCATACCAGGAAACTGGAAGACAACACAGGGGGGAAACAGGGGAACAAACAGCAGGCCCTGGCCAAGAGAGGGCCATCACAGATGTAAATCCTGCTTTCCCATCTGCACATTATTTTTTGAATTATATCATATCATAGATGCTACAGATATCCTTTGCATGCTTAACCATGCCGTGCTGGTGCTGATGATAAATAAGGTTTCTTTTATGGCACCAATATGTAGATTGATAAGTAATAATGTCACACGTGATTACAAATCATTCCAAACTTTAAAGTCAATTTAATTGTGCTGCTGACTATTTCTGTGTTCAACAACCATCCAAGGACACAAGCACAGAAAAACAAGGAGCTTTTGTTTTTTCTGAGATAGCTTTTAGTCCCGGGCCTCCTGGCTTTAAGACGGACCACATAAAACTTTCTGTCAGTGTGTCTGTTATTGTGTTAGAGACAAACTGTATCACACTAAATAAAACTGATAGCCATTCCTTCGAATTTAGAGAAGGAGGCTCAACAGCAGCTCAATCCATTATTAGTTCTTGTGTGTGTGTGTGTGTGTGTGTGTGTGTGTATTCCCATATTTGTCTTTATATATGGGCATCAGGGAGAAGGGAGATTAATAGAAGAGATATGAGATGGACTATTACAGTTTGAAAAGTTTTAAGCAGTTTTTCACTGGTAGAGAAAAAAAAAGTTGTGGCAGTGTAGCCTCCTGTTATTGAATAGACTGAAGGGATTGAAAAAAAAGATAAAGAAGTGATGCACTGTTGGGACAGTGGCAGTGGCATATTGGCATCGACAGGGACAGGAGCTGGCATCCTTCCAAGAACTTGCTACAAATGAAACATAATATAGTTCAGGATCAGGAACAGAACAAGTATAGAAGGGAAGTACAGTAGCAGCAGGATGGGCTGATCAGAGCAAAGCAACGATTGCAAGTTTACTTGCTCAGAGAACTAGATGGCACCCTGGAACAAGATCCTTGCACAGTTAATTTGCCTGTGCAACCTTTGGAAAAAGTTCCTTTGGCACATTTTCTTTTTTTTGCTGGTTCTTCATATTTCAAACCAAGTGGCTCCAGAAATCTCCAGAGCTGAAAAAAATGAAGCCAATGCAGAACTGCCAAAAACTATGGTTTTTGCCTACTGGATCCTCAAAAACCAAACAATTACTGTCTTTTAGCACTGTCTTTGGCTTATTACAACTCTTCATGGAAACATCTGGCTAAACATCTGTTAAATGCTCTACTAATTGGTAGCTGAAAACAGCTGCATGATGTGGCTGAAAACAACTATCTACACATACCTCTGAGTGTGTGTGTGTGTGTGTGTGTGTGTGTGTGTGTATGAGTGTGCACAGGCACTACCCTTCAGTAAGGGAGTTTCTAAGAACAACTGAAGACCTGTGATTGGTAGAGACACACAGCTGAGACCTGCTGTCCAGAGCCAGAGACCATGGCTAATTTGAACAGACAGATTACAGTTTTTTAACTGCAAGAAAGCACATTTTGTGTGTGTGTGTGTGTGTATGTATGTGTGCATGTGCACCTTTGACATTCCTGGAGTATCCCGTGTTTAATACAACAACCACTAGCTCTATTAAATATCCCCTGATCTATGGCCGTGGCATTTGCTTCTTTCTCTCTCCATCCTTCTCTTTATCCCTGCTGACAAACAACACTCACAGCGACAAGTGCCCTTTCATGAAGGAACAGTGTCTCTGTGCAGATAAGTGTGTGATCTTTACACCATAATTTTGGAGTTCAGATCTTAAGTTGAAAAATGCTCACACAAAAGGAAAGTGTAAAGACAGCATTAGTTTTGATAGCATAAAGGTTACTTTTTTCATCCATAACAGCTATGTGATTGTGCTGTATGAAGACCCCTCCCCACACACTCCCTGAAGGCAGTAGTCTCTCCCAGAAGGGACAGGTTATTTATTTTATATATATATATATATATATATATATATATATATATATATATATATATATATATATATATATATATATATATATACAGTATATCCTGCTGCAGTGATTTTGACCTACTGTATTTGAATGTAATAATTAGAAATTTCAAACAAAGGATAAACCTTTTATACTTTTCTTTCACTTATTATTTGATTTTGAGACTTTAATTTCTTTGAATCTTAGAATCATGATGGAGTCTGAAGTGATTTGTCCTGAAAAAAATGTTTATACCATATAGTACTAATATTACATTTTCTTAACTTTTTTATGCAACATAAATTGCTTTACCCTTATCCACTCTTGATTTTTCAAACTTACATGAGAAAATAAAAAACAAAAACAAACCAAAAACAACGCTATAATTGGCAAAAAATTTAATCTCCATTCCATCCTTTTCCTTCCACTTATCCAGGGCTGGGTAGCATGCACAGTAGCCTAAGCAGAGAAGCCCAGACCTCACTCTCCCCAGCCACCTCCTCCAGCTTATCCAGGGGAACACTGAGGTGTTCCCAGGTCACTCAAGAGATGTGATCTCTCCAGCGTTTCCTGGGTCTACCCTAGAGCCTCCTCCTGGTAGGACATGCCCGGGACACCTCACCTAAGAGGCACCAAGGAGGCATCCTAATCATGCCCAGGATGCCCAAACCACCTCAACTGGCTTCTTTCAATGCGTAAGAGTAGCAGCTCTTACAGATGCTGGTCATAAAATTTGAATCTCATGAAAAAGTTGATTTATTTCAGTAATTCCATTCAAAAAGTAAAACTTGTATATTATATTCATTCATTACACACAGACTGATATATTTCAAATGTTTGTTTCTTTTAATTTTGATGATTATAACTGACAACTAATGAAAACCCCAAATTCAGTATCTCAGAAAATTAGAATATTGTGAAAAGGTTCAATATATAAGACACCTGGTGCCACACTCTAATCAGCTAATTAACACCAAACACCTGCAAAGGCCTTTAAATGGTCTCTCAGTCTAGTTCTGTAGGCTACACAATCATGGGGAAGACTGACTTGACAGTTGTCCAAAAGATGACCATTGACACTTTGCACAAGGACGGCAAGACACAAAAGGTCATTGCTGAAGAGGCTGGCTGTTCACAGAGCTCTGTGTCCAAGCACATTAATAGAGAGGTGAAGGGAAGGAAAAGATGTGGTATAAAAAAAGTGTACAAGCAATAGGGATAACTGCACCCTGGAGAGGATTGTGAAATAAAAGCCATTCAAAAATGTGGGGGAGATTCACAAAGAGTGGACTGCAGCTGGAGTCAGTGCTTCAAGAACCACCACGCACAGACGTATGCAGACATGGGTTTCAGCTGTCGCAGTCCTCGTGTCAAGCCACTCTTGAACAAGAGACGGCGTCAGAAGCGTCTCGCCTGGGCTAAAGACAAAAAGGACTGGACTGCTGCTGAGTGCTCCAAAGTTATGTTCTCTGGTCAAAGTAAATTTTGCATTTCCTTTGGAAATCAAGGTCCCAGAGTCTGGAGGGAGAGAGGAGAGGCACAGAATCCACGCTGCTTGAGGTCCAGTGTAAAGTTTGCACAGTCAGTGATGGTTTGGGTGCCGTGTCATCTGCTGGTGTTGGTCCACTGTGTTTTCTGAGGTCCAAGGTCAACGCAGCCGTCTACCAGGAGGTTTTAGAGCACTTCATGCTTCCTGCTGCTGACCAACTTTATGGAGATGCAGATTTCATTTTCCAACAGGACTTGGCACCTGCACACAGTGCCAAAGCTACCAGTCCCTGCTTTAAGGACCATGGTATCCCTGTTCTTAATTGGCCAGCAAACTCGCCTGACCTTAACCCCATAGAAAATCTATGAGGTATTGTGAAGAGGAAGATGCGATACGCCAGACCCAACAATTCAGAAGAGCTGAATGCCACTATCAGAGCAACCTGGGCTCTCATAACACCTGAGCAGTGCCACAGACTGATCGACTCCATGCCACGCCACATTGCTGCAGTAATCCAGACAAAAGAGCCCCAACTAAGTACTGAGTTCTGTACATGCTCATACTTTTCATGTTCATACTTTTAATTTGGCCAACATTTCTAAAAATCCTTTTTTTGTTTTGGCCTAAAGTAATATTCTAATTTTCTGAGATACTGAATTTGGGGTTTTCATTAGATGTCAGTTATAATCCTCAAAATTAAAAGAAACAAACATTTGAAATATATCAGTCTGTGTGTACTGAATTAATATAATATACAAGTTTCACTTTTTGAATGGAAATACTAAAATAAATCAACTTTTTCATGATATTCTAATTTTATGACCAGCACCTGTAGTCTCAAATGACTGCACTCTTCAACCTATCTCTATGGGAGAGGCCAGCCACCCTTCAGAGAAAGTTCATTTCTGCCACTTGTATCCACAAGTTCTTTTAGTCACTATTCAAAGGTAGGGATGTAGATGTTGATGTAGGTAAATTGATGTCTGGTAAATTGATAGTTTCACTTTTACCCTTAGCTTCCTCTTCACCAAGACAAACCGGTACACTGTCTGCATCACTGCAGCCACAGCCCTAATCCGTCTGTCAATCTCCTGCTCCCCTCTCCCCTCACATGTGAACAAGACCCCGATACTTGAATTGCTCCACTTGGGACAGCAACTCATTCCTGGCCCAGAGTGGGCACTCCACCTTTTTCCGGCTAAAAACCATGGCCTCAGACTTGGAGGTGGACTGCCGCTGTGCACTCGGCTGCGAACCGCTCCAGTGTGAGCTGGAGGCAAACACCCGATGAAGGCAAAAGGACCACATCATCTGCAAAAAGCAGAGAAATTCTGAACAGAAAAATTATGAACAGAATCGAGACAAAGGGCAGCCCTGGCTGAGTCCAATACCCACAAGAAACAAGCCCAACTTTTTGCCAGCAGTGCGGAGCAAGCTCTCACTGCAAATGTACAGGGACTCAATGTCCCATAACAATAACAAGTGAGTGCATCACGGCCTGCCAATCCAGACGCACTACCCCAGAACTCCATGTGAACCCCCCCCCCAGTGATGGTCAAGTCATCCCTCTCATCCCCAGACTCTACTTCCTCTACAGAAGGCGTGTCAGTGGGATTAAGAAGGTCCTCAAAGGATTCCTTCCAGTGCCTGACTATATCTTCAGTTTAAGTCAGCAGCGCCCCACCCGTACTATACACTGCGTGAGTACAGTACCACTTTCCTGAGTCGCCTGACAGTTTGGTAGAATAGCTTCTTATTGCTTAATTTAATTTCCATATATAATTATAAGTGTACAAAGACAACTTCAAATGTTGAAACTGAGAAACTGTATTTTTGAAAAATAGATGTTTCTTTTGAATTTAATGCCAAGACCTTGTTTCAAAAAGGTTTGAAGAGGGGCATTATTACCACTGCGTTGCATCACCTCTTCTTTTAACACCACTCTGTAAATGTTTGGAAACTGAGATGAACAATTGTAGTTTTGAAAGCAAAATGTTTCCCCATCCTTACTCGATATACTGCAGAGTTTCAGTGGTTCAACAGTTCTGGGCCTATTTTGTCATATGTTTTATTTTATAATGTGCCAAATGTGGTCAGTGTGTGATAGCTCAGGTCTGCAGGAAGGCCAGTTTAGCACCTGAACTCTTTTACTACAGCACCGTGATGTTTTAATACTTACAGGATATGGTTCTGTATTTTTTTTTGTTTGTTGTTGAAATAAGCAAGGCCTTCCCAGAAAAAGCCCATCATCTAGGTGGTGGAATATATGGTGCCATCACAGATATGAAGGTACACATGCCCAGTGCACTAATGCAACTCTATAGAATCACACATCCTAGGTTCAGATAATTGAGCATCCAATAATGATTTCCTCTTCTTTTGCCCAGAGGACACCAGAAAGAATCTGCAATTTTTATTCATCAGACATCATGATAGTTTTCTACTTCACCTCAGTCAATTTTAAATAAGCTTGGGCCCGGAAAAGCCAATTAAATTTCTTAATTAGGAATGGGTTTTTTTTTTCCCCCCTTTCTGTTATGGTTTGAATTTCTTTTAGTGGACAGAATATGTTCACTGAAAATGTTTTTAAGAACGGCTCCTAAGCAGGAGTGACGTGATGATTCCACTCCTGAATTATGGAATTTAGAGCGCCCTCCGAAGGCCCAAAGATCATGTTTTCAATATGGGTTTTCGATCTTGTTCCATGCGTACAGGGCGTTCTCAAGAGTCTCTGAAACTTCACTGCAATTTCACAATACCAAAGCTATCCTTATATCTTACATCTGATGCTTTCTTACACAGAGTGGTGAACCCCCTCCACATATTTGTTCATCAACATTCAATATTGGCATTTCCCTTATTCATTTTTCAAGCAGTGTCCTAGTGTTTTTGGAAACAGGGTTATAAGATTCCAACTTTTTTCTTTGAAATCCCTGAATCACATCAGAAACACAAACATTCGTCCAGAACCTTTTGAGAAAATATAAGTTGGAAGATTGAATACGAGCCGAGTAACTTAGCAGTTTTGTCAGGGTTCAGCGGCTGCTACTGAGCTGCTGCCAGAGTCCTCATTTACCGCTGTTTATCACCAGCCTGCTATCTTTGCATTCTGTGGGACGATAAATGGCTGGATGCCAATGAGCACATGAATCACCTTGTTAATGACAGAACAACACAGATTGCGCACGGTTACATGTGAAGCTCCAAACAGCACGTGGTCATCTTTCATCACGTGCCGTTGCCCTCTCTGACAAGCGTAAATTGCATCTAAAGTTATCATAAGCACTGTTTGTGTTGTTGTGGCAGCACTCAGACGCTTGCCTTTGCATTACTCTGGGCCTTGTTAAGGCTGCCAAAACCATCTTCTGATGTGCTAGGAGCAGGATAGGTTGAGTCACAGTGCTTTTCGTAAAGTGTTGTTGATCACCAGCTACACTTGACAGGCCAATTCCTCAGGGAGGTAAAGAGGGACAGAAAGGGGCTCAGAAAAGGAAAGTGAGAGAGAAAAATATAGAAAGATACAGTAGCTAAAGAAAGATGAGAAATGTAGACATTATGATAAGCACAAATGGAGAAAAATAAAGCATGCAGACTTAAGCAAGTGCCACACATTTAGAAGTAAGTAGGAATACACACTAAAGTAATCGCTTGCAAACAAGCACATCTGTGAACATCAACAGAACGACGCCACACACAGACTGCACAAACCCGAGTAATCACACACAAACAACCGCATCTGTGTTTCTGGATGTATAAACACCGTGGAGTCAGACCTGCCTGAAATCTTTGCACACAAACACAGACAGGCTGACACAACAAGGACCAACCTTGCCAGCCAGGTTTACAGACCGGCTTGACGTCAATGCGGACAGGAACACTGTGCAAGGCTCTCTTCTGGCCGCAGTCCCAGGCTGTCACTTGGATCTCGTACTGCTGCTGGTGGTCATAACTCAGTTTCTCTGTGTTCCGGATGTTACCTGGCGGGGAGAAAAGGTTGAGGTCAAATTAATCCAAAATAGCATTTTTTTTTTTAAAGCAACTTGTTATAGTGTAAGTGTAGTGTAAGTTTAGTCTACCTATTGTGTCTCATAATGAATGCATTTTGTGTTGAGCGGTTTGCCAGAATGGAATGTTTTAAGAATAAAAAAATAAATGAAAAAATCAGCCAGCATTCAGTCACTAAGCAAATATTGTTCTATTGTCTGGCTGGTGTGGAGGTAATGAAGTTAGTAAATTATCAGTGTGCCCATTTTTCTCCAAAAGCACTCATTCTGTGCAGTTAGCATCTCTGTGTGTTCAACCAAGATTCCCAAACAGCACAACAGCTGAAATTCATTTAGGGAGTTAGGGAAAAGGGTAGATCGAATGGTTTATGGCCTGGAGAATAGGCCCTTTTAACCAAAGACATTTTTGACATTTCACATTAGGAAAAGAGCAGCTGTAAATGAAATTAACTATGCTTGAATTACATTCCTCTTTTCATGAGCCAGAAACATTTTGAGACTAAACATAGTTACCATTGGCTGAGTTGGCATAAAAATGGAAGACTTCCAGGATCTTTGGTTTGAGGAACAGCCATAATTAAATTTTAAATGCATGTTTGCACTGCAGGAAAACCTTTAACGGTACATGTACACAGGACCCCAGTAGGGTTGTTTCCCGTGCATGCTCTGGATTAGTTACATAAGCTAAATGCAGTGGGCTACTCCTAATGATAAAAATGAATGGTAACACTTTATAATATGGCCTGCGACTAAGGGTGTAAATCCTTAGCAGGCAGAATTCGGACCCAAAGGCAGGACTAATGATTACTTTACTGCAGAGTTCAAAAACAAAAATACAAAAAAAAAAAACCTTCAAGGAGCTAAACTAGGGGAAATAATCCAAACACAAAAAGGCTTCAGGACAAAACCAGGAACAGAGAAACACACAACCATAAGGGGAGCTACTGACAACAACACGACAAAGCAGTGATGAAAACACAGACAGTAAATACAACAGGGATAACGAGAGGAGAGTAGAAACAGCTGGGGAGAACAGGTGGACAGACTCACATTAACGAGACTGGGGATGCAAAACTGAACACACTGCACAAGATACAAGACACTAGCAAAATAAGTCAGGAAGTGGAAAACACAGAGACCAAGACTAAGACATGTGAATTTGACACACAGACCGGGAAATAAACAAACACGGAGAAGAAGGCACACAGAAGAACATAGTAAACAAATAAGATTAACAATGACCAAAAACGTAATCCAGATAACTAACTAAGGAGGCCTGAAACACTACAGAAAACACCTAACTGAAAAATACAACCCATAATAAACAAAGAAACAAACAGAGATATATAATAGGTTTCAAAGTTTAAAACAAAAAACAGTGTCAACAACCCAGGACCACGATATAACGCATAAGTAACTTTGCATAATGTGCAAGTTATTTTCAGCATTGCATAACTTTAAGTATTTTAAAGGAAAAGAGACACAAATTATACTGCAACTAATTTTAAGTACAGCGTAAATAATTTTAAGTAGTGCATAATTTCATGATCATTTTGTGGATAAACATATTTATATTTCCCTATCTTACATTGTAAGTGCACTGTACTTATCTGGACATATTATGGAGTGAATTAATCATGTATTTTTACATCTTTATTTTTTAAATCTTTATTTAATATTTATTATGTTGATGTGCATGATGGATGTTCTATTAGTCAGCTGTCCTTTGAGCTTACCAACATAAATCTGATAAGGACTGTTATCCTTTACCAACTTACAAGAAAAAATAAGTACCATGAAAATTTGCAGGCCTATGTAATGGCCTTACAATGATGGAGCCAAGTCTAACTTTAAAAAAAAAAAAAAAATTATATTATAATTATATGTAGTATTATAATTTCAAATAAAATACAGTGAAATTCCAGGGGAATTACACCCTCGGTCAAGTGTTACCAAGTTAATTCTTACCCACAGTGGTTGCTTTACTATGGACTTGACTTGATCACCAATAAATTGTCAGACAGTTGAAGATGAATACATCATTAGCACTGATGGTGATGCCAGTGCCAGCTGGCTAGCAGAAGTCAAGTATTGCTGTTACACGTGTTGTTGCCCTGTTTTGTATTTATGTCTTGGAAATTGTTGTGTAGATGAATTTATTGTTAGATATGTGGTCAGAGGCTTGAGTGCAAACTCATGCACAAATCAAATATGTAATGTTAGTGCACTACATGGAAGTGTACCAAGATCCGAATTGTTTAACATGCATACTTCACTACATTGCTATTTATGTTATCAGTATTAGAGCTCTACCGATATTAGCTTTTTACCGATCTACTGGTATTGGCACATCTAAAAGCTGATAAATGAAAATTTAAAAAGTAAAGAAGAGACGGGAGAAAGAGCCTTCAACCATGCTATGAGTATTGACCACAGTTTACCCACCAAAGGTCACTCTGCAACTTCCCTTTTCAAAAGGGAAGTTGCAGAGTGACAGGGCCTTTTGGGAACACCTGTCTTTAGAACATCACAAACAACAACAAACACACTGAACACACTGCACAAGCATGAACGAGTAAATAAATAACCACACATGACAAATGGTAGGGAAATCTTTTTATGTTTCAAATGTTTGAAAGAAAAAAATAACAACCAATCTCTCTGAATATTGGATTTAAAATCACAAACTAGTGTTGGTCCTAAGAATTCTGTATTGGCTCTAATCAATAAGACTTGTGCGTTTGCAGTCGAGATGTCTGCTGTAGAAAGGCATGGAAATTTTTTTACGTTCTAGATGAAATTTTGATGATTGTTTAAAATTTGTGTTGAATCTAAAAGCTTTAATCCGGATCTGTAAAATCAAAACATTCTGTCGAGTAATTAATGTAAAATGTAAGACGGTGAGTGAAGTGATTTGGGAAATGATTGCATGTTACAGAAAGTAGCCTATGCATTTTTGTGAAACATTTTGTGTAATAAATACCACCAACCCAAATCTGAGTCTGTAGTTTCTAAATCATCAACGGTTGGAAGGCAGATTTTATAGAGTCGTAAAACAGGTATGCAAGCTTTTACAGCTAAATGAGTTTTGTTTTACTGCAGTCATAAGAAATATGTTATAGCTATGTTTCTATATTCTTTACTACACTTTTAAATTTATTTTTAATGGATCTCTCCCGCAGTCTGGTGCCTGGAAAAATAACCTACATGACACTTTAGCATAAACCATAGTATCATAGTTAGTTATATACTTGCCTATGCTCTCCCTTGGGGAAAATGAGCAGCAGCAGTTCCACTTGAGTGCAAGTCTACTCCGTAGCCTTATACATCTTAATGACATTTTAGACTTTTTAGATAACACCCAATGTGTATGTGTTGCTGTTTTTTTCCCCCCTTGTGCAGTGTGTTTGCTTAAAGGAGCAATGGGTATTTAATTTTAAACCATCACAATATGTCACTGTCAAATTAACTATGACACCTTAATATAATCACTGTAACAAATGAGATCATGGTGGAGATGACAGGTAGCCTCCATCTCTCAAAGTGGTTTTATTAGTGCTAATGTTTCTTAAAATTAAGACCACATTTTCATTAAATCCCTGCTGCCTTCTGATTCAGAGACAATGTTGCCCCTGCCGTGCCACCACCACAATTAGTCCTTTCAAGTTATCATCATCCTCCATGAGCGAGATTGCCATTGTTGTGAAAGTTCTAGTATGTTAATCAACTTCTGATATGAATCATATCAAGGTCCTCATCAGTTTTAATTAGATATGTTTTTTGTACTATCAAATACAGTGAAATCTCTGGATATGGATCGCTAATTCATACCTGCCGGTAATCATTAAGAAATGTCATAAAGGTTTGTTGGCCTGAGCTTGACGAGTACACATTTTAGAAAGCTTGTGAATGGGAGCATCTTGAATCTGAAAACAAGCAGCTGTCATGCATGTAAAAGCAGGCAGATGCAACCAGATTAGGCAAAATCCCAAAATACAGTGCCAGTGAAAAGTTGTATATATGCTGCAAAAAAGGTGTTGCAGAAAATTGATGGGAAAAGAGACACAGCAGGAGTGTCCTGGTGAGTGATTTAAAAAAAACAAAAAAACAGGAGGTGACTAAACAGAAACCCAACATTATGATAAAATATGGAAAAGGGAGTACTGTAAGAGTAAAGCATAAGCTCTGATAAACTGCCTCAAGTGAAATGAAATTTGAATTGTGGAGTTAGACAAAAGTGACCTTAGCAGACCTCTGCATTGTGCTTCTTTACTCAAGCTTAATGCCTCGAGTCTATATTTAACCTCTGCTAACATAATACACCAAAATATTTTACCAACATGTCTTCCATCACCTAAGGAGACGAGACTGGAAGAGTGGGTTGTGGATATTGTCCCTTACTATATATAAAAATGTAGCGTCTGCTTCCTTCTTGTGCTTTTCTGAAGAGATTTGTTGTTTCAAATCAGAGCTTGATAACAACATTTTTCACAGCTTCTCTTAAGAAGCATTATAGAGATGCATGAAGGAGGAAAAGCAAACAAAAGCATTTCTAAAGTTCTGGATGTTCAGTAAGAGAAACGGGAAGAAAATCAGTAGGAATTAGGACAGTAAGGGCTATTCCCACTCTCCTTTAAAATGGGCGTCCTGCAAAGATACCAGCAAGAAAAACAGCATGCAATGCATAAAGAGGTGGAAAGAATTCCAGGGCATGCAGAAATGTAAACATACCACTTGTTTAAATCTTGGTTTCATTTTAAGAAAAACACTAATGGAAAGACATGAAGGAAACTATTGTGAAGGAAGCATTGCAGCATGCCTTAAGTTCGCAATGTTTTTGGGGCAATGTTAGGAGGATAAAACACACTATAAGCAAATACCAAAACCTCATCCAAACTGCGAGGCACAGTGGAGGGAGCATCATGGTTAAGGGGTACAGTCTGCATCAAAGAGGTTGGGTAATGCAACAAAACAGTGTTACTGTGTTTGATAAAGACATGAAAAGTGCAACTCTTAGATTAGTCAAATTATTTTGTCAGACTCAGAGAAAGGCCAGACCACATTATGATGAGTAATCATCCAGAAATCCTGGTCGTTCAAAAGCATTCACAAGTTTTTACGACAAAAGAAAGTGAATGCATGAAAAATAGACAACTGGCCTCAATCACAAATGGCACATATCTGTGCTTGAATTATGTGTATACGTTCGCAAATCGTCCATATTGTTTTAATCATTTTACTTAGGTAATTATTTATAGTTTTTCATAACAACCTCAGCCAAAAGGATCAAATTAAGCAAGTAATAAGGAATTAAATCACATATAACAAACACCAAGAATTAACTGAAAAGGAAAAAAACTTTGACTTAGCCCCTTTTTCATAAGCAACCCTACTTGGTCTCACTCGCGTAAAGACCAAATGAAAAAGAAAACAAAGAAGTTCCAGACATTCAGTTCAGATCAGGTGAGCCTTCTCCTCCACCTGCTTCTGTCTGTTATTCTTTTTTTTTTTTCACGTCAACTTTGACATCAAGCCATGTTTTTTAAAAACCTGAGCCAAAGTTCATGTCTCAGGGGAGACAAGATTCACCTAAGCATTTTTTTCCTTCCTAAGAAGCTTTGGAAAGCTGTTCCCTCTCTGGTTTTCACACTGGACGCTTTCATTTTTTTACATTTTTTTTAAAGTTGAAATTCTCCTGCTTTTTATCCCTTTGGCAGCACAGGCACACAGAGGCAAATATGTTTTGTTATATTAAGAAATGGGGGCACACAGTGGTAGAAATAACAATTGTGCACTCATTGTGTGCACTCATGTGCACAGGGGAAGAACATTTTGTAGGCATATACCATGTAGTTTTGAAATGGGACCAATATCAGTGCTTAATTGCTTTTAACTATCCATTGTGAATCAAGTAATGATGTGGAAGCAGGACAGACTGGGACATAAAAGTGACCCCAGAATATAACCCAGAGTTACAACCCTGTAACACTGTGAACACAATCTAGTCTGTGGTGGGACTGTCTACATGAGCCAATCCAAAAGTTTCCATAAATTTCAGTTTGGCACTGTGTCACAAGAGCTATATCTCTGTCCTTTGTTGTTGTTGAACAACACCTAGAGATACCCTGCCGTGCAGGTATATCCCCATCCTACATAAACACATTTGAAAATAAAGTCTTACAAAACTTTTGATTGTTTGTCAAATAGTCCTTCATGACATGTGTGGACATGAGCGGAATTTGCACCTGCATTGTTTGTGCTAGTAAATGAATCTGACCCACAAAATTCAGCTTTCTGATTCATTACAGCCTGTCAGCTTGCTGTAAAATGATATTTTATGTATTAATGTATAAAAATAAACACGGCATTGATTTTGTAAAGCTGCACTCGGCACCTTAGAAGGAACAGATAACCGTCTAGCTTTCACTGGACATTCAATATATAGACCGCCACCAGTTGCTGAGAGTCTCCTGACTCGTTGGTAACCACGCCCCATTTTCCAAACCAGCATCTTTCTTCATGCAGAGCAAAGTGCATGAAGGGAGCTCGTGTAGTCCTAATGTGTCTGTTAATATTTGATGAATCTTCCACTAAAGACAGATGACAATGCTGTACACGCAGATAGGCCTGAGCAGGGAGGGGGTCCCTGATGGAGAACACTTGCAGAGTGAAATTGCTCCTTATTGGCTGTGAGTTGAAATAGAGCTGGAATGAGTTACTCGTATTACAGCCTGGATGCTTCTTGAGCTTTTTCTATTGTGTGACGAGAGGTGCAGAGGGAGCTGCATGTTGATAATGTGGTATATTTGAATACAAGTATGTGAGTAGGAGGATTAGCTGTAATTCATATTAGGAGGGCATTGCTCGCCTACCCGTCCTCCTCATCACCCATTCTGTCTTCCCCTCTGCTTGTTTAGAATTCCTTCCCGCCTCCCTCTGCCCTGCCCAACATTCCCATTCCCTCTTAGTGCACATCATTGTCTCACTGTTTTGCAGCCTCATCCCATTTCACTGTTTGCTGCCTCATCTGTTGTGCTCGTCTCTCTCTCTCTCTCTCTCTCTCTCTTTTTACACACACACACACACACACACGCACACGCACGCACACACGCACATGCACACACACGCACATACAGAGTATGCATGCACTTACACACTTCTACCTTTCTGCATGACAGAGGCTGTTATTCCTGCTCCTTCAATTACAACATCAACTTATCCATGTCAGCAGGCTGTGCATGCTGTGACTGCTGGTGAGGGTGATCAGCTAGTAAATGACTACTTCAGCCTCCACCTCACCTGCCCCATTTGCCTCTGTATCACCCCCAAACACACACATACACACACACACACGCACACACAGACACAAGCAAGCCATCTCTGCAACCGTCTTTGTGAATTCATTTTATCCTCCATTTTGTAATTACCATCTAGTTTTAACACCAAGCTTCTCTTACCTAATCCTGCTTAGGCCCATTTGTCTTTGTTTACAGAAAAACACTGACATTAATCCTCTTTTTCTTTTGCAGATTGTTAATAAATTGCATGAAAAGACAGAAATAAATAAATAAGTTATTTTGTGTCTCAATACTGTCCAGTTTTTGTAATTTAACTGGGCACTGCAAATTTAACTAAATGTCATATTAAATCCCAAAACAGAAAGTATAATTTCAGTCACAGTCATTTTCAGGCATAGTTTCAGGAGAATGCACTTTTATGGTAGTGAGGGTTTGTTACCAGGATTGCATATGTGAGACTCTATAGAGCTCATGTTTGTAGCCATGAGCAATGGTGTACTTTAGTGCAAGGGTGAGACCAGAGTTAGGTTCATAATTTCCTTAGACATTGTAGCAGTGTGACTCTAGAGCAAATTGCAAATATGAAACATGTGCAGAAAAATCTGTGGTTCCACCAGTGGCCACTTCAGCCTGTCACCCCTAGGCTCCTATGTTAAAAGTTCAGGTGTCTCATAGGTGTTTTTTAATTTGAATGACAGTTTCAATCATTCAATTATTTTTATGACTTTGTCAGTCAATTTGTTCCTAATGCTGTGACGTCAGTATTTTCTATTTCTGCTTTGATTCTGGCTTTTTAAAAAATAGAAATGTTTTGGGGTTCCAGGGGATGCCAGTCAAAAGCACCCATAAAAGTTTTAATTGAAAGTTTCTATAAAGTTTTAATTAACGATCTATTTACTTAATATTTCCAATGGGTCCTAAATTAAAGTAACACACAATATCTATGGGAGTGAAGAACGACTTCATCGCTGCCTTCATCAGCTGGATGGTGAACTTTTCAGACCGGAAGTTACTGGAACTTTGGCGATGTTGGTGAATGTACTGTACCTGAGAAACCTGTGGCATGCCTGGGCCATACCACACATAAAAAGGAGAGCTGATATTGCTACATTACAGGTCCCAATGTGAGGAGCAATAACCCTTCTGGAAGTGACACAGACTTTACCTGCTGACAGTCCAACACTAACCTAACCTTTGCTCCTGAATCTTAGACACGAAGGTAGCAACTGTTTGCTCCTACTGTCACATGCCAGCATGCCCTGAGCATAGCATGAGGCAAACTGGGTGCTATAACTGCCTGTGATGTGTGAGGTTTAAATGTTTTTAGTCATTTGAGTCCCACAATGTGGGACATATAAAGGATTATCTATCTTGAGAGCTTGGTTTGCATTACCAGCGCTAAGTCAGACTGGGCAAACAGGGCTGCCCTTAATCAGTGATTTCTAGGCACAGCCAAGGAGTGGAGGGTCGAGTGTTCAGCGGTCTCAGGATCCCGTCTCTGTTTCTTGCAGATAATGTGGTTCTGTTGGCTTCATTGAGGCATGACCTCCAGTTTGCAGTGGGGCAGTTTGCAGCTGAGTGCGAAGCAGATGGAATGGGAGTTAGCACCTCCAAATCTGTGGCCATGAATTGCCAGTCTGGATGAGGAGTAGGTTGCTGCTCTAACTGGAGGAGTTTAAGTATCTCACCTATGGTCACAGGCTCTGGGTAGGAACTGAAAAAAAAATAAAATTGTGGATACAAAGAGAAACAAGCTTCCTCTGAAGCATGTCTGGGCTTTTCCCCTTGGAGACAGGGTGAGGAGCTTGGTCATTTGGAAAGGACTCAGAGTAGAGCAGCTAATCCCCCACATCCAAGGAGCATGTTGAGGAGGTGTCCAGGAGGCATTTTCGTCAAATCCTATGACACATGTCGGTAGTATGAGGGTTAAATTTCATTAAGACCTATACTTAGAATTGTTTAGGGTGCTTTGATAAGGGGATACCTGCAGCTGCTAGGTTCACCTCAGCTAATTTGAGTCACTAAACTGGAAGTCTCAAACATTTGTGTGGTGTGACAAATTTTTTGGCTTGCTGTGTAGCAATCATGCATATCATCTAAAAAGTCCACGCTTTAGTTTTGGTGTGTGAAATTACAGTATTTTATTAGTATGTGCTGCACATATACAGACTGTGCATGCAATGGCGAGGATTCTGTGTAGAGCCTATGGCACAGTGGGTGATGTTTGCATCTATCCTTGAACTACCTCAACAATGCTGGTTCTGTAACCATAACACTTCATTTTGCTGGAATACCAGACATGCATTGCATTTCATTGTCTCACTGGTAGCTGAAGTGAAGCACCCCCATCAAGTCATTTTCTATAATGCCAGTTTATTGTGATGCCTCCTTACTTTTGTTAGTGTCTACGACATAAAGGAGGAGGTTGTTTAAAGCTCAGGATACATGGGGGAATACCTGCCTTTATATGGGATTTAGTAACAATTTAAAAACTATATTATTACTAGCTTTATCCTTTTTGTTTTGATTTTCCCTGCTACAGTTTACAGTCTGCTTCTATCCCTGACCCAGTCTTACCACTTACTCTCACTCTCACAGGCAACCTCCACTTTTCTCCCTACCATCTTCTTCTTCTCTCCCTCAGGTACTCTTGAGTTCAAGAGCTCTCAAAGCCTTTTTCCTCAGCGGTCTATAGCTAAGCAAGACCCCTTGAAATGGAGAGAGCACACGCAGGCTGCAGCCTCGCTCCTGTATCATTCACGGAGCAGTTTGGCCCACACCTCACCCAGTCAGCTTTTTTACTGCAGCACCTCAGCAGCTGGGAACTCTCTGTCGGCAGCAGTGAAAATTGAAACAGCAATATCCCTTTATCTATGTTTCCTAAGCAAAAAAGTACACATGGAGTCTAATGTGTCAGCTGTATTTGACTAGCTTGATTAACAGGTATAAGACACAGTAAGTCCAGAGTTGAAGTGAATGCTCATTTAATATGTTAAATTCTAAATATGGTAAATGGACTAGTTCTCATATAGCACTTTTCTACTTTGCCTGAGCACTCAAAGCACTTATACAACATATTTTTCTTTTACTGATTCACACAAGCACTTCCACATGTATCTAAGCTAAGTGCTTTTAAATTCCTAACATTCACACTCCAACGCTTGCGTTGGAGAGCAACTTGGGGTTCAGTATCTTGCCCAAGGACACTTTGGCACGCGGCCTGGAATCAAACCGCCAACCTTCAAATTGGTAGGTGACCTGCGCTACCTCCTGAGCTACTGCCACCCCACCAAATGTGAACTTCTTTTGTTACATTCATATTTTTAAATATGAATGTAACAAAAGAAGTTTAACACAAAATATGAGTACACACAAAAACAGAGAAAACTGGCATTCCTGATTTCATAGCAGATTTAATTTTTCAGTGTGTGGCTCATAATAAAATTTTAATTTTTGTGAATAACTACCTAAGTAACAAAGTACAAGTAGCAACTCAGCAAAGTTAAGTAAATTTGCAGGGGTATTTGAGAGTGTCCTTAGACTTTTCTTAGCATTTATCTTTGTCTGTGTGTGTGTGTGTGTGTGTGTGTGTGTGTGTGTGTGTGTGTGTGTGCGCGTGCGCAGACTTATGTGATCTGATTTGTGGAGAGTGATGGCTCTCTGAGCAAAGCTTGACTCTGTCCTTGGAAAGACTAAAGAGTGCAATTTACCGCAGGGAGAGACATCTGTCAGAGTATTAAGTTTTGCTGCTGGAGTGCATGCAGGTACGCGCATGTGCTTCTCCTGTCAAGTGAATGAGTATGGACGGATGGGATTTTCAGATCATGCGTGTCATGGTGTTATGTCAGAAAATTTTTTTTGCATCTTTTGTACATCAGATGAAGAGCCAAGGGATGGCAAGAAACTTTAAACTTGATTTGGAAGATCTTTTCAGACTTGTGGGAAATCATTGAAATAGGTGATGCAGAACTTAGGCGCGCCGAGAGAAAGTGGGTACACAAAAAATTTACACTGCTCTGAATATGATTACAGATAGCATAGCTTCTTTGTGGGAAATACCAACAAATCTCTGAATGCTGTTAACATTTCCCCCCAACTTCTACTCACCATTGCGATCTATGGCAAAGGGCGTGTTGGTAGTGGTGATCTGGTAGTTGCAGATCTGGCTGTACTGTGGTGAGCAGTCCTGATCAGTAGCCTCCACTTGCAGGATATTGTCATAAATCTTGCCCTCTGTTACTGCCGCTCGATACTGGGGCTCCCGAACACTGGAGCAAACTCGTTCACATCGTTCACCTGAATGTGCACCACTGCCCTGTAAACAGCAGGGGAGAAAAGCAGAGATTAATGAGAGTCACTGTAAAGAAATATACAGACAATGATGGCACAAATGATTTGTCTTATTTCAACCCAGATTTCAATAAAACAGGCATGATGTGTGACGTGAAGATTTGGAAAACATTTAAACCCCTTAGTATGAAGGTAAAAGTGAAACTGAGAAATTATATTTTTTCTTTTGAAAAAGCACCTGCTAATTTAAAACAAGCTGGGACAGACAGGTGCAACAAAAGAAAGGAAAATCTGTAAAATGCCTAAAAGTTAACCACAAGGAATAGGGTTAATTATCACTTTGACTGGATATAAAGAGAGCATCCTAGAAGTAGAGGAAATTACTATGTGGACTCAGGGACACTTCTGAAATTAGTGTACACACAGTGTACAAATCAGTTTGTTGCTACATCCACAAGTGTAAGTTAAAACTGTGTAAAGGAAAACACATAGGCCAGAAATGCTGCTGAGGCCATCTCTGGACAGGATCTATGATGGTAAAGAGGATATTTAATTCTGCGAAGGCACCAATAATACTGAAAGATATGCAGTCCTGTGAAAAAGTACACTCCATGATTCAGTAGCTTGTATAACCACTTTTACCAGCAATAAAGTGAAGTCACCACTGCATTTTAAGCGGGTTGAGGTCAGGATTTTGACTAGATCACTGCAGAATTAATTCTTTTCTTTTTCAGCCATTGTGGTGTAGATTTGCTGATGTGCTTGGGATCATTGTTCTGTTGCAGGACCCAATTTCAACAAAGCTTTAGCTGTTGGACAGACGGCCTCACATTTGACTCTAGAATACTTTGGTACAAAGAGGGGTTTAAGGTTAATTCAATAACTGTAAGGTGCCCACAGGCTGAGGCTATGAAACAAACCCATTTGCTGGGATGTTCACTCGTGCAAAGATTTTGGCATTGTGTTTACATACACCTGAATGCTCAAGACCCGCAAACTGTTCTACTGCTTTCATAGAGGTGCTCACACGTGGTGACGATCAGTTAATCAAGTGCATTTGATTAACAGGACCTGGCTGTTTCTTAATTCACATGACTGGATGCTGCCAGATAACATTTGTTTTTGGGAAGGCCTTGCTTTTTTCAGCAAGATAATACTAAATCACACTCTGTACAGTATGAAGTGTCCTGGTGCTGAAGTGGCCTGCGATGGTTCAGAGCTGTCGCCCATTGGATAAAAAAAAAAAAGAAAAAAAAGACATATTTTGAAAATAACAAAAGAAGTCCCAGAATTGTTGTGTAGCTGAAATCCTATATCAAGCAAGCATGGCAAAACATTTTTCTTTTAAAAGTACAGCAGTTGGTTTCGTCAGCTCCCAAATGGCTACAGTGTTACAAGTGGAGGTGATGCAACACAGTGGTAAACATGCCCATTCTGAAACTACTTTTTTAGTGTCTGGCATCATCTAAAATAAACCACTTTTTTGTTAAGGAAAACAATACCATTTCTCCTTTTCAATATTTGATGTTTTCCCTCCTCAATTTTAAATGAGATATATGGTTTATTTGTTTGCCCATCACTGCATACTGATTTTAATTTACTTTTTACTGAATACACTAATTTGGAAACCAGACTGAAACAGAGACTAAATTAAAGGTGCATTTATGTAAATGTATACATTAAGTTCACATAAATATGTTGTGGTACTAGACAAGACGTTTCATGTTGTGTTGGGCTCGAGCTTTAATAGGGCTTATATGAACTTTACAGGTTTAGGACCTTAATGCATCCTAGAAGTCAGAAAATCTCAGCCTCTTTGCCCCCCCCCTTTTTAAAATCCATTCCTCATGAATCCCCAGCTATATTAAAGATGAATAAAAAAAGTCATCGTAGCACGCCTTGAAAGTAATTTCGAAATACTTGATAGTGAGCAACCTCTGCCTGCACATTAATGATTTCAAATATTAATGTTCATTAATTATTAACCCAATCATCACTAATGCTGCCACTTCCTTTTATAGAAAATGTCAGAAAAACATTATTTTCTCTTTATTTTCAATATAATAAAGCAAAATAAAAATAAAGGGAGAGTGAAAGAACACAGAGAAAAATTATTTTATAAATGGGGAGAGGTTTTGTGCTTATGGTTTACAGCTGCAGTCTGCTCAAAAATGGGAAATGGCTTACAAGGCTAAAAATGTCTTTAATATCAACACACAAAGGACTAATTACAGCAGCTTCGTAGATAATCGTTAAGTTTGCAGAGTTCACATCAGCAGGTGATGGATGAGCTCAGCAACCCGTAGTCACATTGTGTTTTGTGCAATACGCTGTCTGGTCTGACCCAATGGGTTGTTTTTTTTATTATTGTGTTTTGGTGCCAAAATAAGATAAAGTGATCTGGAGGTTTCATCTGCCAGACTCTTGCATGCTATGCAGATTCTCCAAGCGCATCAAATTGCACTAATTATTCCATAAGTGATTTATCAACAGTTATTCATGTAAAGTCGCACATCATGTAACCACCCCACCATTCATCACCTAAAATGTCTTCATCAATATTCTCCAGTGTTCAGAAAGCAGCAGATTGCATGATCAGTCCTTCAGTTCACTGACTGAAAGCTGATGATGGATGACAAGGGGCGACAATAATTTGCTTTTAGAATGGCCCCAGAACTGCAAAGCCCAAGTAATACCTTGCTTTAAGCCACAAAGGGGTGGGTATATGGTTTATAGGATGCGATGCTGGGTATGTAATGACGCTGAAATATCCTATTCAAAGAAGCAGTAACTATTTCTCCAACAGCGGTTGGTTGGAGACAGAGGCTGGACAACAAAGTGAAAGACAGTGGGGAGGGAGAGCTAGGGGGAATTGATTTTTATACTGCCTTATCACACCCTGTCATAAGTCCACAAACATAGGCTATGATTTGTTTTTGAGCTTCTATTCACATTGCTTAAATTATTTAACAGAACACAGAAAGGCATAAACAACTAGTGAAAAAACTAAAGAGAGAGAGAGAGAGAGAGAGAGAGAGAGAGAGAGAGAGAGAGAGAGAGAGGGGGAGAGACAGGGTAAAAGGACAGAGGTAGTAACTACTCTGACTCATTTACTCCATTTACTGCAGTACAAACTGATTTTGAGGATTTCTCTTTTGTTGCTTTCAGCTTATACTCTATTACATTCCAGATCCTGATATATCAATGCAACAATAATATGCCCTGTTATGAGTATATGGTGTCAATATGCACTTATTTATTGTCACATTGTTGGTGCACAACACTATTTCTATTTTGCATCTCTCTTGCTGTTGTCTTATAGCTTGCAGGAGGCTGCTTGTTAGTTCAGAGAAGTTACACATTTGTTAATTAACTTTAGATGAAATGATCTTAGATTTTAACAATCATGTAAGCGGTTAATCCACAAAAAAAAAAAATATATATATTAATTTAATAAAAAGTATCAATAATTGATGGCATTTTGTGATTATTACCCAACCATACAATTCACTACAAATCACACGTACATGGACTCTTTGACTCTTATGGGAGGCATAGTTAGGCATGGTTAGCACTGTCATCTCACGGCAAGACGGTTATGGGTTCAAATCCAGTTTGCATATTTTCCCTCTGTGCATGAGTTCTCTCTGGTTCTCCAGCTTCCTCCTACATGCATGCTACAAGACATGCATGCTTAGCTGAAGATGCTAAATTAGCCATTGGTGTGAATATATGCCTGTAACTCTGTTATTGATGTACTTTTATGGGTTTAAGTACCAGATGACATGTATGGTTCAGCTGCAAGTCTGTTCTAAGGATTTGTAACCCAAACTGCTGGTTTACATACACATGATCGAATATTAGACTCACTGTATGAGCATAAAGCCATCTGTCTCCCCAGCATCATGTCCATCTCTGAACATCTTCAGCCACTCCATACTCATCACATCTCACCACTCTATCTATATCTCAGGTCCTTCTTATCTAGTTCCATTCTTTCCCTGTGGGATGATTTAGTGTTCTGTTAGGAAACCTAGGGTCCTGGCATTCATTTAAAATGTTATGTTGACAAGTATCAGTCATCTAAAGAGTGTTGCAGACCAAGCAGGATTGCACCAGTGTTAATGGTGATGCTAACGGCAGTAGAAGAAGCACTGACAGATGATGGTAGCACCGATATGTGCAGTAAATCCCTCTGTCAGCCTTGTTTTGTCATATTAATGATGCTTGCTCACCCCCCCCCCACTCCCCCAAACACACACACACACACACACGCACACACACACACACACGCACACACACACACATACACAGAAAAACATTGCCACACTCCCCGATGGTGAAAGAGGAAACATATGTTCCACTCCTCTGGGGCTTGTATGGAAGGACTCCTGTGTGTGTGTGTGTGTGTGTGTGTGTGTGTGTGTGTGTGTGTGTGTGTGTGTGTGTGTGTGTGAGTGTGTGTGTGTGTGTGTGTGTGTGTGAGTAGGCATGTGTGTGTGATTCTGAATCCATGCACACAAATGCATGATATAGAACTAACTGCTATAACTGCAAAAATGTCTGTGCTCGTGCGCCTGTGTATCTCTGCCGATGCCTCACATCTGGCTGAAACAGACGCCTAGCTCTCTGGGGCAAGTCTAGGATTCTGTGTGTCTCTGTGTGTGTGTGCTGTCATGCTGCTGGAAGATTGCCAAGCTGAGCCCAAGGCTGCTATCCCTCCCTGTGACAGGCCTCAACTCATAAGGAGTGGACCACAATGAGTCAGAGTGACACAGAAAGACAGTGGGGGGTTAAATGCCCCTGTGGGTGAATGATCACACCACCTCTAAACAAAGAGGATAAAAAAAAGTAGCACCATGGGGGATAGTTAGTTGAAAAAAGTTGAAGGTTAAACAAACTATATAATCCCACTGAGTGAGGAAACTACATTTAAGTTCCCCTTGTCACTTGGCCACATGATCACAGTGTTGTCAAAATATTAGTGTAAAACAACACCAACTACAGGTTTACTCTGCTAGATGTAGATATTGTAAAGGGACATATATCACCTGCACTGATAAATCCTATTACTCTAAAATTTATTTTGACATCATGCAGTTTCCTTTAACACTAGCACAGCACCAATGCATTGATTTCCCTTTCCCAATTTCCCATGCCACAACAGCTCATCTGACTGTGAAACTGAGGTTTTGTACTCAGCCTACAAATCTTAGAAACATGGTGTCTGCACAGACACTTACTCTGGATAGCATTACCTTGGCCTCCAGTAACACTGTGAGGAGTCAGTGGACATATTAAACAAATATGAAGGACTGCTTTTTTGTATTTGCACAATATCTCTAGAATTAGAAACATCCTGTCTCACAGTGATGCTGAAAAACTGGTTTATGCATTTATTACTTCTAGGCTGGACTATTGTAATTCATTATTATCAGGCTGTCCTAAAAGCTCAGTGAAAAGCATTCAGCTGATCCAAAATGCTGTCTCCCTCCCCTCACCCCCAACTGGTCGCAGCAGATGACTGCCCCCCATGAGCCTGGTTCTGCCAGAGGTTTCTTCATGTTAAAAGAGGGTTTTCACTCTAATACTGTACAGTCTTTACCTTACAATATAAAGTGCCTTGAGGCAACCGTTTTTGGTATTTAAATAAAACTGAATCAAAACAAATTGAATTCAGTTGAATCTGACTGATAAAATGTAAAAAGGCTTAGACAGCAAATTAAACAGCAGAAGAAGAATTGCAGTCAGGAATTTCTGTGGGATTTTTGCCATACACGCAAAAGCTCCCTGGTTTGAGACTGGGAGGGGACACAAAGAGAGCTGTAGGGGGTCACAAGTTAGTGTATTCCTCATGTTGGTCCTGAGCCTGAATAAATGGGAGGGTTACATCAGGCATTAAAAAATTTGCCAAATCAAATATAGTTCCATCTGCTGATGCAACCCCTTTGGAAATAAGGAAGAAGCCAGAAGCACTTATAGTGGTTAGTATACTGTATATTTAATTGAGGATTGCTAAGACCCCTTGCTGCCACTTTTAACTGCAGTGGGGAGCTGCACATGTTATTTTCAGTATAGTGTTACCAAATCACAATCTCTTCTTAAACCTTACCAAGTATTTTTGGATGCCTACATAAATTATTGGATTTTGGCTTTGCCTAAGCCCAACCAGTGAATGAACACTTATGTAAAAAGCAACTCACAATAAAGCTGAGCAGTGAGTGCAAAATGCAGAGCTCTTCAGCACTACAAGAAAACCACAATCTCCTGTCTGAAAGCCTTTTTACTTTTTACCCTGTTCAACAAATAAAGGTTGTTAGAAGGTTTGCACTGTAGGTAACACCTGGCTCTGGTTGCGTAGGTAACCCTCTTGTGTATTTTCATCCCGGCCATTTGTTAATCAGTGCTTCCACTGATTGGTCATCAACAAATCCACTTTCATTGCAAAGTTGATGGTAGTTTAACTCAGTACCCACCTATTTCTCAGTGCTAATGTTATTTCTTTTTCTTTTTTACAAAAACAAACAAACAAATAAACAAAAACCCATTACCTCGCTGCTTCTTATTTTGCCTGTGGCTGGTGCAAGGTCAAGGGTAAACTTGCCCAGTATCTGACAGTATTTGACACCCTGGAATAAGAACTTGCTGAAAGAAACAAGTCTATATGCAGACACATGTTGTCAGCGCCAACATTTTGATGATGACCTTCCCACTCTGAGGCATTTAAGGTTCTACAATACTGTACTTTCCTCCTTTGAGACGTGCTAATAATGTATGCTGTACATTTGTGAACATCTACAATAAATGCTGCCTAACAGCAGCTGATCCTCTTTCTACTCATCCAATTGGCTATCTCACAAAGGCCATGCTATTTAAGCTGTTTTCACCTGCCCACAGTTGATTCACATCTGCAAGCTACTTTGCAACCCACCCGCACCCCAACACCTCCGTTCAGTCTGTATCTGACTCAATCAGTGTTATAACAGTTGTCACTGATGCCTGCTCTATTCTGTGTTGAGATTGTGGTGTTGTTCTCTCTGCCACCTGCACATACAAGGGCAGGTAGGTGTGTGCTCACCACCTTATGCATTCCACGTATACGCATGGAAGGGCAGGTAGGTCCCAGAACAAAGCCATGCTGGCAAATATAAATTACTGCACATGGAAATATCAGTCTTCTTTTGACTGTAATGGTGCTGACTGAAATAGTGTTCCTGGATAGGAACATGATCGAGGGTATCAGTCTTCCTCTATTTTTCCCCTCAAAATGAATCAAAATACAATATTAGTACGCTCCTGTTGTTTACTTTCTTCATTCAAACAGCTATATCAAAAGTAGTAAATGACCAGAGAATTTAAAATACTTCTAACAGTATGTAATTATTCTTTGAGAATTGAGTGCAGCATGCATGAAATATATAATTGTGTAACTTTGTTTTGCTTAATAACCCCAGTTCCCTGAATGCCGTCTCATTTACAACTAACACTGTATATCTAATAAAAGGAAGCAATCAATCTCTTTCCAATGATGTAAATATCTCAGAAAGTGAAACGCATCCCAAGCAGTGGAGATGCATTTAAGTGCCAGGTGGGATTTCAACCCAGTTAAATCATATGCCGACACAATCAGATACCAGCTGCATGTTAAAGGCAGGTGATGCATGTTAATGCCAGGTTAGCATTGTTCAAAGCTTATTGCATATTCATCTGCGCTCATTATTTATAAACACAGGCACTCAAACAGACTGATAGTATTGAATGCTTCCAATACACACACGTCAACAGCCAGCACAAAGGGAAAGGACTCAATTAATCTTTGACAAGAATTAGCCGAGAGGCTGAATCATCAGTTTCCTCGTGCAAGACTGGAATGGCAATAAACAACCCTAACTATACCAATGGGATCTAATGCACAACAAAGCACAGGATAGTAACTTCATCAATATCCAAGGAAATCCCATTTCCATATCGACAAGAATCCTCAGGTGCTGATTCCATGAATACGAGGTCATTTCTCTCCATGGTAATCCAGTTCAGTTTTTAGTGTTATGAGCAGATCCTGCTTACTTCACACGTGATAGCATTGAACATCTGATGGCTTGGACTGTTATTCCACAGAATCCAAGAAGAAAGAGAGAGAGCTGCAATCTGCAAAGATAGTTAATTATTCATTCCCAAACCTACTTTCATAAGCACAGTTTACTTGTCAGTAGAACTGCAACTTATGAAGAAAAGAGAATGGAATGAGGGGGGAAAAGGACAAAGAAAAAAGCCAAAGTCATAACCAAGGTTTTATGTGTCATATATAAAAACACCTAAACCACAACATTAAAAGGGGAAACAGAAAATACACCTGATACCTGCCATTATATGACATATTCTGCATTAAAGATAGAGGGTTGTTAAAGACCTCACCTACAAACTTGGAGCATATTAACTATATATTTAAAAAAAAAATGTAGGTCCAGTAATACATAACAGTTTCTCCAGCAATGAACTTCTGCCATAATTAAAATATAATTTCTCCAGCAAGAAGTATCTCACGTTTATTTTCCCAGCAATTCCTTCTAAAACTGGCAGTTTAATTAATTTCAGTGTCTGTTTGCATTCGTTGTTATTTTTGTTCCCCGCACATCTCCCCAGTTCATCTTGATTATACCTGTTGATGTTTCTTTTCTTCATAAAAATTTATATGATCTGAACATTGTGGGATTTTGAAAATGGTTTTCAGTATAGCTGTTCATAATTTATTTTCTGTTTGCTTTTCAAATAGCCCTGTGTTTGCATTTTCAGTGTCAGTGGGTTGAAATCTGGGTCTCACAAGATTTCTCTCGAATATAAAGTTATCTGAGGGAAATCTTCAACTTAAGGGCACTTGTGCAACAGTAAAATAAAACACAGAATGTCCCTTTGCTTAACTCTGCCGACAAGCGTCAGTCGATGTGTACTGACACCTGATTGCGGCTTGAATCTCGGATGGGAATGGGTGTCACTTTCTTTTGTCTGGTAACTGAAGCAGACAGACACAGATGGTGCCGTTCCTGGCAGTGCAAATTCATAATTGAAATGTGTAGACTATACTCCTCCATTACATTATAGTTAGCTGAGGATAAACAACATATTTCTGTGTTTTCTTTTTTCTTTTTCTTTTTTTTTATTTGGCTTGCTGGGAATAATAGTCACGTCAACTAACAGGTTTTGACAGAATGAGGTTTCACTCATATTAGCATCAAGTGTGACAAGTGAGAAGTTAAGATTCTTGGTAGAATAAAAGAGTCGACACACTGACAGGGCAGTATCTGCGAGGAGCCCCCTGGTTTTTTCTCACTGCAGAAATCTATCATGACAGCTTATGCTAACGAGGCACAGTGTTTGGCACACTTCTTCACTCACAAGAAAGTGCCTTTTTTTTTGGGTTAATGTTGAAAGGTGTTTTTAGGAGAGTAGCTGCAAGTCGGTTATGAGATGCAAAAATCACCCAATCTATCCCAGCTACACTGTTTGCCTTATTTGTATGTAAATGTAGGTATATGAGTGTGAATTTGTCTCAGCATTTGTGGTTTGAGAGTGTGTCTGTGTGTGTGGGCGTGCATGGCTGTCCTTCAGCTGGCTGTTCAGTTAGATAATTAGCTTTTCATAACCGCAGCAAGGTTAGAACACGCAGGCTTCTAATGATGACTTTAATAACTACCGTACTATAGAGCACAGTGTGTGAACGTGTGGCTATTTAAGGACATAAGAAAACATATGTGTGTCTACATAGCGTCTAGATTTTCTTTTGAACACATACACAACTGCCCACACAACCACGGGAACACCTAACCTTGTGAATGTATTACCCTTCTTGACAGCCTCCAGGCTCTTAACCCCTGGGCTGGTGTTAAATACATGAGTCGTGGTTAGGTGTGAGTCCTGGGAGGAATTATGAATATGACTTGCTTTGTAAGGCAGTGAAATGTCCCCTATGCCTAATTACTCCGTAGAAATAGCACAACTTTGTGCAGAGAAAGAGAAGTGGGCAAAGGCGAGGCATAAACAGTAGACAAAATTCTAGTCTTCCACTGCTTATTAGTGAGATTACTTGGTTATATTTCAACTGTCCCCATCCCAAAGGCTCAGTACTTACACCTCTAACTCCAATGGTGACTTCCAAGATTTCGATTAAATCTTTCAGAAAAGCACTAGCACAAGAAAAGATCTTATAATGAGTTACCCTAAATGACTGACCTTCTTATAGAAAGCAATTTAGACATTTTGCCCCTTGAGCAGGAATCGTTAGCACTTTAACTGAAAAGTAATTTCCCCCACATAGGCTACTTTATGTGAATCGATTTTACATGCACGAAAAAGTAGAGCTCTACAATAACCAGAAAAGAAACATAATTTCATATTTCATACTGTAATTTTACAGGGAGATCTGAGCTCTAACTTTGGATCCCTTCCCCATTAAAAAGTTGGCGAGACCAGCCCTAAAACACTAAATCAATGAAGAATAATATTTTTTTCATCAGAAGTATAAACCATACAAGAAGTTTCGATCTTGGTGACGTTCTAGTATTTATTAGTCCATTACTTAGCACTAATTAGCATACATGTCTGTGCATTGCACCTTTACGGTTTATGAACATAGTTTCTTACCAAGCTCGCTAGCTTTAACTGATAATTAAGCACGACATCTGCTATTCCAAATATGGCAACTTCTGGCTAAAACAACTAAATGGCAATGTCCAAAACACCAAAATCTGGTTTGCTAAATGCAGAGTCCAAGAGCTAATAGGTGGTGTCACAGTGGTCATGTCCATCTTTTATATACAATCTGTAGCCAAAATCTATCTTAATTTAAAAAAGGAAATTCTCACCCCTCAGCGTACCCATGTTCCTCCTTGAACACATGATCAGTCCAATGCATTTCTCAGTAAAGCAACTTATTTATTAGCTAAAATTGGTATGTCTCAAAATGTCTTTTTTCATCAAGAATATAAATATTGCTAATGATGCTTAATTTCTATCTATTAGGATCTAATGAAAAGAAATCTGAGGGAAAAAAACATGCTGTTATCCATGGATCATTTGCAGTCATCTTCTTACTACCTGTGCAAGATGAGAAATTTCTTTAAAAAATTAAAATAAAAATTGAATAATTTTTGGATAGCTAGTGATTACTGCTAAAAGTGCAAAAATTGTGTTTTATTTCATGGTATGTCAGAGTTGAAAGCCTACAATACCGATGCACCTATATTGCTTGGTTGTCAAGTAAACTGCAACATTAAATGGCCTGCACTTACTGTACAGAGCAACCTTTTAAGGCAGCAGTTCTACAAAGTGCTTTATAATGTGTTTCTCATTCACACACACACACACACACACACACACACACACACACACACACACACACACACACCAATGACAGCCAAGCTACCATGGAACGGCAGGCATATCATGGGAGGAGCAACTTGGGCTTCAGTGTTTTGCCCAAGGACACTTTTCCACGTGCACGTGCCAGAGATCAAACCGCTAACTCTGCAGTTGGTCGACAACCTGCTCTACCACATGAGCTGTCCCACAGCTATAATGTAGCCTCAGCAGATGCATCATAATGTTTTCTTTGTTATTAACATTTTTGTGTAGTTCAGTCATTCCTGCATGTGAGATGCATCTTTTTGCCAAAAATCAGCACTGCTTGACACCAGACTTTTTCATTAATGCCCAGGCTGAATCATTTTTGTGTTAAATCAATAGACAGAAAATGGACATTTATTACATTTATGGCTCTTTGCATCAAAGGCTGAGAACACTTCACAGTTCAGATTTGACAGAGGTCAGCCCTGTACTATAATTTGTATTTCATTTAAAGCTGACCTGAGCAGAAACTGCCTCAAGGAGTTTAAGGTGAATTCATTCAAGCTTTGCACTTTGCTGACAAGTGACTAATGCAGGAGCCAAGGAAAATATATCAGAGGGCAGTGGGAAGAAGTGTGATTCTGGGAAACCTGGATGCTGTTAAAATGGTGCTCTGACTCTGAGTCATTAATGGCATTGTTTATAAAGCCGTCTGTTCTGTGGTTACTGACAAAGTCATCAAATGTGGAGGAATGTAGCATTTTTATTGGCTCTGCAGAATGATGCATATATTTAAAGTTTGACATGGCATTTTGAAAAAGAAAGAAACATCTCATTTATGTGCAAAAAAAAACCCTCACGCTGGGAGACAGATTTGTATAGCCAGAGCAGAGAGAGCATCCATTTGTGAATGCAGAGGGAGTGGAACAAAATATTCAAACGCCGCAGCCTGTAACAAAGACAGAGGCCCTGACGGAAAGAAGGACAGAGTCTGACAGCAAGAGCTTGCTGAGCTGTAGCCAGCCAGGGAAAAAAAATACTACAGGGAGAAGTAGGGCAGCAGCCAGTGGTTAGCCGAGCAGGACAAGATATAGGGTGGAGAGATGAGTTTGAACTTATCCTGTGTCACTCCTGATCCCCTCCCCTGTCCTCTTTAGCGCCTAATTTTCCTGACTGCCTTCTCTCTCTGCTGTTGATGTGTCATGTGTAATTTAAGCACAGCCTTAGGCAGAGATTTTTCTTCTTCCCTGCTAGCTTCTTTGTAAATCGGAGCAAGCAAGTGAACGGTGCGGTGAAAGGCCAGGCTCATCCTTTGAGAGTTACCGGCAACAGGACAGGCCATTTAAAGTGTTCCCAAATTCATTTCCCCTTCAGCATCAGCCTGTCTGTACCGACCAGACTGTTTCTACATCACAGCAGGCAGTGAGTTATGTTGATAGAAAGTAATAGTGTGACATAACAGAATGCCTGGGAGCTTAGGAGGGATGTAAAACATTATCAACAGCATGAAGGCAGGGACGGGAATGCAAAACAACTGCACAGAAATGAAAACAACCACACAGAGCTACACAGCCACCACACAGACATGCAAAACAACCATTCAAAGATGCAAAACAACCACACAGAGATGCAAAACAATCAGACAAAGATGCAAAGCAATCACACAGAGACACAAAACTACCGCACACAGATGTGAAACAACTGCACAAAAATGCAAAAAACCCACACAAATATGCAAAAAAAACAAAGATGCAAGACAAAGAGATGCAAAGAGATGTCTGGATATCAGGCATTGGATGCCTTTTTAGGATAGGTGTACACTTCGCTTTACAGTTTATCTCTTTGGTGCAATTCTGACCCCAGAAAAGTCTTTCTCACTACTCTTAATGCAGTTCTGAAATCAGGAATGCATTTCCCCCACCCACATTAGCCTTTCTCATTGTTTTTGTACACACTGCTGTGCCTGTTCAACTGCTCATTAATTCAAATATCTAATCAGCCAATCATGTGTGAGCAACTCAAAACACTCAGGGATGGACATGGCATGGTTGTTGATGCAAGATGGATTTTAGAAACTGCTGACCTGCTGGGACTTTCACACACTAACATCTCTAGGATTTACAGAGAATGGGCTTACAACATAACCATATTTAAGTGGCAAGCAACGTTCCCGGCACTTACGCTTGTGCAGGTGCGTTATGTGTCAATTACTGAGCGGGAAATCTACATTGTAACCTGAAGTGCGCCTCTTGAGAAACTACAATCGCGATTGGCCTGTTCAGAGCCATTGGTTCCTCCTGTGGATTTCTGGCTACTTTTACAGCGCAGTTTTTAAATTTATCAGCGATAGAATAATAATCATCATCTCAATATAAGGAAAAATAATCAATCAATTATCGAGACAAGGACTCACAAATGTCAGCAAATCCCTGTAGGGAGATTGCTGAAACAATCGTAATGAACAGAGAAGTGGAAAAACTAAAGGGACACCTGAAAAAACTGGCCCAGGAGGGAAAAAAGTCCTGGGAAAAACTCCAGGACACGACCACAAGGTAATTAACACAGATTTGCTACACAGTGGGATCTGCACCATCCGCTCTGTGCTACCAATGTTAATACCAAATCTTTTGAATATATGTACAGGATCTGTCAGCAGGTTGTGGCACTAAAATGTGAGAATTTATTTGGTCTAAAAACAACTTGGTCCTATTTCTTCCTATTAGTCATGATAACTGGCATTGCCTTTCTATTGATTTATCTATTTATTTATTATTTGTATTTTATTTATAATGTACTAATTTACAGGGCAGCACGGTGGCATGGTGGTTAGCACTAGAATGACATCTAGAAGGTCTGGGTTCGATTCCACCTTGGCCCGGGCCTCTTGCTGTGTGGAGTTTGCATGTTCTGGTTTCCGGGTACCCCGGTTTCCTCCCACAGCCCAAAGACATGGGGTTAGGTTAATTGGCCACATTGCCCATAGATGTGAGTGTGAATGGGTGTCTGTCACTCTGTGTTAGCCCTGCGACAGGCTGGCGACCTGTACAAGGTGCACCCTGCCTCTCGCCCTATGACAGCTGGGATAGACTCAAGCCCCCCTATTTATATATTCTATATTTTATTTCAATCTAGTATTTATTTTCAAGAGCTTGCAGAAGTGCAATAGTGAAAATAAATGCAGCGTGCTTACAAAGTCAATGAGTAATTGTGTTAAAAAAATGTGATTTCAATATTGACCAAAATAATCATGATTATGATTTTTTTCATGATCGAGCAGCCCTACCTTGGACCTTGACGCAGGTGGGCTACAGGAGCGGAGGACCACACCGGGTGCCACTTCTGTCATCTAAGAACAGGATGCTGAGACTAAAATTTGCAGACTCACCAAAACTGGACAATAGCCGATTGGAAAAAGACTGTACTCCAATGACTACAGTCACCAGATCTCAGTCCAGTAAAGCCCATTTGGGATGTGGTTGAAGGGGAAATCTTGATGAGCTGACAAATATTTCACAACTGTGTGATACTATCATGTTAATGTGGGGCAAAATCTGAGATAAATGTGTCCAGCACCTTATTAAATCTATGTCGTGAAGAATTAAAGAAGTACTGAAGGCAAAAGACGGTCCAACCTTGTTCCAACTAAACCTATTCTGAGAATTTGTGTTTATATTTGCTTTCAACTGAAGGGCAGTTTCACTGCTACCACTGACGGTGTGTTACTGGCCTTGCTGTTTCATACATATTTTTAAAAAAGGTTGAAATAATTTGGCTGAAAACACTAATGCAATGCTGGACAGTATCAATGAAAGTGAGCGATCTAGAGTCCTGACTGGATGATTTTTTTTCTCCCTTCTGTTCCTTGTGGAGATAACTGAAGTACTTACGTACCCCAAGTAACAACATAACTGTTGTAAATAAAATGTGATTTGTAAATTACTGCATCACAAAAAAGTGCAGTGCTATAGCCAGCCCTGAAAATAACCACGAAGAGATGCAAAAGGACCACAAATAGTTGGAAAAATCATTAAAAAAAAAAATTGTAATAATGATACACTAAGAACACAGACAAGAAAGCAAACTAAGAGATGTGTTGTTTGTAGTTGTTTTTATTTTTGTGTAAAAGGGTCAATTGACCTTTTACAAGGTACACATCCTCTCATAATCTGTCCACGACTGTAGGCTATTGGATGGATGCATGGATGGATGAGTGGAAATGTAATAACTATTAATAACAACCATTAACAATAACAGTTGCACTCTTTTAAAAGCTTCTAAATCTCCCCCTGCAAGCATAAAACTAATACTCCAGTAAATAGGTTATGCTCAAGTAATTTAAAACTTTCACTCAAAACCCATGCTGCTATGGTTCCTCGTTAATGTCTACACAGTACTTTCGTTGATGTGTGTGTGTGTCTGTGTTTGCGTGTGTGTATCGACAACATGATAGATTTCTGTGCTCGGCTGCATTGTTGGCCAAGGTGAGAGCGGGAGCGGAGTGGTAAGACGGTGAGAAGAGAAGAAGAGATGTGCATTATACAGCGAACAAAGGGTGGTGTCTGGACTGAGAGCAATTTAAGGTAGAAGCTGCTTTCATGAAAGTCAACAAGTGTGACAAATTGCTTTTATCAGTTGAACTCTTAAAAGTATAGTCTACTGGTGTTTGGGAGGTGAAGTGGGTGTTGCTCTCAAAGCAATCTGATATTTGACTAAAGCCAGATGAAGGCTGGAGGAGGAATGGACTCATATTTAACAAAAGGGCCAGCTGACAGGCATTTTTTCCCCCAAGTGTTTTGTATAAAAATAAGAAATAATAAAAAAAAAAAACAGCATGACATAGTGACTTGTGTAATGATGCTATTTCCTTGAAACGACATGTAAAGTGTTGTAGGCTATAATTATGTCAGGCTTACTTGTATTGCAAACACAATAGCACTGCAGTGTCTTTTTTTTAATTTGCATTTCTGTGCGTCAACATTTTTATATCAAACTGCAGCACAATCTTGGTTGCAGTTGCCATTGTTTAAAGTAAAACACAACTCCAAGTGTTTCGGCAATTTACTTACCATGCAATGGCAAATTCACCTTCAGCTTTCTTTCAAAATGAAGTTAAACTCTCCAGCAGTGCAGTTTAAAGCCACACTTATCATCATAAAGATGATTAATTTTTATAATGAATATAAACTCCCTGTCCAAGGAGTTGTTGTTCTGTTTGGCAGGCTAGTGTTCTGGATATCTACCTGTTATTTTTTTTTTTACATAATTTTATTTTCCAAAGTTGTTTTTGACCCCCTTTTCTTGAAATTTGGAATGCCTCATTGAACTCAGTATATTTCCCAACTTTATTTTGCCTTTACCTTGGCTGCTCTAATCCGGTTTGTTTATTTTCTTTAATAACCTGCACTGTTGTGCTGGCAGGAAACATCATTTTTTTTCTGAGAAGAATTGCACTTGAAAAGAAAGAGTTGATCAAAAATGTTTATATATTTAGTGCCTATTTTATGCTCAGAAATACGAATTTAATAAACATGCAATTTGAGCACTTTCTTCCCCGTCTTCTAGCTGGAGGTTATTGGCACTGTAGGCAGCCTGAGAGGGAGACTGCAGGCGACTCCACCTTCTTTATGGTTAATAGTCTCCTAAAATGACGCAAGCAGTGAGCATCAATCAGCTCTGTAAAGAATGATACACTCTGTGGTGGAAACAGATTCTTTATAGGTTCAGTACATTTAAAAAAATTTTTTTTCACAGTTTAAAAAAGCATCACAGACACAAATCATGGCACGCGCTATTTACCACTCATACATAAACTGATGTTTTAAAAAGAGCGAGCTGTGAGAATATATGAGCTGTGAACAACATGATGAAAAACAGACAGATCTTTTTTTTTTTAAGCCTGTCATGTCTAGCAGGTTTTGGAATTATGGAATTATGATCCGAAAGCATTATTGTACCAGATATATTTGCTTTCACAAGAAGAGCTCTCTAAGTTCTCTATAGGCTACTCTTGTTAATATTTGTCACTTCCTTCATTCATTCATTTTGTTTATTGTCCACAAAATATGACTGTCAGGTCTGACAGGCAGGAAGGAAAGATTGCGAAGTGGGGGGGCTAGGTATACATATATACACATATGTGTGTGTGTGTGTATATATATATATATATATATATATATATATATATATATATATATATATATATATATATATATATATATATATCTGTCATGAAACGTGCTCAGTAATGACGGTGAGAATCCACAACCACGCCCCAGCTAAGGCTAAAGCTAAAGGTAAACAGGGAAAGACCTAGGGGACCTGGGCCATCCACAGCCCACCTGGAACTCAGGAGACCTGCAGCCACACATCTTGATGAAATCCGCAAGCACACCCCAAAGGAGGAAGGAGGGAGACCCTAGACGGAGCTCCCACAGTCAAAAGGCAAGAGCCCCAGAGAGCCAGAGGCAATGAGCAGCCCACCCCCCCGCAGCCCCCCAGCACAAGCCAAGAACGCAGCCCCAAGGACCCAGGCCCCCAAAAGCCACCCAACCCTCAGCAGAGCCCCCCGCCCATGCAGGAGAGGCCCGGGCCACCCGTAGGTCACAACCCCCAAGGGAGCGGGCCAACAGCCACACCAAGACATCTGGCCACACACCCCAGGACCCACAGGCACACACATCCCAGGGGAGATAGCAACAATCAGTGGGGAGTGGTAGGGAGGGGTAACTCCCGGGTGACATGTCCCACAGGGGGCAAGGCTTAGTAAGCCACAGGCCCAGGCCCAACTGTAAAGGTGCACACACATATATACGAGTTGCATGCTCATGTATACCCTCACAGACCTTACATGGACATGAAGTGTGGACGAGCGGGTATCAGCGTAGAGCCAGTGGCAACTCGGGGAAGCAGCCAACCCAGTCCCGAGACACTAGCCAGACCCCAACCCAGACAGGGTGCAGGAAATCGGAGTGTGGAAAGACCCGCCCATCCCCTCCTCCCACCCAATATGTTGGTCGTATGTGCTGGTGTGTGTGAGTGTATGTAGTGGGAAGAGTGATTATGACTGTGTGAAAGCTACAGTGCAGTTAAAATTAGAGGGACACAGACATAAACACTGACCAACCCCCAAACACTCGTTCACCCCCAACCCCCCCAAGACTCTCAATGTCTAAGATGTAAATATAATTGAAGAGCAGGCAGCATTGAGGAGACAAGTGGGACCACCTCAGCAGCTCCACCCACCAACCACTGTGTGATACACCTGCCCCCCAGAGAGACAGAATATAAAACTCTTTTTATTAACCAGATTTTTTTTCGTTTTGCAGTCTTCATTAATTTTTTTCTTGACAGCATCATTTTTATTAACTTGAGTTTCTCTCTCTCTCTCTCTCTCTCTCTCTCCCTCTGTGTGTGTGTGTGTGTGTGTGTGTGATTATTTGATTCTATAGTCTATATTAACTATATATAAACTTGTAATGACAGCTGCACTGGCATCCCTCTCCTTACTTGGCTCTGTAAAAAAATTATTCACAGGTCTAAATGTGATAGTGCAGACAGCTGGTTTAAAGAATGCCCGTCACAGGTGCTCAATTTTGCTGTACCATCATTGCAGCAATAACAGCAAGCCTTCCGCTGAACCCAAGACGGGTCAGAAGTGCAGATTTAATCCATTTCCTACCAACAAAGAGGTGAGCATCAATGCTGCGACTCACTGAGTCAGTGTGGATGGTGATAAACTGAGTTCAATCTGATGATGAATGGAGAAAAATAAGGTGAATTCAGTGAATCAGAATGGGCAATTACTGATTTCACTTTTAGCATAAAACGTACATAAAGATGCTCCTAATTTTTCCTGACATAGTTGCAGTTACTGATTTTCAGCAGATCAGACCTGCGATCATCCGAGGGCTGACAGGAGCTGGCTAATCAACAGCTGGTTATACGCTAACTGTGTAGCAGCTAATGTTAGGCTCGAGTGTCCTAAAATCACACTTTTCCTCTGATGAACAGTTTGATTCCATTCTCACATTGCATGTGAGTTTATTCGCTCAGTGTCAGAGTTGTTAACAATGTTAAGTCCGCCTCAAGAAAGGGTCAGTTAACCGTAGCTAACTGCGCAAACATGGGCAGCGTTACTGATGGAGAAGTCCTGGAAGTCTTCAACAACTCACCTCAGTATCACTGCCATTGGACAGAATCGTTGTTATTACCAAAAGCTGATTACTTTCATCCACTAATTGTCTTAGTTTAGGCACCAAAAATAGGCTATTTGATTAGGTTCAGGCTACAAGGGTAGTTAGGGTTTTAAAAGGGTAACAGTTTGGGTTTAAAACCATCCTGTCACAATCTGAAGTGCAACTTAAAAAGCTGCATTTGGTAGCTTACTGTACCTTGACATTTACCAGGATACATTTTCATAGAAACATTCGATGCCTTCTTCACAATTTGGGTTGCTCCCTTACTAACTAGCAAAGTACCCAGTGCGTTTTTGTAATGGCAAAGTTGCTTACCAGTTAGTGATGCATTGGTGTAGCGTCACCGCGACAGGGACGTTTGACAGTGCATATAAACCTGACAATACTAAGGCACTAAACATTACTGAAGGAACAGCAGCCAATAATCCTTGTGACATAGTCTACTCTGCCGCAGTAATTGTGAATGCACATGTAAGCCTAGACCTGCGTATTGTTAGGGCTTGTATGATTGAAGAGTCACATTTGAAGGCGCATACACCCCATAAAAAATACAGGCTTGACTATACTAAAGCATTAAACATTACATGCCTTTAAAAACACCTTCCCTGTGCACTTCCATTTGTTCTTCTGCACCATAAACATGTAAATATACAGCACCAGCCTATATGGACCTTAGTCTATGAAGATACAAAGTTGTAGCCATCGTGCTAAAGGTAAAGTGTCTCTACAGAGTTGCTACTGATATAAGCTACAAATGTGCTCCTTAACATTTTCTGATAAACTAGGAACGCTTGCTCCTGATAGTCCAAATTTTTTTGGACCTCGCATAAAATTTGAATGGAAAACATCTTTGCCGCACGTTGTATGTGCTGGCGGTTTGATGACACTCTGAACTGCAGTTGCTAAAACTAACTTGAGGCTAGACCCAACCATCCCCCTACCACATGCTTTTCTTTGATGCTTAGATGCCCTTAGATGCTCCTGTCTCCCCCACCATCACACACACACACACACACACACACACACACACACACAATCCTAAGAAATATTCACAGTTACACAGAGACGACTGCTTGTCTTCTGAAGCACCACCGTTTTTAGGATAGCTGGTAATTTGAGTTTAAACACTGTCTATATGAATAATTCATTCTTTTGTACTTTGTAGCCTTACACAATGTAGCCTAAGCACTTGACATGCATTATTAACTCAGTTCTTGTTTATTTAATTGTCTGTTCCTTGCTGTTGGTGGTATTTTGCTGTCAGTGAATTCTCTCCACCTTCACAAAGACTGCTTTATTCAAACCCAGTTGTCTGTTTTACTCACTTGTGGGACTTCTTGCCCTCGATGCCCCCAGGGCCCGACCCGCAGTCATGAGCCTGAATGATGAAGGTGTATTCCTTCTGTAACTCGCAGTCCACCAGGCCCCGTGCCCTCAGCTGGCCCTCACCAGACGTACCGTTCAGCACCACTGCTTCGAACGGTGCGTCTAGCCCGTGTATGTTGAATGCACAGATCTCCCCTAGAGCACAGGGGGAAGGGAGTGGGGGGTGGGGTAAAGAAGAGAGAAAGAAAAATAAGGATGAGGTGCGTTTTAATCATTGTCAGTCAGGCAGAAACCAGCTGGACAGGACTATGTGTAAATTAGGTAAGCAAAAGTTTTTTGGGGGGAAAGTTCAAGAAAAAAGGTACACTATTGGCCAGTGGGACAGGCTACCCAGCCACTGTGGGTATATTCTCAACCATCATGCAATGCCATCAAGGGACACCTGACTGGTCTCAAATTCATCCTGCAGCATGACAATGACCCCAGACTTCAAGAAGGCGCCGTGCTACAGATGGCTAACCCCCACAGAGCCTTGATATCCACATTATGGAGCCAGTGTGGGATTACATCAGGAGACAGATGAAACACAGCCCGATGGAAGTTCTCCAAGATGCTTGGAACAGCCTGCCTGCCAACTAACTTATTTCCACAATCAGGTTACCTAACATTGTAAGGAAGAAAAGTTGACTTCATTTAACTTCTATTTCATCGTTGTTCCTGTGGGTCTAACTCTGAATTGTGTTGTGCAGCAGAAGAAACGCACACTTCCCGGAAATACTGCTGAGTAGCTTATTTCCAGCAACAGCCACTGTAACAGCTATTGTTGAGAGCAGATATTCCCGTGGGGTCTGCAGTACCCACTGTTGGTGTTTGCAATGGTGGAGAAATAAAAGTTCCTATAACTGTTTCTCAACAGCTTCCTTGAGAAAAATCCAGACTGAAAATAGTGCATATATGTACATGGTAACATAGTGAAAAGCATAATAAAATATAAAACAAGCAAATTACTCAAATACCTTACTGCCTGGAAAAAGTTTATGAATAAAGGCAAACTGCTCCACACAAGTTTGGACACACTCACCATGACTGTGTCTAAACTTTCGACTGGTACTGTATATCAGCAACCCGTCTTAGTTAACTTTAGTGAAGTTTAAACAGAACCCATTATGTTATTTCCATCTCCAGACTTGTATTCTAGATCTCTACCAGACTTTGTATGACTGGCAGTTTATAATAATGCTTATTTGTTTCACACTGCTCACTCAGCCTCCTCACTTCATTCACTGTCTTCAAGCTTCCTTCTGTTTCTCTTTAAGCCAACTTACTTCTGACTCGCTACTCCTTTTAAACAAAAAGATCCATACAATTGAGAGGATCATATTATGGATGCCTGCTCTCACTGACATCACACAGACCCAAGAATTAAAAAAGAAAAAAGCCTGAAAGTGAATATTTCGGCTGAACTCATTATTTGAAACATATGTCATGTTCAATATGAGTTCAACTTTTCACAATTCATTTCCTTTCTGTAAAGCTTTAGGTTTAGGGAGTTTGGGAGCTGGTCTTGATGACTAACATACTTGTACAACAACAAAAAAAAACAAAACACAAAACATATATAAACTTCTTAATGGACTGTATTTTGCAGTTTCCCTTGTCTTTACCCACAATACAAATGCCTTGAGGTGACTGTTTGTTGTGATTTGGCGTTATATAACTAAAATTGAATTGAATTGAATTGAATTATTCCAGAGGTCTTTACTTTTTCAAAATAAGAACATTATGGACAAGACACTGTAATTCTGGAAGAGTTCTGAAGAACAGAGACTGCTGGTTTTGACAATGAGGATCATCTTTTACTCTGTTACATGGTGTGAGACTGTAATTTAAACTGTAAACAGTATAATGAGTTCGATGGTTAGGCTTAACACCTCTCTAAAGAAATCTTGATCTTTAATTTAAACTATATTTGGTTTCAACTGTATTCTGGCTGGATGAAAGCTGGTGACCTTGGAGAATTCCTATTGCTCCTTTACAGTTACACATGCCATTTGGAAAACAATCCAATATAGAGACAAAAGCAAAACATCAGAAAGTCACAGTGGAGCTTTATAAATAGATCAAGCTCACATTCACCACCAGTGCACCTTCTTACTTAGTGTCTAATTGCTCTTGTGAAAAACACCAAGGACATTCCTGCTGTTTGTCCGCCCAACATGGAGCCATTCTTAGTAGTACACCCAAAAGCAACATAAAGCACAACTGAGTTACACAGGGGCTCAAGTAAAACTAAAACAGCTCAAAGTCACCCTTGCGGTGAGATATAGAGGAAGAAAATCCATTTCAATCCAGAGTGAGAAGCTGACAAGAACAAAACACAAGAGCCGAGAGAGGGCTGACATTTATTAGCAGGAACGTATAAAGACGTGGTCCATTTGTGTGGTCGGAGTGTTTTGGGTTTGTTTTTTTCTGGGGGTTTTTTTTCCTTCAAGAACTGACATCCCCTTGTGTTTCCACTAGTGGGATTTCAGGAAATCACTTAACGTGCTGGGCTCACACTCTGACCTGTGACGGCTAATTGCACTGATATCACTTAAACTAACAGCGGAGACTAAATTGGATTCCCAAGCAGCTTTGTGTGCACATTGCTCCTGGCAAATTCTGATAAGAGCAACTTTATTTTCTACCCCTTCTCTCCCCTTTCATCCTGTTTCTGTCATAATCCCCACTACCCCCCCTGTGAGGGGCAGGGGCTCTGAAATGACAATTTGCCCACAGAGGAGCTATAGGCAAAATGATGAAGAAAGAGTAGACGGAGGGAAAAGGAGAGCAGAAAATGAGAGAATTGAGAGGAGGGTGTCAAAACTGTCTGATTGCTGTAAAGACCCCCCCCCCACACACACACACACCACCACCACCACCACCACATTGTATTGCCTGAACAATGACTTATGAGAGTTAAATGGGCCCCCCATGCTATGGAGAAACATGGCTTGCCGGCAAGAGTAAAATCATAAAATGGCACTGAGCAAACGGTGTGAGACGGGGAGTGACAGAAGATGCAACAGTCCTGACGTGAGGCTTCTCTCAATAGTGCACCACCGTACAAAACAGGCAAATGGAAAATCCATCACCACTGGAGCGAGAAATAAATCCAATATACACAGGCAAGTGCAGAAGCTTCCCATCAGGGTAAATATGCTGAGGAGATGCTGATGGCGCACACGCCCACTGTCGAGGCTGGGTGGCCCCTCTTGATTTAATTGTGGCTGAAGGGGAGAAGCAGGGGCGAGGGTCAAGGTGAGCGAAGGGGGGGACCTCCCTCTTTTCAGTCTCAAAAGCACAATCTGAACGGCTCTGGCTGCCAACAGACCTGTCATTTTTTTTCTATCACTTCGCTCCAGACCTGAAAGTGTTTTGCCACCTACAGAGAGGCAAAAATGGGTGGTGGAGCGGGGAGGGGGTGGGAGCACTGGCCCCGGCGGCAGTGGAGGAACAGATGTTGGGCGGATGGAACTTGGCAGAGGTATAGTGCTCTCAAACGCTAATTACTGCGCTAAACTGTTAGCTAAATATGCATCTCCGTGTCACATTAGACTTTTAAGAGGTAGATTTATGATCAGAAGGAACTCTGTCTTCTTGAAAGGGGGGCCATTTAAAACTAATGGATGCAAACTAATGGATACTGAGACTGCAGCGCTGTTTCTTTATTAGTTTATTTTCTGGGTAATCACCACTGTTTGGCATAATAAATTGTTTTTATGATGTTCAGTACTCCATATATGAGGCCTGAACCATTTTTAATCACTATATGCTTTATCCACTATAAAACTTTGAAGCTAACTTACTCCACTGTGCCTGATTTGTCTCCTTCTTTTTTTTTTTTGCTACCACATTCTCTGCTGCTGTGATTACTAAGTCTCCCCTTGGACATCATTACATTTTCATTTAATCAACTCTGAATTAATCGTCGTCTGTTAGTTAGTAGAAAGTGTGCTCAGGACCTAAGGTGCTGTCCTGCTGGTGTCAGAAGTCGTCCAATGCTCAACACCTCAAGGGAATCTGGCACTGGTCCACACTACACTATCTTTGAGGACAGAGAGCTCATTATCACTGAAGGCAGAGCTGCTTTACTGGCAATATTGGCCTGTGTTTGCAGAGCTGGAGGAGTGTGACAAAATATTGGGGGCCTCTGCGCCTTGGGCCCCAAGTTATTATCAAAGCCGACAAAGCATTCATGATGAGCTGCCTGTATCTTAATATATACACAAGCTGCTTTTGCCGAAAAGGTGCTTTCGCTCATGAGTGCAGAGATATGCGCGGCAGCTGTTTACTGAGCATTTGAGTGAGGAGTAAAAGTGAAGATATCAGGCGAGGAAGCAGTCACGCCGCTGAGAGGAAGACGAGGAAGCCAAAGATATAGAGACAGATGAAAGGGGGAACTGAGAAGGATGGGAACATGGCCACTGCTGCCTTAGGGCAGCTCCGATTTCCCTACTGGAGAGTGACCAAAGCACAGGCATGAGTACACACACACTCATTTACTCAAACAGTGCCAGCTCGGCGGCTCTAATCAGAGCCGACATGCCTTTCATCCTCCTACTGTTGGAACAAACACCGGATAGACAGCAAGTAAATCAGATTTCTGGATATCAGACTGCTACTGAGCACATTCTGGAAAAGGAATCATTTTGCTGGCACCAAAATGTTTGCATTCACTTAATATTTTCCCTTGCCGCTGTTAGTAAACCAACCCTGTTTGCAGAAGTGTTGCTGTGTTTTATGAGGTTTACACAGTTGTCATGATTTCAGCTGCTTTTCCAATTTTGATGTGGGATCAAATTATCTGTTGTGTTAGTCACCCCTGTAACCTACTGATTCTCCGTCTTATTCCAATTCGCACAAAAAATGCAATCAACACACCCACAAGCACACTTAGACACAGGGCTACACATTCATTAGCACACACCCGGCCCCTCTCAGCTGCGGTGCAGAGATAGAGCACAAGCCTCATAACTCTGCAGAGGGCCGAAATTGAAAATGCTGTAATTATGCTCTTCATGAAATTAGCCAGCCGAGGAAAAAAACACAAATGAGAAGCTGTCCATTTCTGAGATAAGGATTAATACTAATCAAGCCCACATGTTCTGACTGCAGTGCATGAAACCTGAAGTGGTGTTCTTGTACAGTGAGCGAATATGAGTGTGTGTCGGAATGGGGATTTTTAATTAAAGACGTACTTTCTCAACAGGGGCTTAAAGCAGCAAGGAAGCGGGCTTGTGTGTTCGACTGTTGCAGAAGGGTGCGAGATGATTTACTCGACCTCGTGGGTGCCACCCCTACCGCCCCCCTCCCTTCTCTCCTCTCCTCTCTGTTAATTACATTAAAGGCTCCTCGCACAGTGTTAATGACATCCCACTGTCTTCTAGGAGAGTGAACACCCACCCTCTGTGATGTGTGTGTCTGTTTGTGTGTGTGTGTGTGTGTAGGTGTGTGAGAGAGTGAACGGTGGAGGATTGAACCTGCTACACTCAAACTCTCATGTCAAGGAAGCAATGGGTGGACTCCTTGAAAACAGCTCCTGCTGTTATTCATAAGCATGTACACGGTATGTACCTGCAGTATCCCAGTTCCTGATTTGCAAAACAGCATTCTGTTTTAGTACAGTGAACACTAACAATTACATGGTGGGCTACCATAATCTTTTCAATACGTGCAATCTGCCAACCAGAAGAGGCAGGCAGCTTGCAAAGATTACAGCTCACTCATCAATGTTTACATTGCAGAACAAATCAGAGCCGGGTCGGGGCGGGGCAAATGACCGGGCCCTTTATTTATTTATTTGTCTGGCATTTTTCGCAATCGGAATATGATCCAAATGCTCTGGTGTACCAAACATATTTGCTTTTCCAAGAATAGCTCTGTAAGTTTTCCAATAGGCTACTCTTGTTAATGTTTGTATTTTAAATTTATTTTATTTATTTACGCCAGGCCTGACAGGCAGAAAGGAAAGGGTAGGGAGAAAGTGAGAAAAACAACAAACGGAGAAAAAAAAGAGAAAAAAAATCAAAGAATGACATATATACATACATACACTCACACATACATACATATACTCACACATCCACATATCTATACACATGTATATACATATACACATACACACACACACTAACTCACACACACATATACACAATCCTGCTGTTGCTTGCAATAATGTGTGTATGTGCCTCTGTCATGAAATGTACTCACCAATGGGGGCAAGAAACTGTGTCCCAGAGGGAAACAGGGAAGGACCCAGGGGACCCGGCCTGTCCACGGCCCACTAGGAGCTCAGAAGACAGGAGGCCACACATCCTGATGGCAACTGCGCACACACCCCAGAGGAGGAAGGAGGAAGACTCCAGACGGAACCCCCACGGCCAAACGGCAAGAGTCCAGAGAGCCAGAGGCAATGAGCAGCCAACCCCCCCCCCCCCCCCCGCAGTCCGGCACCCCCGCACGAGCTGGGAACATGGCCCCAAGGCCCTAGGCCCCCGAGATCCGCCCGACACCCAGCAGAGCCCCCCCCCCCCGCCAAAGAGGCCCGAGCCACCCCCAGATCACAACCGCCAAGTGAGCGGACCTAGAACCACGCCCAGACATCCAACCATGAATCCCGGGACCCACGGGCACCCAAGACCCCAGGGGCGGCAGTGGGAATCAGCCGGAAGCAGCAGGAAGTGTTAAGGAGCGATAGGGAGGGGTGACTCGCACTGTGCCAAGGCTCAGCAAGCCATCGACCCAGGTCCTACTTTACACACACACACAGACACACATCCACACATACGCACACATTTCATATACTCATACTCACACATATAACCGTCACACATTCATGCGCACACACACAGAACTAACATGGACACCAAGTGTGGGCGAGCGGGTAACAGCAAAGAGCCAGCGGCACCCTAGGGGAGCAGCCAACCCAGACCCAAACCACTACCCAGTCCCTACCCAGACAGGGTGCACGAGACTGGTGTGTGGAAAGACCCGCCCTCTCCCTCCTCCCACTCAACATGTTTGGGGTGATGTGTTTGGTCTATGTGAGTGTATGTAGTGTGAAAAATATGTATGGCTGTGTGAAAGCTACAGTGCTATTAAAATTGGAGGGACAGATGTAATATGAGCACTGAGCAACAGCACCTATCCACACTGTCCTCCAAGGCCCTCAATGTCTAAGATGTAAATAAAATTGAACAGCAGGCATCAGTGAACAGAGAAGTGGGGCCACCTCAGCAGTTCCACTCACTTACTACTGTGTGACACACCTTCCCCCCAAGGCCCTATGTGTACTATGATGTGTTGTGAGCTGTATGATGTAATTAAAAAGGCGGAGTGGGACATCACGCAACACAGCAAGCAGAGCCAAAGAAATGGCCCTACTCACTGTAGCACGAGCGCCCCCCTCAACCAAGACCCTACGTGTGTGTGATGTAATGTTTGACTGAGTGGGAGGAAGGGAAGGGCCAGAATTTATATGACCGAGAAGCAGAGAACTACCACCGGAAGAAGAGAGCCAGCAAACTACCGGGCCCTTTATACCCAAATAATAAAGCTCATCTTAACATGACGACGAACAAAATATGTGTCCAGTTTTTGTAACTTGGCTTTTCCTTGCTCTCTTTTCTACTTTTCTTTTCACTTTGGCGCTCCACTTTTAGGCTTATGTGAAGTGCCGCTCATGTTAGCTTAGTCCGTAAAAATGCTCCACTTAGTTTACAATCTGTTGCCAAGTGACTGATGATGACGTTGGTGGACGGTTGGTGACGAGTTTTACCCAAAATTCACTTGGAGAAAATATCGGCGATCCACTTGAAAATTTGCGTGTCATAAAGTTAAATGTAAGAGTGAAAATTAAGCCAGTCATACAGCACCTACTACATCACTAAAGTCAGTCGGTCTTGTAAAGTTTTTAGCAACTATGACTCAGTCCTGATTGTGGCAACCTTTAAAACCCCCGTGCAAAACATGAATGATGGGTGATGTAAAGTAGGCTATGCTCATCTGGATACAATCAGGAGAGGGCCCGCCTTCTCCAGCTCTCCTCAGACGTGGTAGAGGCCTGGCTACCTGAAATCTTATCCTCTCTCCCATTCGGGCCCCCTCTAGGCCCGGGGCTGGGGGCGTGCTGTCCTCCCAGCCCCCCCTGAAGCCCCGCCCCTGCATCCAGTCACAAGCACAAGCTTCTCGTCACAGGTAGGTGAGCACTTCCTTTTCTGCAGGGTGATTTGGTCAGTGGGTGTAGTTCCGTAGTAAGAAAAAGTTAATACATAAAAAGGTTTGTGGATTGTCTTTAACTAACTGGATCATAATTTCTAGAATTGCTGATGCTCACTGCTGATGAGTTTTTCCAAAGTGTTTTTTTTTTTTTAGTGCTTTGAACACCACAAAGTAACTGACACCTAGTTAAATTTTATTAAAGAGAAGACAGATGTACAAAACAGCACAACTCACACCAAGACAATCTAGATAGATAAAAAGCTCCATAAGCCAGAAGAAATATGCAAATTTGATTTGGGGGTAAATTGTCATTTTAATCATGTGGAAAACATTAAGCTGTGATCCAGCAGGAGAATCAAAAGTCAGTTATGCTGCAGCAGAGGATGAAATATCCGCACTATAAAACAAATTTGCAGGATAGTTTCCACATTTTGGCACCTGAACATGTTCCAGGGGACCATTGTACAGTACTGTGGTCCACGACTGATGTACGTGTAAAGGCTGGCCTGCGTGGTCTGATCCAACAGACCAGCTACTGTCACTAAAATTTACAAAGATGTTAATGCTGGTTTCGATAGAAGGGCATCAGACTACACAGTACATCGCATATAGTTGCATATAGGGCTGCATAGCCGCAGACCAGTCAGGGTACCTATGCTGACCCCTTTCCATCACTGAAAGCACCAACAATGATGCATGTGAGCAACAGAACTGGACCACGGAGCAATGGAAGAAGGCCTGTTCTGATGAATCACACATTCTTTTGCATGATGTGATGTGCTGCTTACCTGGGGAACACCTGGCACTAGGATGCACTGTAGTCGGAAGGCAAGCCAGCGGAGGTAGTGTGATGGTTTGGGCAATGTTCTACTGGGAAACCTTGGGTCCTGCTTTGACATGTACACCTTCAGCACTATGACACGTACCACCTATCTAAACATTGTTACAGATTATGTACACCCTTTCATGGAAATGGTATTCCCTGATGGCTGTGGCCTCTTTCAGCAGGATAATGCATCCTGCCACAAAGCAAATCTGGTTCAGAAATGGTTTGAGAAGCACAACAATGATTTTGAGGGGTTGACTTGGCCTCTCAAATCCCCCAAATCTCAATCCAATCGAGCATTTGTGGGATGTGCTGGACAAACAAGTCTGATTCATGGAGGCCTCACCTCGCAACTTACAGGAGTTAAAGGATCTGTTGCTTAACATCTTGGTGCAGATACCACAACACACCTTCAGGGGTCTAGTGAAGTCCATGCCTCAATGGGTCAGGGCTGTTTTGGCAGCAAAAGGGGGGCTAACACAATATTAGGCAGGTAGTCATAATGTTAATAGCCAAGTAGTTTTGAGTGCCTGAACCCAACCAGTGAGTGAAATTAAAAAGCAAGTGAAAATGTATCACATCAGTGAGTGTAAATGAGGTGCAAAACACAAAACTCCTTAAAAAAGACTTAATTGACTTTCCTCACTGACAAACTTGTGACTCCCCCAACCTTTCAACATCCCTCTAATTTTGTAATTCAGCTCTTTAATAGAGGACTGCTTTCTCTCCATGTCCCAGTACTGCTGCATGCGGTGCATAAGGCACTAAGTCAAAGGACACCCAGTGCATATCTCTGACAGAACAGCAGTACTTGATGCCCTGTGATAAGAACACATTGGTGTCACTTTACTTTTAGCTTATGGGTTGAAGTACCTACCAGAACTAAATCACAGGAGGGGCTTTTGGTTATGTTTTCAAGACAGTGATTTTTCAACACTTTTTCCATTTCCTCTCCATACTTCACTGCCCCTCCCTGCCTAGTGAACATTTGAATTAGATTAACTGAGTTTGCCATTTGTGTTTTAATTTAGTATTCTTTAACCCAAAGCCAAAATTATCTTGGTGATTTCATCACGTGTAACAATTTAGACTTTTTGAACTACCCCAACACTGACAAATGCACAGATTTTGATGTGCACAAGCAGGGAATACTCACACATGTATATAAATCTAAACCCTAACCCTCCTCTAAAAGTGAGTAACATCACAACGTGAGCCCAGCTAGATAAAGCCTGACAGATTTTAGGGCAAATCAGCATCCTTGTGCTTTTCAGTCCATTTAATTGGACAGCAGGATTTCCTTTCCCCAAAAATCCAAGGCTATTTTGTCTTAGTAGCTTCAAAGCTCTGTTGGCTCTGCCAAGTGTGTGCAATGGCACACACCCACCTCCCCTTATATGTCAATAAAGTTAATCACAAACCCCAGCGGGCAATGTGTCAATTACTTCAACTTGGAGCGGTTCCAAAGCACTGCTGTGCAGGAGTCAAACTATCAATAACAGACTGGCATCCAATGCAGCACCAGCTTAATCATTACAGTAAACACAAACACCTCACTTTAATCAGTTGGCCGCAACACGAAAAATATTCAGTCAGTGTTTTTCAGTGAATGACGGCCAGGAACGGTCAAATTTCCCAGCAGTGATGTAAAAACTGATGATGTGTATTTTTCCCAAAGTCTTTCTTCTATTTCTTGTTGCTGACTTAAAGCATGGTTCACATTTGAAACTGTGTCCACAAAGTATTGGTTGAGAGGAAAATGCATAAAGTAAAGTAATAAAATGAATCAATTAATTAAGATTCATTCTAATATTTTGTGTCATGGAATGACTTTGTAAGTTCTTCCTCCATGTAAACCACAAGCTCTTTGACACAACTCTTTCCTCTATGCTGAATACCAAAATAAGCCAAGAATATGGCAACATATAAGCTCTCCCTACCAAACATGGAGAGGTGAGGAAAAAAGCAACCAAGGAAGAGGAAAAAAAAACCCCTGCTAAACATTAACAAAATAAAGCCGAGGCAATCACATTAGACACAAAGAGAAATCAATAGTTTCTATTTTCCAATTCTGTTCATGGAAATGCCCTCGAGGGAGAGCATGTGTCCTTGTCTGAGCAAGGCCAGTTAGAGTTCAATGTGTTCAAATATCCGTATCAGAGTTTATGACCCCCATTAATGCCTCAGAGGATGTTCTCTCCACAGCTGAGCAACATGATGAAGCAAAGACCATCACTTCGCTGACACTCTCTTTGATCATAGATAGAGTTTCTTAGATCTAAGGTCAACAAAGCCAAACAAATTACAGAACAACCACACAACGGAATATACAGAATCCATGTAAACCTGATTACATGCCAAGCTTTCTTCATAGCAGAAATACAACCTAATCAACAGCCATTTTTCTAATGTTTTTTAACACAACAAAACCCTGGGTTTATTTAAGCATTCACGGAATTTCAATTTAATTATGTTTTCACCAGTATCACATGCAGAGGTCAACTGGTCTATTGGACTTTATAGGCCCAAAATTAATGTTAGAATTATTGTCAAGCTCATACAGGGATTGTGAGAAGCTTGTTTCACATATTAGTTTAACTTTCACACTAACTGGATTGTTGATGGATATAAACCATTTACAACTTCCATTTTTTCACTTCCGCTTTTTTCAGTCCTCAAACAGATGTGCATTTAAGAGAACAGTTAATCAGTCCCGTTGTCTAAAAGCTTACATTGTTGTTTGCCATCTTTCTTCTGATTGGCTGCCTGTAACAAACAGAAGGCTTTAATTAAATTATTTTAGACCTCAGCAAATCCCTGGCTACCTCCAGTCGCTAGGGAAAGGAAAGTGTATCCCCTGATTCCCCGACTCATTTCTACCACAGGGTCACTGACAACAATTAAAACAACAATTAAAAAATAATAACTTTACAAATTAAATCAGTTGAGGGCTACAAAGAAGGTTATTATGAGTCCTTGTGGTATACCAGTCACGCCTCCATGAGTAAATGATAAGCATGAGTGACAAAAACAGTCGACCCACAGCAATTTCCCACACAAAAACAGAGAAAACGCACACACACACACACACACACACACACACACACACACACACACACACACACAGAAAGAGAGAGAGAGATGAGGATCTGTGCCATCCCTTTGTAATTAGTAATGTAATTTAGCCACAAAAGTTGTCTGGCTCTGCCACTGATGTACACATAGTGTTAGATGAACAAAAATACACTGCTCAAAAAAAAAAGGAACAGTTACAAACACATCAGATCTCAAAATCATGTTGCATATCTATATCTGATATGGACTGGGCAATATGTTAGGAATGAAAGGATGCCTCATCGTTTGATGGAAGTGAAAATGATCAAAATACTGAAGGCTGAATTCAACGTGAAAAAAATGATGCAGCAGGCTGTTTGGGGGTTGTCTTATTGTTGCTCCTTTAAATGGTAAATTGACTGGTTCTTATATAGCGCTTTTCTATTGTACTTTGAGCACTCAAAGCACTTTATACCACCCATTTCTATCTAACATTCACACACATTCACACTCCGATGGTTGCATCGGAGAGCAACTTGGAGTTCAGTATCTTTGCCCAAGGATACTTTGGCACGCAGACTGGAGGAGCCAGGGATCGAACCGCCAACCTTCCGATTGTTAGGTGAACTGCTCTACCTCCTGAGCTGCAGCCACCTGTTAGTGCACCTGTTGTTAATTTCATTCAGACCAAAGCAGCTGAAACTGATTAACAACCCCCTCTGCTACTTATTAATTTTAAATGCTAAAAGAAAGACTTTTTGTATAGCAAACTTGAAAGTGGGTAATAATTTGTTACTAGGAAAGCAGCGCCTTTGAAAGACATAAGTGGCGTGCCCAGGAAAACAAAAATATCAAACTTCCACTGGAAAACTGTATTTAAATGTATTTTTTGTCAGTATGAGCTTCACTGCCTTACAACAAAAACAGGGCCTGAATTTTTTTTTTTAATTAACTATTTAATAGTGTTAAACGTTCATGTTTACTACATAATAATAAGCTGAATTGAACCTCATTCGGTGAATGGCTGTTACAGGGATTTCTAGACATGGTTATACACCTGTTCATTTAAAAGCTATCCCAAATATTATTTACAGTCTTTAAAAAGGCATAATCCACTGCCCTCCACAGAACCCAGAGGAAGATTCAAAAGTCCCTGTTCCAAAAATAACTACCCGACTCTACATTATGTCATTCCGCTCTGCCCAAATACAGGCTGAAATCCTGCCATTGAGGTATCGATCATCGCATCGCATACAGACGGCTCCGGCAGTCAGGCCCAGCTGTTCACCATCATCACCACTGAGTGTTATAGGCTCTGCTCCAACCACACAATAGATGTGGCTCCACTCAGCTTGCCTTAGTCTGCCCATGATTTAGCAAAATCTGGACCAAGGCCAACAAGACATAAGGCTTTGACCGGTGTATTCAGGGCTAAAATGAAACAGGAACCAAAAAGCTGTGACAAAGATAGATGCTGAGTTATGACTGGATGTAAATGCTACAGAGAATCGGTTTAGCAGAAAATCAGTCGTAATATTTCCCAACTGACCAAAATACAAAATGTATTCTAATCTTGTTTATGCTCTATTAGGGGATTTGAGAGGGAAACCAGATGAAAATATTGATGCTGCTGCCCGTATCTCTGGTGTATTTTATATGTAAATTGCTATCAGTTGCATCACCTTGTTTAAAAGCTCCTGCAGCCAAAAGGTCTGTGAGGCAGGAACCTATCTTTTTTTAGTGGAGTCTGTGGTAATGACTGTGTTAGGCTGAAAGTGAGCGCGATGGGAGTGTTGGATGGATGAGCTCGTTGTGGAGCGGTGACGACTATGAAACACAGCGGGCTCAAATGACACTTCCACCACCGCTGCTGGCAGTGTTTACCTTCAGGGGGAGTACGACAGAGGGAGAAAACTTCAGAGAAAAGAGGGGAGTGACGGAAAGGCGAGTGCACACCGGTGCCAGGTGTGTACAGTATGTCTGATAATAGCTGCAGAGGAAATGTTGTTTCTGTGTCTGTGTGATGTCCCTGGAGAAAACTCCTAGATTATTTTTATAGTTCTGCTTCAGAGAACTACAAAAGACACCACAATCTTGGCATTTAGATCAAACAGCAAGACAGATGTGACGGATGAGATATTCTGACAGCTACAGTAGAGACATGATTTCTGCTTCTCAAGCTCTCACAACACTTGAATGCCTCTGTTTTATTTCATTAAAGCACAGTGCTTTGAGACAGATTGGCTCTTCCCACACACGGATGTGGCTGCACTTCCCTCTGTGTTAGACTCAAAACTATAGCAACAGTCCATTTTGAATAACACTGTGCTCGCAATAAGTTATGAAAAGGTGTGAAACAACAACACACAAAGACAACAAGAAACAACACAAACACACGCCTATTTTTCCCATAATGCAACTCCGTAACTGTTGTTAGATGATCATTTCCTGGTAAATGTCGATGTTTTTCTGAACCACACACCCAGAGTTCAAAATACATGGTTATAACCTTTCAGCCCCCCCCTTCAATCAAAGACTATAAACATGTAAGGAAAGGTTTATAACTATTTAAAGTATACACAACTTGTCAAAGCAGAGATATTTTAGATTTACTGTATTGTGATTCCTCAGTTGCATATGCACCGGTTCTCAGTTATGGGTACTTATTTCCACTTTCAATGTGCTGTTAACCATTTATTTAACACTTGTACAGCACCTGTAACTGTCATGGTCCTGGGCCGGTGGCCCTGTGTTTTCTGTTTTATTTCCTGGTTTCCCTGGTCCCTGATGTTTCTGCGTCTTCCTGGTCCTGTCCCTTCCTGTTTTATTTTGATAGTCCTGTGTTCCCCATGTCTCGCGTTTGACTTTGCTTCCCCCTGTTGTTTTTCTGATTTGCTTCACCTGTGTTCCCCAGCTGTTTCCTCTTGCCCCGATTGCCCTCATGTATTCTTAAGCCTTCAGTTTTCTTCCGTTCCTCGTCGTGTCATTTCGTGGTTACCCCCAGTTGTGTTCCTCCGGTGTAGTTTCTCCCTGCCGTAGTCCCTTTGTGTTTCCTGGTCCCCCCGGTTCTCCCCCCTAACCTGTGTACTTCCCAGGGGGGAGTTCCTGTGTGTGTTTTTGGTTCCTGCTTATTAAACCCTCGTGTTCCTGAAGCTCTGCCCTTGGGTCCTGCCTCTTCCCTGTCGCACCGCACCTCTCAACCCTGACAGAATGACACGACCACGAGTGGACCCCGGCATCTTCAGTGGCACTCGCCTGGCTCGAGGAGGACCCGCATCGGTACGGGGTCCCCGGCGACGCCGCTCACCCCCTCCGCCTGCGGTGCAGGTCATCCGCACCGGCGGGCTGTCCCTGACACCCGGGACTTCGCTCGCGGGCCCCTCCCTTCCTCGGCAGGGGGCCCAAACGCGGAGGAGGGAGAGTCCCCAGCAGCGGAGGAGGGCACCCCCACAGCTTCCGGTGGCCGTTCCACCACCTGACCAGCCCGGTGCTGGGTTTCCGCTGGACCCCTGCGAGCGGGTGTTGGACCTCTGCCACGGATGGTTCCGGCAGCCCTGCGACAAGCAGGGGGGACAGCTGGCACGCAGTATCCACGGGCTGTTGTGGGACTTCCCCGGGCTGATGGACACCATGCCCACACTGACGAGGGGCTATGTGGTGCACATTATGAGCTGGGCTGCGCTTCCGGTCCCTGCCCCGGCCCTGGCTCCCTCTCCGGCCCCGGCCCTGGCTCCCTCTCCGGCCCCAGCCCTGGCTCCCTCTCTGGCCCCACCCCTGGCTCCCTCTCCGGCCCCAACCCCTGGCTCCCTCTCCGGCCCCAGCCCCGGCTCCCTCTCCGGCCCCAGCCCCGGCTCCCTCTCCGGCCCCAGCCCCGGCTCCCTCTCCGGCCCCAGCCCCGGCTCCCTCGCTAGCTCCGGCCCCAGCCCTAGCTCCCTCGCTAGCCCCGGCTCTAGCTCCCTCGCTAGCTCCGGCCCCGGCCCTAGCTCCCTCGCTAGCCCCGGCCCTAGCTCCCTCGCTAGCCCCGGCCCTAGCTCCCTCGCTAGCCCCGGCCCTAGCTCCCTCGCTAGCCCCGGCCCTAGCTCCCTCGCTAGCCCCGGCCCTAGCTCCCTCGCTAGCCCCGGCCCTAGCTCCCTCGCTAGCCCCGGCCCTAGCTCCCTCGCTAGCTCCGGCTCTAGCTCCCCCGCTAGCTCCGGCTACCCCACGGCCAGCGGCCGTAGCTCCGGCCACCCCTCAGCCAGCGGCCGTAGCTCCGGCCACCCCTCAGCCAGCGGCCGTAGCTCCGGCCACCCCTCAGCCAGCGGCCGTAGCTCCGGCCACCCCACAGCCAGCGGCCGTAGCTCCGGCCACCCCACAGCCAGCGGCCGTAGCTCCGGCCACCCCACAGCCAGCGGCCGTAGCTCCGGCCACCCCACAGCCAGCGGCCGTAGCTCCGGCCACCCCACAGCCAGCGGCCGTAGCTCCGGCCACCCCACAGCCAGCGGCCGTAGCTCCGGCCACCCCACAGCCAGCGGCCGTAGCTCCGGCCACCCCACAGCCAGCCTACCCGTCAGCTGTCCCCCAGCTTCGGCCAGCCGTAGCGTCGCCGGCTTCCTCTCCGCCAGCCGTAGCGTCGCCGATCCCTTCCCGGTCAGCTGCAGTCCCTCGGCTCCCTCTGTCCCCTCACTCCCTTCACTCCCCTTACTCCCTTCGGCTCCTTCGGTCCCTTCGGCTCCTTCGCTCCCCTCTGTCTCCTCGGTCCCTTCGCTCCCCTCTGTCTCCTCGGTCCCTTCGCTCCCCTCTGTCTCCTCGGTCCCTTCGCTCCCCTCTGTCTCCTCGGTCCCTTCGCTCCCCTCTGTCCCGTCAGCGCTCCCCTCTGTCCCGTCATGCGGTCCCCTCTGTCCCGTCAGCGGTCCCCTCTGTCCCGTCAGCGGTCCCCTCTGTCCCGTCAGCGGTCCCCTCTGTCCCGTCAGCAGCTCCCTCTGTCCCGTCAGCAGCTCCCTCTGTCCCGTCAGCAGCTCCCTCTGTCCCGTCAGCAGCTCCCTCAGTTACCCCAGTATCAGCCATCCCGCAACCACCGTCCACACCACCTCCATCATCTGCCCCTCAGCCCGGGCCGTCAGGGGTCCCTACTCCTCTTCGCCGCCGCATGCCACGCGGCCGTCCGCCCGAGGGTCCCGCTCAGTCCGAGCCGTCAGGGGGCCCCGCTCGTCTTCGCCGCCGCCGCATGCCAGCGCGGCCGTCCGCCCGAGGGTCCCGCTCAGTCCGAGCCGTCAGGGGGCCCCGCTCGTCTTCGCCGCCGCCGCATGCCACGCGGCCGTCCGCCCGAGGGTCCCGCTCAGTCCGAGCCGTCAGGGGGCCCCGCTCGTCTTCGCCGCCGCCGCATGCCACGCGGCCGTCCGCCCGAGGGTCCCGCTCAGTCCGAGCCGTCAGGGGGCCCCGCTCGTCTTCGCCGCCGCCGCATGCCACGCGGCCGTCCGCCCGAGGGTCCCGCTCAGTCCGAGCCGTCAGGGGGCCCCGCTCGTCTTCGCCGCCGCCGCTGGGAGCGCGGTCGGCCTCCCCCTTCGTCGCCTGGTGCTCCTCGTCGTCGCCGCCGCCGCTGGGAGCGCGGTCGGCCTCCCCCTTCGTCGCCTGGTGCCCTTCTTCGTCGCCGCCGCCGCTGGGGGCGCGGTCGGCCTCCCCCTCTGCCTGCTCCTCTTCGTCGCCGCCGCCGCTGGGGGCGCGGTCGGCCTCCCCCTTTGCCTGCCCTTCCTCGTCGTCGCCGCCGCCGCTGGGAGCGCGGTCGGCCTCCCCCTTTGCCTGCCCTTCCTCGTCGTCGTCGCCGCCACTGGGAGCGCGGTCGGCCTCCCCCCTTCGCCGCCTGCTCCTCTTCCTCGTCCGCCGCCGCTGGGAGCGTGGTCGGCCTCCCCCTTCTGGGGTAGACTCTTTGTTTTTGGACTCCGTGGCCTGGGTGGCCCCTCCTGCCTTGTTTCCTCTGGACTCTGTGGGTTTTTTTTTTGGACTCTGGGGCCTGGGTGGCCCCTCCTGGCCTGCTTTTTCCTTTGTTTTTTGGGGGTCTTGTTTTTGTTTCGGTCCCCCCTTCCGGGTCCCCCGCCTCCCGCCCTGGTTTGGTTTTTTTTGGTCTTCCGTTTTGGCCGTCGGGAGCCGGCCGTTGAGGGGGGGGGTCCTGTCATGGTCCTGGGCCGGTGGCCCTGTGTTTTCTGTTTTATTTCCTGGTTTCCCTGGTCCCTGATGTTTCTGCGTCTTCCTGGTCCTGTCCCTTCCTGTTTTATTTTGATAGTCCTGTGTTCCCCATGTCTCGCGTTTGACTTTGCTTCCCCCTGTTGTTTTTCTGATTTGCTTCACCTGTGTTCCCCAGCTGTTTCCTCTTGCCCCGATTGCCCTCATGTATTCTTAAGCCTTCAGTTTTCTTCCGTTCCTCGTCGTGTCATTTCGTGGTTACCCCCAGTTGTGTTCCTCCGGTGTAGTTTCTCCCTGCCGTAGTCCCTTTGTGTTTCCTGGTCCCCCCGGTTCTCCCCCCTAACCTGTGTACTTCCCAGGGGGGAGTTCCTGTGTGTGTTTTTGGTTCCTGCTTATTAAACCCTCGTGTTCCTGAAGCTCTGCCCTTGGGTCCTGCCTCTTCCCTGTCGCACCGCACCTCTCAACCCTGACAGTAACAGCTAATAAGGAAGGCTTAAAATGGAACCAGCAACAGACAAAAAGTAGCCCAAAATAATAAGTGGTTGGACTCGAACTCTCGTCTTGTCTTCTGGTTGGAGATCTGTGATTGGCTCATTGTTCCTGGCTCTTAATGTACAGCAGACATTTGTGGGATTTTTTTTTTCTTCACTTTATAATTTTCAACTGGTAAAAACCTTTTGAAGGTAGTAAAAGTCAGATATATTTATGTTAAACACAAAGTAAGCATGCTTGGTGGCAAAATGTTTCCTGAACTCCCACTGCGGAGAAGTTTGCATCAGGGCAAGCTGTGAAAAATGACTTTTTCCACCGAGGTCTTCTGGCACCAGTGGGTCACCATCGCTCACTGATACAGTTCAAATTGGACAAGGAACCTGGGAGTGTGAAGGCAGGGCAGTCCCTCTGTGTGTGTGTGTGGTTTTGTGTGTGTGTGTATGCGTGTGTGTGTGTGTGTATGTGTGTGTGGTGTGTTACAACAAGTGAGCATGAGAGATAAGAGATTATGGGAGCAACAATACGCAACACAAAAATGCTCTTGCTGTTCCTATACGTACCTGTCTCTTTTTATAAGTAAAAATGTTGATGTTTGTGTGTGTGCACATGCCCTTTTCTGTCTCTATTCTCCAGTGTGTGTTGCTGCCTCTGCATTGCACAGCTGAAAACCTGCACAGACTGAAAACACTCAGTGATTGGCTGGCAAACATGGCCTCTATCCCTCCTGTCATTTATTTCTCTCATTTATTCCTGCCGTTCAGCTGCTGCCATTTCTCAAATTCAGCTTCTTATTAAGTGTCTGTCATCTCTGCCATTTGTCCATGGTGCTGTGTGTCTCCATTCCCTCATTTGCCCTTCATATCATTCTGTCCTTCTTTTGGTCCACCTTGCTGGAGAATTAAAGCTGTGTATTCTACTCTGATATTGTGTTCTTATCCTTTATTTACACAGCTTTGTTAGCAAAAGGACACCTCACTGGATGTGGCTCGACTGGAGCATTAAATGAGTTCATTGCCTATGTAAGTGGAACCGTCTTTGTGGATCAACCGTCAAATCACTAGCCTTACTTTGCTGAACCTTCTGAATTAATTATGAATAAAACCAAACACAGAGACCTTGACAAAACCGTAACAGGTGGCCTAGCTTACTAACTGAAAAAGAAGCACTAAATTATGAGTTGTGCAAACATTTGTAATGACATCTAAGTCTCTAACTCATCATTTTGAACCAGGGTCCAAAATGATTTCTTTGACACATTCCAACCCCGTTTCAGTGCCTACTTAACGTACCACAGTTTCAACAAAGGATGCTGCTGTACTTAAACACCTGCTGCACATTGATGGCCATCAAAGCTTGCTGTCATTTCTACTTCACTGCCAAATTAAATGTCTATCACTCCCTTTCCTGTCTGTTTCCTCTCTTCTTATCCTTGGCAGTAGGACCTCGCCGGATCACTCAAGAAAGGCCCGTGGGACATGCGAGTCAAACTGCACGCCTTCTTCAAAGCACAGCCACTGTGAGTGAAAAGTGATTAAACCTGGCAACACAAAGAGGGCCTTTCCCCTTCCAGCTTTTAGCTGATTTGTGATTAAAATGTTTTCTCCTGATAAATGAGGGGTCGCATTTTCCACAGTGTCACTTTTCATACTGCCGATACACTTTATAAGAAGGTTAACTCCCAATGCAATGGTGGATGAGGCAAAAAAAAAAAAAGACCAAGCTTTTGCTTAACTGGCAAACTATATCTATACATATTTATCCTACAAAGCAGACTTCCTGAAATATTTCAGCAAGAATCTGTTGTGATAGTTTGTGGATTTTTCTTTAGATCATTCTTTTGTCAGTGATCCTGTCTTGGGACAAAACAGTGTTTCAACAATGGTAATAATATATTATTTTAATGTATGTGGATTTTCAGTTACTTGACATGAACAATATGATCTTATTGCTTCTGGTACTGTAATTCTGTTGTTTCACATAATGATCACACATTAAAGAGGCAGCTTTCCAGCTTTCAGCCTTTAGTGGGCCATTAAATCCTTACACTAAGTGAGGCTCATTGACCTAGCTTTATTCCCATAGTGCAGCATTATCTCCAATCAGCTCAGTATATCACAAAATTACACAGATTACACAGGTCCTGGCTGACAGATGGACTGATGGGCCAAATGACAGGTAATTTAACAATGCGTTCTTTCCATCATAAAAGCTTCATAAATGTTCCTTTAGAATAGCTGAATTACAGTAATGAAATTTCAACAACCACCTTTGATCACAGAAGCAAGAAAAGGCCAGATATATTAGATATACTTTTTGTGTCCTGTTGTCAGTCAAGCAAGGACAGAAAGCTAATCACAAACTGAACTTCAAGAACCATTTTTTTTCCTTTGTCTTTTCACTTACACAGTGGCAAGAAAAAGAGAACCTTCTGGAGTTTTCTGTAAGAATGTGGGGCACCTTCTAATGTGGGGTTAAATGTAACGTGGACCGTTTATATAGTCAGACTGATTTTTACAGTGTTTTCACATGATTGGGCTGAGATGTAAGTTTTAGAGTGTTTTGACTAGTTGACTATTTCCCAAATCAACCAACCAACCAACCAATAAACCAACCAATTAACCAACCAACCAACCAACCAACCAACCAATCACATATAAAAAGAGATAAAATTATTTTTGGGATGCCTAAGGCTATGTCCCAGCATATTCACTCACTGCATCCATAGTCAACATCAACATCTAATAATGACTTGTAAGTGCCATATATTGCATGGCTCTGTCTCTTCCAAATAACCCCCTCTATGGGATAAGCTGTATTACTTCACTTCTGCCACTTTTGGTTTAATTGTACAAGGAGTTCTGGTAAAACAGACTTTAACTTTTCATTTGTAGCAAAGATTTGTATGTTGGTTGTACAGAATAAATAAATATAAAAATCTTCATCGTTATTGTCATCACTAATAAAGTATGTTCTGCTCTCCTCCATGTATGAATATGTGAAAATGTGATCAGATCAAGTACAGTGTATTAAAGTCAGTGTTTTTTTTAATTGTTTTTTTTTTTGTCCACAATGAAATGATCATTAACAACTATGTGAATCCTCTGGGTAATTGCATCAACAAATGCTAATTGAAGTCAGAAGTTAGGAAGCCTGGAGTCTAATCAATCAGAAAGATAGAGATATGCTAATTTGCATAAGGCTTATAAAGTATTCTAAAATAGATTGATCATTTCATGGTATTGACAAACTGTGGAGACCACTTAGCATTCTGGCTGTTCTCAATAGAAGAGGGTGCTCAGCCACGATTACTTTAAAGGCACAGCACAGAATTCTCAATGAGGTTCAAAATGAAATCCAGAGTAACAGTTAAAACCTTAAAATAATCATCAGAGGCAGTTATCTGTTCTTGATGCTGGTGAGTGACCTCAAGAGGGTGATTTACATCACACTTCCTAAATTTCTGAAGTGATTCTGTGAGGAATTCCCCTGGAATACTGTACAGGTCTGAGCCACAGCTTTGAGAAACTGTCTTCACAGACAGAACATTCAGCAGTGAATGCTCCATCTGCATGTCTACACAGGAACTGGGCATAGATTGCCCATGGCGTAGTATCTAGTATTCTGCACAATAAACAAGAAACCAAAATTAAAATAAAAAAAAAGAATCTACATCATATGCACAAAAATGATGTTAATTGGAACTGTAAGACTCAATTATAGTTGTATTACTTTAGAATTCATCTGGTATGAAAGCATGGACAACTTATAATTACTTTTTTAATGTTAACTCCTTATATAGTTAAAGTTTAATAGAAAGTCAAGGATTAACACAGGGTGAAGTTGGTAAGAGGATAAAGGATAATCTAACTGCTGCACTATAAAACAAAGGTGAAAACACTAGAAAACCCCCCCCCAGAAATAAACACAGATATACAGGGTACAAAGATAACAAAGGCTAATTGAGAGCAAGTGGGTGTATGAGTTAAGTTTTGAGTAGTGTATTTTAAGTAATCATTTTTGCCACAACAGGATTGTGAAGCAGATCCCAACAGAGCGCTGGAGTGTATTACATGGTGTGATGGAGCATGAGAAGGATGCTATTAAAATAGCACAGCGAGACCTGATCTTTCTCCTTGACAGTGTCATGCCATATCTGAGGCTAATCAATATTAGTGAAGAAAATGCACAAATTCACTCCTGTGATATACTTGGCACAATACTTTTAACCTTGAGAGTCTTTTTATCCTGGCCACAGCCCTCTGCTCTACTCTCCATTTAAAAAAAAAAAAAAAACACCATCGTTCATCCTGTCTGTCCTCCAGCTCCACTCACCTGGTGTGCTTCTACCAGTCAGTGTAATTAGCTTTAGCACTTTTACAACCCTTACATTATCTTTATTGCAGCTTCTCACTATGCCACATTAACTGCAGAATAGATGCTGTCAGCTGTTCTGGAAACAGCTATAGCTAAAGCGGAGCCACAGGCCCCAAGCCACTCAATGTAACTACAGATGGCGATGATGTCAAATACAGCATCACTCAATGTGATAAAGTCAAGTGCTAATTGGCCACTTAAGGCCCTAATCATTGCAATATCTAACATATAATAACTATTCACTCTATTCATGAATAAATGTAATTACGTTGTGTATTTCACAACTGATTTAAAGGTAACCCGTGGACTTTTGTTGAAAACAAAACTATATTCTAAAAATTCAATTATATTCATTGTTTCTCACCTATACCACGTTATGTGTTAAATGAATTTCCTTCCTCATATTAAACATTTGTTTTAAGTTGCACTTTTAAAGAAGAGCTGCTGTCCCAGCAATGCTCTTACCTGCCTTTAGCAATGACATGCTGGGTTTCTTTGCACATTCAACTGTATCCCACGCCTCACATGCATAATACTGTAGGGCCTCCTGCATGAAGACATGTACTACCTACAAATAACCAAAAGCTCTGCAGTGCAGCTTAAATAACAGTATAACCATAGCACATATAGTACCAGTCAAGAGTTTGGACACATTCACCCACTCATTTGAATGACTTTTGACTGATACTATATAGGACATCTAAGAAGAAGAACACTATGAATGAAAAAATATCGACAGTAACTTCTAAAACTGCTGATATTTATTTAAACACGTTCTCTCTGATTGATCTTTCTGGGTTAACGTCAATAATTACTTCCTCGAAACCATCAATGTATCTGTTAGACCCCATTCCTAAAAAAAACTGCGCAAACTGCTGTGGATGAATTCTGGCCCACTCTTCTTTGCAGAATTGTTTTATTCAGCCACACTGGAGGGCTTTTGAACATGAACGGCCTGTTTAAGGTCATTCATGGTTCCATTAGTTACAGCAAGTCGTCCAGATCCTGAAGCAGCAAAGCAGCCCCAGACATCACAGTCCCACCACCATGTTTCACTGTTGGTATGATGTTCTTTTTATGAAATGCTGTGTTAGTTTTATGGGATGCAGACCTTCCATAAAGTTTAACTTTTGTCTCATCAGTCTACACAATATTTTCCCAAAAGTCTTAGGGATCATCAAGATGTGTTTTGGCAAATGGGAGACGAGCATTTGTGTTCTTTTTGGTTAGCAGTGGTTTTCACCTTGGAACTCCTCCCATGGATGCCAGTTTTGCACAGACCTAAACCTAGGAAGCTTGGATGTTTTTTTCCCTTAATAAATGAAATCACCACTTAAAAACTGTATTGCATATTTACTTGGGTAATATTTGTCTAATATTAACATTTGTTTAATGATCTAACACATGCAAGTGTAACAAATATGCAAGAAAAAAAATTCACACCACTGTACAGTCCAGTAAAAAAGAAAGTTTTCACAGGACTCTATACGTACTGTTTGGTGAGAACACCACACCTTCAGCACAAACACCTCATAGCAACAATCAAGCAAGGTGGTGGAGGGGTGATGATATGGGTTTGTTTTGCAGCCACAACATCAGATCAGACTGTTAATGTTGAAACTGGCCAAAATTGAGTCACACAACAGGTCAATGATCCCAAACACAGCAGCAAATCTGCAACAGAATGGCTGAAAAAGAAAAGAATTAAGGTATTATAATAGCCCAGTCAAAGTCCAGACCTCAATCTGACTGAAAGGCTGTGGTGGGACCTGAAGAGAGCTGTGCATAAATAAATGCAAAGATCACTGTATGTACAAGTACAAGTAATCCCTGTGAGTCAAAAGCTCAGGCTTCAGATTGCTCCATTTCAGAGTTCTGTTCTACCCCTGGCTCTGTATGATGTCAGTGAGAGTGGATATTCTTAGTTTGGTCACTTCAGAGACACAGCCTTGGCATAGAGCACAGACGCCCCTCCTACCTGCTGTTTGTGAGAAGTAGCCTGTCAGGGGAAAGGTAAATTATAGGGAGAGAAGCTAAAGCTGCTTGTTTCAAAGTGGATAAACTGAAGGGCTGCACCAAGGCCCAGTATACGATAAATGAGGTTTATTTTGAAGCCATGCAGAGTCCAGGAAATTATCATATTTTCCTTTAACACTAAACAGAATCCTTTCTTTTACTATACTGAAGATGGTCCGATCATATAATATTAAACTAAAAGAAGTTCCTTTCCTCAGAGATAAAGAGTAACTACATTCACTGCGGTATTTAAGTAGTAGAGAATTCAACCTGAAGTTTCATCTGACAGCCCAGGTGGCTGGACTGTAATGGACACCATTTGCTAGTCCCACACAGTTTTTTTTTTTTTAACTTTTCTTTTTTTGCTCAGGGAATATAGAGGCTCGTCTGCAGATTTCTCATTTCCTCTTTATCAACTGCAAATAATAAAAGGAAGGGTATGCTTTATTAATACCGTGGCAAAATAAAATCCTTTTTCTATTTAAAGTTGCATATAATTCATATACTATAAGATCAGGTTTTATTTGCTTCTTCAGATGAGCTTTGTAAATCTTTGGCGATTTGTTAGGACTTAATAGTGTTCTTCTCATTTTATGTCACATAATGATGAAGAGACCTACAGTGTGAACTGTGTGCTCAGTGTATGGGGATTCTTCCATAAGAGGAAGAGAACAGTTGGCAGGACAGGATAATGACAAGTATGATTTGAACCAAATGAATGACCTCATCCTCATCTTCATCATCCTTAAAAACAAAATGTCTTAAATACAGGGTACTTGACTGCAAAACCTCAAGCAAAACGTGCTGAAAATGAGGTACTTATTGATGGACGAATGCTTAGAGGATTATTCTGATTGCATAAATCAGTGATGAGCCTTTATCAAATCATAAGCCTACCATTTAAAAAGCCACTTGTGTCCTGGGGAGTAGCTGATCCCAATCTGGGAATGCATTAGCTATCACCTGAAGACTTAGCGTGACTTTACGGAATGATCAATTCTATTCTTTTCAATAGCAGCTAACATATGACTTGTATCCAGGACAAGATTTTCTGTTCAATGCTCCAGTCATTGTTCACAGTGCAAAATTAAATGCATAAATTGCATATGAAAAACTAAATTATTATCAGATCACAGCCAGTGGTGTTGAGATTACATTTCAGCTCTAAATACAGACTGTTGGCCTGCATGCAGTCAAAGTCCACTCATGATTGATCAATGGAATTCAGTTGCTAATGGAAGCCACAAAGTTTCCAGTACAAAAATCATGTCCTTTGCGCATGCATATGCGGACTCTAATGAGCTACCCCATCCGTAAATGGCCTTTCAGCATTCCGGGTGACTGCTGCTTCTTCTAGTTAAAAGGTGGTGGTGAGGCCTCCACCAATTTTACCAACATATTCCTTCTTTGTGTTAGCTACAAAATGAAACTTAACTGCAATGAAAAGGCCAATATTTACAACCAAGGAAATAAATGATCTCTAAAGCAAATAAAAAATATTATCTGATTGAATTATGTTTTTGTACTTGACATTTACCTACTACCAACTGCTGGAGTCAAGGTCTGAATGTATGAAAGAGGCATGTCTAAGCCAAAAGAAGCTGCTCTTTAATTAAAGCATTTATGTGATCAGACAAGCTCAAAATCTGTAACTTATTTAAACAGAGCCAGTAAATGTCAAAGAGCTAAAATTGAGCAAATGCAATTATTGAGGTGTGAGTAATGTTAAATAATTCTTCTTTTGTTCAAACTCCACAAATAACCTAAGTAAGCCGGAAAGAGATATGACTATGAAATTCTAGCAAGGTAAATTGATTGCATTTCACTAAAGTAAGTATGTAAGAACAAAGGCAATAACATACTCAGATTTCAGTGCTTGGAGATTTCTTTTTTCTTGACTCCATTCACCTCTGTGAGTTGAGATAAAAAAAAAAACAGCAGAGGTCATGCTATGAAAGCTGTTATTCTTCTTGCAGGTGGCTGGCATGAAAATAAACTCTTTAAAATACAAAAAATGCAGAAGGAAAAAAAAACATGAGGCAAAAAATATGCATGCAAACGTGGTAATGGTTACGCTTTAAAATATTACTTCTCACAAACTGGTGGATTACATTAAGGGCACATAAACACTCTAGTTTTAAAATGTGATATTACATTGAAAGACATTGAATAATTTCACATGAACATGTTACTCTTAATTAATATTAATAGGTAAAGTCTGAACATTGATTCATTAGAGTCAGTCACGAGGCCTTCTAAACTATTTATGACAACAACAGCTTATGTGTCAAGAGAGGATTAATAATGCATTATTCCCTGCCTACAGTGGATGATAGACAGTAGATGAAGTCTTAGCTGCATGCTTGTTGTGATGTCTGATTGGTATTAAAAAGGATAATAAGTAATGCTTAATGCATCTGAATGCGCCCTTCATAGCAGCCATATTTAAATCTTGAGGCTTGAAATCTGCCACTAACCATAGGGATGTAAATCACAGGCCAGTCTGCACAAATGTTGCTTGCAGTGATTTTCAATCATTTTTCTCCGAGGCTATTATCACAACAGCTAATTTGGGGTTTGAATCACTTGCCCAGTAGTGTGTGTGTGTGTGTCCTGGCTCTATACTCCATAGCCATTCTTTTGGAGATCTGTGTGTGTGTGTGTTTGTACGTGTGTGTGCACTTGCCCCCCCCCCCCCCACACACACGCACACGCACACACACACACACACACACAGACACACACGCACACACACATTCACTGAGCAAATTGATACTACACAGGGATTCTTGGTGATGTGTGAGCCCGCTGTCACGGTGATGAGAGCAACACAAAGATGTCGGCGTTGCGGTAAATGTCAGCATGTCAGCGAGGACCGACACAGAATATCCCCATTTGGATTTCGCCTCAATCCAGCACACATATGACAAGGCCAAACTCATAGATACAGTGCACGAATAATTCCTCCTCATAAACTGAATGGGAACTCGCAGAGACAGAAGACGAAGGCGCACATTCACGCAGAGATGTGTAAAGTGTGGTGCGTCAATGCAAATCCAGTGAAATAACAGAAGTACCTGTCAAGTGTGTGTTTCAGTTTTGCAGATTGTGTATACGTGCATGACTGTGTGTAAAGAGAAGAAGCAGACGTGCATATTCAGGTAGTTACCCATGTGAGCATATTTGTTTGTAGAAATTTTCATTACTTTCACTCTGTCTTTCACTCTGACTACAGTACATACAGTACACAGGAGGATATGCTTGCCAGTGGAATCTGGGAATTGGTATGTGTCCTTGCAGTTTCAAACAAACAAGAACTAAAGTTGAACACATACACAAACATACAAAGTGGTTAGAGTTTGAGGACTGTTTATCTGTATGGGTGTATTGATGCATTCCCTCTGTAACAGTTCACTTCAGACTACAGTATTTTACTGTAGTTTTCTCTTGCTAGCGCTCAATTTTAGCCTGACTTTGAATGTCATGCTTGGGACAAATTCTACCATAAATTCTGGCGTATTAGCTCTCAGTTATAAAATTAAAGCAAATTTTTTTGTATAGCAGGTGCAACATCAAGTCTTTGAGGTTATTGGAAATATCTTCAGAGCCAACATATTTTCATCCCATGGTTTCAGATACTGTTGTTATGCCAGAGGCTGCCAGTGTCACAAAGGCACACACATTTTTGCACACAATTTCATGTTGCTTTTACTGACTCTTTACTTTTGCTTTCACTTCTTGATCAGGCTTATGCACCCAAAAGACTATGTAGCAAGGATCAGAAAAAGATTGTCTTCATGCAAAAATATGTGTCTTCACAACATTAACAACAGTTCCCTTGCACCTTCAGAAATGACCCTTTACAAGGGTCCATATGTGACAACCTGAGACTGAGAGTGAGCGACCTCAAAGGAGCATGCGTTATGGAGTCACAGTGGTCTCTGCATTCTGGCGTTGAATAAACCTTTCAAACTTTCTGTTTTCTGTCTTAGCATCTGCTTTTGGGTACTAAGAGTTTGTGTGGATCATGGCTGTATGAGTGACATGCCAAAGGTTTTGCCAAAATGACATTGTTTCATGCAAAGTGAACGAGGACAGGCTTGTGGTAAGTGCTTTGGGGTTTTCAGCAATTCTTTTATTTTCAGAGGGGTGCATGTGTAACTCTGACTTCAATGGTTATGCATGAAAGGTATAAATCAGGGCTAATGCCACACAGGACTAGCATGCACCCAAATACACTCAGGACAACAGAATCGGATGACTTTTACTCATTTACTCATGAGGCGCTGATCGCTTTCTTTCCAGTAAAACTGCATTATCACTCATCCTTTGTGAATACTCGTGGTATCCCAGGAGAGCGATATTATTCAGAGGAATTCCCTGGCCCTCCTTAGACTGTCAGTGCAGCTGCCTATTGAACTACTTGTTGAAATTTACACTGTATTTTGAGAGACATCTCAAAAACTCCTGTATGATCATGAGCTGAGTGATCAAACTTGACACACAGGTACATCTTAGGCCCCTGTAGGTTCTCACCTACACTATATCTGACAAGGATCAGCTGTATGGCAGGCAGGAAGAAGGACCCCAATGCAGAATACGCCGGACAGAGGTAAGAGGATGAGACTGCTTTATTTGCGTGACAGGAACAATGATGGAACTAAAACGGTGCCAGGCAGGGTGACAAACAGCAAGGGGAGCACAGAGGGGGAAACAACAGCGGGCACAATGGCGGGAACCGTGGCGGGAAACAATGAAGACGACGCAACAACAGGCAAGGAACTCACAAGACTAAAGTACACAAGAGGGTTAATGACATGGGAGGAAACAGGTGGGAACACAGGTGACGTCAATGAACGCTGACGAGACAAGGGGAAGCAAAACTAAACACAAGACATAGGGAACACAGGACTATCAAAATAAAACAGGAAGAGACAGGACCAGGAACATCACAGGGGGAGACACCAGGGACCAGAGAAACCGAAATACAAAAACAGGGAAACATAACCACAGAACTCAAAACACTGGGCCACCGGCCCAGGGCCATGACAATATCAGAGATTACAGTATAACTTCATCATGTTGCTTAGCAACTACCTACCAATGGGCTCAAATAACCCATTTGCGTTTTTTTTGTACCTACAACACCTTACAAAAGTATTGTCTCATTTCAATTTCACAAAAATAACCTTAATTTATCTCCAGAAAACTTGAGTAATACATGACATATTAGAGTGTCATCATGTTTCTTAGCAACCACCAAGCAAAACCACTAAAGTCAGATTAAACAAGATTAGGATAAATTAAGATTAAGATTAACCAATACTGTAGCATGGTAATATGCTAGCTATTATAACACATTAATATTGAAATGTAAGTCATAGTGTACATACTAAGAACTTATTGTAAATGCACTCAGAGTGTAGATGAATGATGTAATGATCTGGATGTACTGACACAAAGGCTAACTGCAGCCTCCCACCCAACGAGAGATGAAAATTAGGAGGAAAAAAAAGAAGTAGTTTGAGATTTGATAATAAAGACTATTATTATTTTCCAGACATTTGCATAATTTCCTGACATATTATCTCACAGTGACACACAGCGTGTTTGCTGTGCTCTGCCTCCATTGTACACACACGCACACACACACACACACACGTGCACACACATTATCATTATTCCCACCAGTTTCCCTGCTGTCACCACAATCACATTCCTGCCCAGTTCTCCCCAAAGACTGGGGAGACTGCGTTCAGCTTTGATCGAACTGATGGAACATGATGATGACACTTTTCTGTCTCGGCATGAGGAAGGTTAAAGGAGTATGAAGTGGCAAGTATTAGTGTTTCACAGCCCTAAAAGACACACAAGCTCCCTCAACTATTAAAAAAAGAGGCAAAATTCAGTGTTGGGAAGTTCAGGGTGGGGTGCTGTCATAGCATTTTCCCAAGAGTGGTAAATGAAGGATGGAAAGGAATCTTTTGAGCTGAGCAGAGTGAATTTCACACTTTTTCCTGTGTTTTCTATGAAGAGTAAGTACATTTTAGCTTCGTGATAATGATAGCAAATCACGCTGATATTACATTTCATCAATCAGCTTTTACTGATCATTTCATTTCAGCTAATTGAAGTTGTTGACCTGGGATCTGAAGGATATGGTGCTGTCTGCTTTGTGACATATTTAGTAAATTATTGACTTGACTTCTTGAGCTAAGATCACAGAATGGAATCAATCACATTTGGATTGAGCAACTACAACATGGCACTTCTTCAAATAACTTGTCATATTACAGGATTTGTAGTCAACATTTCTTTTAAACATCACGGGTATAACGTCCTTTTGCACTTTGGGCTGTATACAGACTGACTAAAACTGCCACAAGAAGAAGGTAGGTCTTATGGTTTTTATCGATTAAATCAGAAGCATATTGGAAGGATACTATGTTGTTAGTCATTTAAAGCAGGCAATGCTAAAACGCACGTTTAGCTAGAATGACCATCATCTATATTTAAATGAGACAGACGCTGTGGCCAAACTCAGGGGCTGGATCCTTCGAAGGACCCAATCCACGAAGGCCAGTGTAGCCTTCATATCTGCGTGACCCACCCTTACCTCAGCGTAGCTTCTGTCGCCTAGCAACTGTGACAGTGCGAGCACAGCTTTGGAAAAGAAGCTGTTAAAATGGAGTTTATTTAATGCCAGTATTAATCAAGGAATAAAGATGAGCAAATGATTAATTTCCAAATATACCGACAGTTCTGCAGTGAGACATTAAAGTTAAATAAAACTATCCAGTTATGAAGCTTAACCTTAATCTCAGCCAAACCAATTTGTGCAGGAACAAATGAAACACTGAAATAAACCAAACATCAGCCGTTAGAGATCATCTGACTGATTTATATCTGTGTTTAAATTCCACTTAGCGGCAAAAGCCAGCAGAAGTTTTGAAAACAATGTGCTGGGAGTCAGGCGTTCTCTCCAGGTGTAATGAGCCTCAACTGCCTGGTCTGCTGACAACTGGCACATCAATACTCTCACCTGAAAACGTCTTGAAAGTTTGTTTTGTGTCACAGAAACAGTCATATTTCAAACTTTTGAAATTGCCGCGTCTGAGTGTTGCTGCGCAATGAATTATGGGATGGAGTGGGCCACGCAGGATATGCAGGACCCATCCTTCAAATGTGGGGAAAAGAAGGACACTCTTGTTGGCTGCATTTGGAGGAGCCTTCAGATTTCGACAGTCTTCGTCACCTCACTGTGACATAACTGTCCTACAAATGTGGCCTTCGAAGGATGCAGCCTCTGAATTTGGACACAGCTAGAATACTAATCATTGTTAATATTAAAAGTCAATCCGTTCATCTTCTTATCCAATTCATGGATGCAGTGATATGGGGGGGCTGGAGCTTATCCCAGTTGTCATGGGCTGAGAGGCAGAGTACACTCTGGATCATTCAACCAAATTCACACCTACGGCCAACAACCTAACACACACGTCTCTGCACTGCAAATTCCACACAGAAAGGGGCCTCAGCCAGCTGGTGGATTTGATCCCCGGACTCATGTTCTTTGAGTTGCTCTTCTTCATATATATATTTTACAGTCAAATGTATAAATGATCAACAAGTTTTCATATATCTTACACATCAAAACACATGGCAGGTGTGAGAGACTGTGTCAAAAAACTAGATAGAAATGTATAATGTAAAAAGGCACTACTTTTATTACATTCAAAACCAACTCAGATGGCATAGATAATTTCAGACATTGCACTGAAGGTCAGTCTCCCAAAAAATAAAATAACGCAGAAAATGCAGTAGCTTTTTTAAAAAAAAAATTTAAAAAAATTTGGATACCCAGACAAATTGATTTAGTCACATTTCTAATAAAAACAGTGGTTCAAAGTGATCAAAACACTGAAACTGATCAAACACTTGACATATTCACAAGCAAAGACTGACTGACAGAATTAGTGGGCAGATGAGTGGAAGAGAGAAGGAAGGAGACGGAGAGAGAAGCTGAATTCCAATAACCTAGTGAGGGTTAGGTTGAAATAAATTGACTTTGGAGGAGAGATGGAGCAAGGGACAAGTCAGAGAAAGTGAAGCAGAAGGGGATGCATAATGCAAACAAATCAGAAAGAGAGAGAGAGAGAGAAGCAGGTGGATTACAGTCTAATCCATGTCTCTCACAGTGTGCTCTTATTACATTAGAGCAGAGTGAGAAACATGGCGCCACAGGCTGACCTTCTCTAACTCCATTTCATTCTACTGGATCAGACCAAATGATTTGATCGCAGCTGTACTGCCCTGTTAGAGGGAACATACTGTAGCATAGAAGCCACCAGTGCAATGCTGTCATCATTCAGCAGGGATTACACCTCACACATGACACTAAAAGGTAAATCTGCAATCTAATGGGTGTTATTTACAGTAACATCACTGGGAAATAGGATGTATAAACACAGGAAACACAGACATAAAGAAGTACAATTCAAGTGTGCTTCTTATAAAACTAATAAAGTCCTGACTATAACATATTTGGACTTTGGTTATATTTGCAAAATTAAGGCCATGCTTTCAATGTGAGTTTAATCTCTCGCTCAATCTCCCCTACATTTTTTTTCTGTTTTGGTTTTCCTTCCCGTTATATAAAGGCTTTTGAGACACTATATTGCTACATTCCAGAAACAACCAGTATTCATTAATTTCTAGAATGTGACTTGTGTCACTGTATGCATGTCTTTGTCAAAATAAGAAGAAAATGCAACAATAATAAAATGAAAGCCTTCCTCTAAGAGCTCTCCTTCCAGTCTTCCTCATTATCAAAATAGTTGGTGAATGCGTGCCTAGACCTGCAGTACAACAGGTGCACTATCTAATTCAGTGTAAATATTCATAATGTGGATTATGAGACCCCGCTGCAACATTCCGATCTTTCGGTCACCAAATGCTTAACTGGAGCTGGATATCCATAAGCAACTGATCCATATCCAGATAAAAAGAAGTGACAAATCCATTAATGTTACTTTTTTAAAATTTTCGATTTTCGTTTGCATTGTGGGAATTTCAGCAAAAAGTAGTATATAACATGGTGCAAAACACTATATAGTCAGAATTCAGACCTTTCAGTAACATAGCAAAGTTTGAGGTTGACAGTATGACTTCAGACACGGTTGTGATTTTTTTGTGACATATTTTGCGTACTAATAGAGATAAATGTATTTGTGTTTAAGGAGTTTTCTAAAATGGTGCTCCTAGAGGTTAAGCCTTACAAGCGTGCAGCAGCAAACTGTTTTCTCCAGGAACAGCTCTTTAACCGATCCAACTGGATCCTCATAAGCCAATCAATGTGTCTGCAATTAGTGTCGCTCTAATTAGAAACCATTGTTCTGAGCACTGGCTGCGGCAGTTCATTTATCAATATGAAATTAAGGAGCAGCCACTTAGCATGGGATTGCTATCATGAGTTCATTTGTACTGGAATCAATTCATTTGCATTGTTCATCACGATCATGGCTTGAGGCTGCACGTGGGAGTCTCAGAGAGGTGTGTGAGTGGGGTCCATAAGGGCGAGGGGGCTCTAAGGGGTACACAAAGAGGAAAAAGACAGAAAGTGAGCACAAACTGTGAAATTACTACCGATTTCTTCCCCAGGAACAGTCACTTATCGCAAATCAAACAGAGTAAATGAAAGGAGCGGTGCAAATCAAATACCCTATCTTAACAACCTTGGCAATATCCAGCAGCTAATAAAACATCCCATTCTTAGACCCCAATTTCACATCCTGTCTTGTATGACTCTGATTCAGGTGCAGGCACTTCAAATTACAATGAGAGATGTCATCATTGCAAACGTCTCATCACAAATGTATCATTAAGAAAGATGAGAGGGTTTCTGGATTTCCACAGCTATCTCTATCCCTGTCTCTATCTTTGACACCTCCTCTCTTCTCTATTTATCTCTGTCTCACACACACACACACACACACTCTCATTCATACAGTACATTTGTGAACACGCACTCAACACGTGTCTTAACATAGAAATTCCTGCTCTCTGTCTACCTGGGGGTGATGTAATGTAATTGTGTACAGCAGAGAATTCCACATCTATTTCCATCCTGAATTCCAACTTCTGCAAAATTAAAGCATCTGCTGACATCATTGGTGTCGACACAGAGGGATTCCAGCTCAATCCAACTTTAAAAAACGCATTCAAATGCAGTGAATGGAAGACAAAAAGGCTGAATTTGCAGACAAAGCGCATACCTCGGCATACAATATGCTTACTATACATCACAGTCGTGACTTATTTCTATAACTCAGCTATGTGTTAAAACTTATCGAGCTGTGCTTTTGTGAAAACCTCGAGCTATTACTCAGGTGAGGCATTTCATTTGGGCTTTATTGTTCATGCAGTCAGTGTAAATGAAAGGCTGGGAAGAAAAAGAGGGGATAAAAAGAATTTCTTGGCTGAGCAGACAACAATCACATCACAGTCACATAGGGAGCATGAAACACCACAAGTAACTGTATGTACCTTCACACTTTGGGGTTTTTTAAAATGAAGTTTAGGACATTAGCACAACTGATGATAATAAATTATTTTTGGTTTTTAGTCTGCAAGCTATAGTGAGGTCTGCAGTCATGGACAAGAAACATATTGAATGTTGCAAACACACACAAAAAAAAATTAAGCACGAGAAATTGTTTGGCATTTGGCAAATAAATAAATTTAGCTCTTTAAGCCCTACGTGACTTTTAAATAGTTTTGATTACTTTACCAAAAAAACAAAAACAAACAAACAAACAAACAACAACAACAAAAAGCGCATGCACCAAATTTGTTCAGACACGGTTGCAAAACTTTGAGGTCAAAATGAATAATGGATGAGAGACACTTGGGGGGGGGGAATTAAAATACAGTATGTCTCCTTCAGCGTTTTATAAATCCAGAGTGAGATTTTAAAAAATCCATCAAATGTGGAAAATTTTACTTCCATCTAATCAAAAGTGTAAAGAGAGTTAACAGCCACAAACTAGCCTGTGACACTCACATAAAAATTCAAAAATTCATTTCTGAATGCAAATCTACAAGTTTGATGCAACATAAATAAAGCACAACAAATCCCACATCAGTTTCAGTCATGGGCGTAGTAGGTGGCTCAGTGAATGCACTGTGCTTGGCAACCTTCAAAGAAAAAGATGACAGCAGATGGAATTTTTTTTATCATCAAAGGAGGAAGCAGCAAACAGGCTACTGTCTGACATGGTAAAGTAGAAGTTACAGTCATTATACATCATTTCCGAACAACGGTCACCTCAAGGTGCTTTATATTGTAAGGTAAAGACCTACAATATTAGAAGGAAACCCCAACAATCAGATGACCCCCTATAAGCACACACTTTGGTGACATTAGGAAGGAAAAACTCCCTTTTCAAAACTATGGGAGAAAGAGCCAGAGTTTAATAATTACTAATTAATGTAGCAGTGGTATATAAACACACAGAGCGTGAAGAAGAAATGCTTAGTGCATCAGTGCTCTGTTAGGATAATAAGATACTATTTGATCTATAAGATATGACAGAGCTTGATTATTTGAGATTTTGTATGTGAGTGCAAAAGTTAATATGACACGGGTCTGCACAACCCAAAAGGCTTTTCTACCAAATTGTGTACACCCCACTATCTTCTAAAATGCAAAGAAAAAGTAATGAACCACTGAATTTTGCAGATGGTTAAAGGTGTACCATGAGTGAGGAATGGCTGCACTTAATTTGGCCATGTTAGAAGTGATGAAGCTTCTAATCAACAGTAGCATATGGATGCAACAATGTTTTAAGTGTTCCCATTTTGATTCATTTACCACAAGTCATGGGACGTATGTGTTAATTAGTCTATATTGTTTATAATGATATCAGCACATGTGGGATTTTGAATGCGCAGACAGCTTACAATACAGATCCCACTTCATCCCTCATAATGACAGTCTGTATCATCACTGCCATTTGCCAGCAAAAGACACACTTATCAGATGTCTTGTGCAAAAACAATTCATGGTTGATTGTTGCATTGTTTGTGCATAACATGACACGCATGCAATGGTTGAGGATTCAATCAGTAAAATTAAGTTCGCTCAAGGAAAACTCCAAAGGAGGTGCATTCTTTGTACACAACAGTAAACAACTCCGTATCTATGAAAATCTGCTTTTTGCTCATCTGACACTGCTTGAATGTGAACTTCACCAACCACAGTTCTGGAGCAGAAACACACAGATTAGCATAACATTGACCGTGCAGTCAAACACGGCTGCACTGCTCAGCAATTAACAACCAGTGTTGTAACACAGTGCAACCCATACTACATTTAATAGCAATTACTTGATCTTATCTAATGGATGATAAAGACTTGGTTCATGTTGTTTTTTTCTCTTTGTTTCATTCTTTCCAAAACATATCACGACTTAGAAATCAAGCTCTTGTAACCAACTGGCTTTAAGTGCAAATACTTAACTGGGCTTCCCACCTTTGTCCACCCAGTTTCAGCCTAAGTTGAGCTTTTACTGGACACATTCTTAAGATTTCTGAGTTCTGACCAAACCTCTAAAAGCACATCAACACACACTCACAAAGGTGGTGTTCCAACATGTAACAATGTGTCACTCTGGCAGTGGTCCTTTTTTTTTTTATATAGGCATCATGTTCACACTAATGGACAGAGTGTGTGTGCATAAGGTTTAATAAGGTGTCAAACAGTCAGTCAAATATGGTCAAATGATTGACTAGCCACTACTTAGGATATAATCTGTCCAAATCTTGGAATGTATGGAAACCATTTTCTGTAGACTTTAAATGGACAAAAAGTAAGTCTATGCCAACACATGCAGTGTGGGTGTTATGCTGGCAGTGGTCATTTCATTTTAAGTTGTGGCATTCACATGCACTGAGAAGGTACATGCATGGTTTTTACAATACACCTGATTTAATCCATATAAAGATATTCCTATCTTAACTGTTGTTCTTGAATAAAATATGAATATACTTCCAAATACAGCAAATTTGTACAGGTTCCTAACACTGCAGTGGCTATCCTGGCTGATCTATTTACAGGTGATGATTTAACACTGGAACAAAAACACCAATAAATATGCAGTTATGTTTCCTTTTGATAAATTTTTCTTTTTAAAGAATGTGTCCTTGAAGCTTTTGGCAAAGCAGCTGCTGCATTTGCAGAAGCCTTTGAAATGGGACAGGTCCCGCCAGCCTGTTGTGTCATATTCTGTCTAAAGACAGGTTCAATGCAGCAAGGTGGAGAGTAAAGTTAAAGTGTGGAGAGGTGCATGGAGTTCAGGAGGAGTTAAGGAAAGGGTTCCATATGAGCAACCAATTTGACCTTGACAGAAATAACTCTAACCTTAGACTGAACCATATGTTATATCTCAAACAATCACAATAATCCTTCTGTTGTTTGAGAATGCAGAGTTTTCCTTTTCATCTAGGTCTAATCTACTTTTCATTGTCAATCCTCCCAAAATATGAAACCTGCAGCAGTTGAAGGCACAAAATGAAGAAAAATACAAGCCTTTGTGCAGGTATTCAGCGGGATCAAGCTAGAATTTGATTTCTACAACAAGGGGCACTGTGCTAGATGACCTTTGGGTGTGAGGCTTAGTGAATCAACAAATCAGTCACTAAATGCCGGCTTTGAACGACTTGTGAATGGCAGTCCACAGTCCAGGCTCTTTTGACAGTCAGCATAAACTCACTGAATAGCACTTCACTTTTATACAAAAATCTGCAGACCTAGACAGTACAAACTCACATATTTAGGTGCACATTCCACTAAGATCACACACACACACACACACACACACACACACACACACACACACACACACACACAAAAAACCTGAATATCTCAGTGCTTCAAAATCTGGTTGGGCACTCTTGCTCAGCACCTTTGCTATACTTCTCTTTTCTCTTGCCAAGGTTTGCTGTACCTCACCATCTTCAAAACACACATTTTGTTTGTAGTGCAACAGCAAATTCAGCACACGCATGGTCATGACAAATGTCTTTTGATGCTGCATTGTTTTAACTCACAAGTCACACAGCTTTACATGTCCTCTCTCACACGTTAAAGTTTAACTCCAAACTTCCAAATCCACTCTCTTACTTTGAGGCTTTATTAATCATAGATAGGCGCAAAATAAAATGATGGCTGAAGCAGCATTTAGCAATAACAGACCCAATGCTTTGAATGATAATTAAAAATTCTAAATAAGCATGGACTCTTAGTATAATACTCTGCTAATGTGTTTACATTAATTTCCCTTTTGTTGTTGTTATTATTGCGTCTCTTTTCCGTCTTTCATCTAGACTTGCTGGATTCAAAGCCTGTCATTGCTCATGCTGACGCCCTTCTATAATCATATCCCCAGATTCTAATTACTATGGAGCCTTACACAAATTTGTCTGCAGCTAAATGATGCTTTTCATCCAGAAAATTACCAAAATTCCTTACAGCGTTATTAGTGCCTTAGCACCCCTCCCCAGGCGGCCTTCCATTCTTCTTTGCTTTATTGTTTTTATCCTCTCCCCGGCACATACACATGCTCCCCCATCCATGACAGTGATGGTGCACAGTTGGTGGTTTCTCAATCTTTGTAAAAGGCACAGCATTTAAGCATGTCTATTTCAATCATCCCAAATAAGAATGAACTCATACAAAAAAAATAAAATCTTTGTATTTTAGAGCAGATAAATGCATAATGATCAAAGAAAGACTTTTCTCTGTGATGACAAAAACCATTATACTATTTGAGAGAAAATGTGAGTAAGGAGTGCACAATTCAATTTCTTTTAGACTCTGGTCATTCAAAACTTTATTATGCAAGTTCAACACAGTTGTAGAAGGTTCTCTTTATTTTTTCAAAAATGCTTTTGATTATCAGGGTTGGACTAATTTGCCATCTCATCTTGACAGCCAGCGGGGGTCTGATTACTTATTTGCAAAGGGACTTGCGCTAATGTTTGAAAAACTTCTCCAAAGTTGTGATCCTTCTCTTTTCACATGCTCCATGTTGTACAAATGCTGCTCCTTGCTATGCTTATATTTATGTGGCATGAGAGCATTCCTCACCCTAAGATGGTTTTATCCCCTTCGGTCACCGCATAAACAATTGTGTACATCACTTTCTACAGTTGCATATTATACAATAATACTCATATTCTGACATCTCCTACCCAAAGAGATTATGAAGCCAGAAGACGACCTTTTCTCCATCAAAATTTCTGTAATTGTGAATTATTATGAATTATTTTGACAAAGTCAAGGGGTGACAGGAAACAGAACTGGTCAAATAAGTGCACTGTCGACAAGCACACGATTTAGTCGGACCATCTCACCCGCTTTAGGAAGTGAAACTGCTACCAGATCTTTAAAATGTCACTTTGCTTTTTGCCCTTCAGTAAATGTCAGCGGTGTATATCTGTAATGCAGTACCTGGGTAAACCAGACTTTAGGATGCAGTGTTTAAAGTGTTAGCAAGGCAGATATGATTGACTCCGACCATGTCTCAATTGCTATTGATATGACGGTCCATAATTTACAAAATAAACATTTTATATGTCTCGATAGCCAAGGATTGGTCTGCTTGGATACCGCCCAACACACACTGCACCCCACCCCACAAACCCCTCCACCATGATAAGGTGGCAATTCACGGAGGAGAAGTGGCAGAAATGAGCTTCCTCCGAAGGGTGGCTGGCCTCTCCCTTAGAGATAGGGTGAGGAGTGCAGCCATTCGGGAGGGACTCAAAGTAGAGCCGCTGTTCCTCCGCATCGAAAGGAGCCAGTTGAGGTGGCTTGGGCAGCTGACTAGGATGCCTCCTGGGCACCTCATGGGTGAGGTGTTCCGGGCATGTCCTACTGGGAGGAGACACCGGGGCAGACCCAGGACAGATCCAGTACACACTGGAAATATTATATCTCTCGGCTGGCCTGGGAATGCCTTGGAGTCTGTCCGGATGAGCTGGTGGAGGTGGCTGGGGAGAGGGAAGCCTGGGCTTCTCTGCTTAGACTGTTGCTCCCGCGACCCAGCCCCGGAAAAGTGGAAGAAAAAGGATGGAACATTTCATATTCAATAGGATGTGAAACTAATAACTACTTTACTGACAAGTTTTAATATAAGAGGAGATGGCACCTAATGGGCATTTGAAAGAATGCATGTTGAAGGCATTTCCTCATTGGATTAATTGGATTCTGCACTCAACTCTTAAATACAGTTCTATGGTCTGCTTGTTAACAGGTCTATGTGTTCAGGTCAGCCATCCGGAGCTCTTCTTTCACATGCACCTACTGTTTCCTCATCCATTCAAACACTCTCCCTACTGATAATACTGACATCCACATCTCATGGTTGTTTACTTTATGTGAATTTAATCTATCCATCCATCCATCCATCATCTTCCGCTGATCCTATGATAGTTATGGGGGGTTGGAGCCAATCCCAGCTATCATAGGGCAAGAGGTAGTGTACACCCTGGACAGGCTGCCCGTCTGTCTCAGGGCTAACATAGAGAGAAAGACAACCATTTGCACTCACTTTTTGTTCAAATAAATTATTGGCCTTGTATTTCACTCTTTTGTCATGGGCTCAGCAAGACACCATTATTGACTTTTTTTTCTCCCTATTCAGTCCTTGAGCTCACAGTGGCACCCATACCTTTTTTTAATCTTACAGAACACACTAGTTTAGTTATTAGTGTTAGCTTTATCCCAATATTTACAGTACTAAAGGTGCTCTCTTGACTGCTCTGTGTCAGTCCAGCTGTCCAGGCTGGCTCAGCTCCAGGCTGCCTGTCATAGGGTCAGCTCAGAGAGATGACCACTCACAGCCTGTAAAACACTGCTGATAGCTAAAACACTCGACCATCCATCATGGAAAGTGCAAAGACTGTACTTATCCCTCAGGGACTTCGCACACCCAGATGTGCACTCGCTCACACAGGAAGATGCAAAGGTACCTGCCTTGGAGCCACCGCTTAGTGGAAGGTATTGATTAGCCCACTGTAATTAACACATACTCTCAATAAATCAGTGCAGATGAATCGCTTACAGTGGTGGTTTTGGTGGCTGGAGCGCGTGTAGCCTGTGTGCCTGTGTGTGTCTGTGTGTGGGTTAAGGTTAATGGGTCATTAAGGCGGAATGAGTGATAGTCAGACCCGTGTGTGAGCTGAAGTAAAAGTGCCCTGGTCCTCAGCATAAAAGCGCTACTGCGATACGATACTGTGGCTGAAGGCACCCAGTAGCAGCAGCTGTAAAACTCAAGAAGTGTTCTCCAAAGCAGCGGCTATATGGGAACAAAGAAAATTAAACATTACAGGGGACATACATTAATGATTATTTATTTATTTTCCAAAGAGTAAAAAAGAGAGTTTTTCTTAAAAGGATAAGGTTAGAGTCAGATTCATTTGTCATCACTGATGATGACTCAGACCTCATTGGGTTATAAATTTTGCCCATTACTCCAAAGAAGACTACAAGTGCGTTTTATTGCAATTTCATAAGAGACCTATTTTAAAGCGAGGATAATGGAGGAAGTGTGCCTTTTGTTTTGCAAGTTTTGCTTCTAGCTGTGTTCAGTCGCTGAACTTGATTTGAAGAATGAAACCTAAACAAAACGCTATTTGGGTGCCTGAGTACTCAGCGGTGAACAAATCTGTGCGTCTCAATCCATTTTCCGACTGCCGTGTTCCCAGTTTCCAATTCTACCTGTCAATGTAACCCTGCTCCGGCTTCCAGCTATAAAGAGAGAGAGAGAGAGAGAGAAAAGGAGCAGCGAAGAAACTAAATCTTAAATAGATGATTTCATTACACCCAATCTCGCTTTATTTTAGTGCTCATACAGGAATCCAATTACTGTCTTAATTTAATCAGTCACACTTTTATTAGCCAATTCATATAATTTTTTGTCAAAGCATTCTAACCACACTGTCTTCCTACTTTTCTCCGAGAGATTAGGAAGTCAACCAGAAAGAATGCATGAGGACCCCCCCCCTTTTTTTTGGGGGGGGGGGTGAGTTGTAAAGGTCGACTAGAAAATTGAGGTAGGGATAATATATGCCATCAATTTGCACTTCATTTTCACTTACCTGACTGTTGTCTATCTTCCCTGACAGTTTTAGATGCTGTTATATAGATCGAATATATCTTTGACAGACAGTATGGTGGCCTGTTATCGCTGTCATTGGTCAAGAGCAATATTAGCCGGGTTTGTGATTTTAATTTGTTTAATCATTTATTTATTTGCCGAATTTTGTAGAACTGCCGGAGGTAAGGAAACTCTTAAAATGAGATGAGCATGCAAGCACGGCACAACCTTGGAAGGTTCTAGAAAGGAAAGCTCTTGGCAGCGTCAATGAATATGTTTATCAGTAAACATGTCAAGGTATTATCTGAAAAAACAAACAAACCCAAAAACCTTGCAGATTTTTATTCAAACAGACTGCAGAAGTTGCATCTTAAGTCTGGTTTAGTTGTAACCACAGAGTGACCTTTACTTTTCACAGTATTAAGTTTAATGTTGTCTAAAGATTCTTTAATTTATAGTCTCTCTTTTTCCTACTTAGTTTGAATTTGTTAAGGCTCTGACATATGTGTCTTTGCAGCTAAGCACGCCATTTTTAACACAAAAGTGCTCCACCTGCAGGAGTAAGACACAGCAAAGGGAGAGGCTGAGAATGAAGGCTAGCTAGAGATTAGTATTCAAATGTGTAGCTGAACACTAATCCTTAAAATCTTTCTTCTTCTCTTCCATGTTTTTCCAATACATTTGGGAAAAACAAGATGTGAAGATTTCAAAAGGCTAAAAAGCTAAAATAATCTCAGAATCATGTAAGATTAATCTCAGAAATGCACAAATCCCGACCAAAGTGATGCAGACCTCCAGCTTGAATGAATAGCTGAGGCCTCTCTGTTGATTTGCAAGGAACACGTGCTGCTGTTGTCAGTGCAGTAACAAAGGGATCCTCCAGACAGAATCCAGAGGGGCTTTCGTTGATTGCTGCATTTTGTTGGAGCTTTCTCAAGGCTAAATGAGCTCTAAGATGAGTGCAGCTGGCAGAGTGCCCCAACGGAACAGCTTCATCTTTTAACGCGCTGATTGATCACATTACAGTTAATTAAATATTGGCAAATTGTTCCCATCCAAGGTTGGGCCATTAAAGTTTACACTCCAGCCACATTTATCACTTTCCATGTCTCTTTTATTCCCACAGCTTGTCGCCTTTCCTGTGTGTCAAGTGGATGATGATAAACGCCCAAACCCTTCATTTCCCTTCATTTTAGCTCCTTATCAGTATTTTTTCTTTCTATTTTTTTTTTTTTTTGATGCAGCTTCTTACGCTTCCCACTGGCTTTTCATTTCAGTGAGGTTTGACAGCTCCAATGACGGTGTGTGCTACAGTGAGTCTTTCCCATATTCCTTGGCCTGTATGTAAGCATCAGTATCACAAAAGGGATCAGACAAGGGGAAAATGACAGGGAAGAGCTAGGAGCATGAAAATGACACCATCGGGCAACAGCACAAGTAAAACACAATCGTTCAGCTGTCAACCAAGGTGCTACCCTAATAGACTAAAATAATGCTGATAGGCAGGGTTATGAAGCGAGGCTGACACACATATATGGCATTAAGATGGCTCTCATCCTCACTGACAATAATGTGCAAACAGCTTTCCCCTCTTTTAAAATTGTTGGTCTCTTTCCGATAATCCCGTAGGTCTCACATTAGGGCAGTGGAAGAGTTGGAGCTACCAGACAGAGATGGACACAAATTGTTGTCCACTTGGGTATGGCTAGAAAGTGATTCATTACTCATGTGTTTACAGGCTTAGGGGGAAGTGAAGACAGGGTATCACCTATGATAAGCCACAAGGCGCTCCTTTAAAATGAGCCGTTTTTTTTTAGGATTGCACCTCTAAAGCCCAAGAGTGTGATTAAATGCACAAGATAAAATGCTCAGACACTTGATGATTACTTTTCAGGAGCTGGCCTCCCTCGTAAATGAGGCCGCTAAAGGCTGCAGGATGGATTTGCATGGTGACACAGTGAAGGAATTTCTACAAAGCCTCTATTCAGAAGTTTACATACACTCATCATGTCCATGAATGTCAGGGTAATAATGGGCTTTTAATGATTTATTTGAACTGTTCGTTTTCCAGAGTGGAATGATTGTACAACATAAATCTTTAATGACTTCAAAACACAAGAATTGGGTGAAAAAAGTTTGAATCAATTTTGAATTTTTCTCTAATCCACACGGCGCCAAAAGTATACATACAGGCTAAAATATATACATACAACCCCACTAATATTTGTTTAACTGTCCCTTAGCAAGTTGCACCTCAACCAAACACTTTTGGTAACCATCAACAAGGTTCTGGCGTAATTCTGAATCTTCTCGGCAGAATTGGCGGAGTTTATTTAAATTGGCTGATTTCCTGGCATCGACCCGGCTTTTAAACATAGTCCAGAAATTTTCAGCAGGGTTGAGGTCGGGGCTTTGGGGAGTTCATTCCAGGAGCTTAATGTTAGACTTCTTTATCCATTCCAAGACCAATTTTGGTGTGTGTTTGCGATCACTGTCCTGTTGGAGCACCAAATTGTGTCTAAATTTCTAGCTGTTGACTTGAGGTGAAGTTGAAGAATTTGGAGGTGGTCCTCCTTCTTCATTACTTTGTCCACTTTGTGCATTGTACCAGTAGCACTGGCAGCAAAACAGTCCCTAAGCACAACCATGATTGACAGCTGATACAGTGTTCTTAGGTTTCAAAGCCTCATCTTTACTCCTCCAAATATGCCTCTTGTTATTGTGGCCAAATAGCTCAGTCTTTATCTTGTCTGACCATAAAACATTTCTCCAATAGGCATTTGACCTGTCCATGTGGGCGGCTGAAAATTTCAGTCAAGCCTGAAGGCATTGATTTTGGAGTAGGGGCTTCTTCCTTGGCCGGCACCCTCTCCGTCCATGGAGATGTTAAAAATTGGCTTAACTGTGTGAAGAGTGATGCTGGTGTTCCAGCAGTTTCGAGTTCATGGCAGGCTTGAGCCTTGGCGGTTCCTGAGTTGTTACTGAACATCTGAACCAATTTCCTCTCATATGACAGTTTGGGTGTTCTTCCAGACCTTGGCAAAGTGGTAAAATATCTGAATAACTTATATTTATGTACGCTTGTTTGAACTGAATCTGTAGTTGTTTAGAAATGACTCCAAGAGACCTTCCCAACTTTTGTAAATCTACAATTCTGCTTAGATCTTCACTGCGTTCCTTGGCCTTTCCCATGCTTCTGAGTATTGGTCAATCCAAAGAGTGCCATCAAACAAATCCTTTTTATGCTGGCAAAGAGAAACTACCTGTTGTAGACAATTATGATCACTAACGGGATGTAAATAGGCCTTAGCCTTGTCAAGTTAAAAGACATTGTAGAATTGTATTTTGAGCCTGCATGTAATGTTGACCCTGTGTGGATTAGAGAAAATCCAAAATAATTCAAACTTGTGCACCCAGTTCTTCTTAAAATATGTATGTTGTACAATTCGTCCACCCTGGAAAAAGAACAGTTCAAGGAAATCATTAAAAGCCCAAAATTACCCTGACATTTATGCCCATGATGACTGGATGTAAACTTCTGACCACAAATGCACACTACAGGCTTGCCTTAGGGGCCTTCATTTTGAAAGGGTAGTCTCTCTCAGGGCAAACTTGCTGAAATGAAATTGGCAGCTATCCCATCAATAACAACACCTGACCTACAGTCATGCTTGCTGTCGCTTTTTGTGACCATTTTCAACCTCTAACCACACATCAAGTGCAAATTTCTTATACAGCAAAGACAAAAGATTAACACACTAAAACAACAACAACAACAAAACACCAGACATCACAGCAACACATAAAATACCAGAAAAAAAATCTACATTTGTTTAGAGATTTGTGATTTGAGATACATAAGTGTGATTTGAGACACATAAGTCTATGCACAGTCTTGTTAGCGGAATATTTCTTGCAGGAAGGATCTGGCCAATACTTTACCATTCCAATACAGAAGGCACACAGCCAATTTATTGTAGTCATTTCCTTCTTTCTTTTTTTTTTTGCTTTGTTTTTTGTTTTGTTTTAATTACTTCTCTAGACATTCTGCTGCTTCTGTGGAATTTAAAGAGTTCATTATGCTTAAAATGAAGGAAAGTGCACAATGTGTCATCAACCAAGTTTAGAGGCTAAAACCTGTTCCAAAGTGCCTCATCTGAAGTGCAAAGCCTGCTGTCATATGCTAGATGCAATGAATACTACAAATGAGCATACTGGTGCATATTTTCAGACTTCCTCACCCTTGAGACATTCCTGGGTGTTTTATTCTGGTGTACACAAGAAAAGTCAAAGAGACAGAATAAAAGAAGTAAGCTTTGGTAAGCTTCTTTTCTCTCTTCACTCTCCTCTCACCTCAACCAGTCGAGGTAGATGGCCCTGCTTCTGAAGCCCACTTCTGTTTCCTTCTGTTTAAAGGGAGATTTTTTTTCTCTTCCTATTGTTTCCAAATGCCTGCTCAGGGAGCCATTGGCTTTCTCTCAGTAATGTAAAGTGCTGTAAGATAACTATTGATGTGAATTAGCACCACATAAAGAAAACTGAACTGAAATGAACAGAAAACCCACAGCAGTTTCACACTCAGGCACAGCTGGTAAATTGCTGCAATGACATGGGCAAGCTTGTCAGATAGTCACTTCCTGAAGGTTGGATGCAGCCTGTTCTTTTGTTCAAATGTCAGAAGGTGCGGGAGGTATACGCTAAGTGGAAAAGCATAGATCATCTTTAAAACAAGGCTTTAATAGCCATTCATACACACACTGGCCTGACCATAAGGAGCAATGTCCAGTTCAGTGTCTTGCTTCAGGAGACATAAATGACTGAACTCTTCAATTTGTAGACAATCTACAATGAGCCCAGCCATAGTCACCTTATCCAAATTAGCTTGCTATTTCTCTCAAATCCTCTACACTCAAATGTTGGAAGATGATCCGTCACATCCTTTGAAGCCTACCCAAGTCTACAGATGGGAATCCATTCACAGACAGGACTTATGCCAATGGGCTTACAGTAAGGCAAACTTTCAGAATACCCATGCTGGCAGTCTCTCTTCACAGTTCTTGTTGAGGACAGCCTTCCCAAAAGAGCCCCATCCGTTTCAACTGTACCTGATGTGTGCAGGACTTTCCCCAGTGTTATTGATGAAATTTCAGTAATTATAGATGAAATGTCAACATGCTTCCTACCTGAGTGCTGCTGCCTCTTGCAGTAAACTACCCTGTGTCCTCAGCTGCTTATCCAGTATGGCTACTACAGTACACATGTATCGATTTCACTCAGTAAATGGGACATGGCTTTAGACAGCTGGCATTTGGCCTTACTTGAACTACTTGTTTCCCACAGCTCTACTCCATGTTTTTAAGTGAGGGCTTCTCTTCATATGTTAATGCATGTTGTTCTGGCACCGATTCAGAAACAGCTTTCAATAAAGCTAAAGAAGGACTACATCATCCCAGTGCTAGGTCAACTGTTGGGCCCTTTGAGCTGAAGCTTGCCAGGATACCATCGTGTCACCTGAAGACGTGACCTAACTGTAATTACATTAGTGGAGGGTGTATTTTAGAGTGACAGTCAAGAGTGATGACGAGGTTGATAATGTTTTATGTCTCTACACTGATCCCACAGTTGGCTACTTGCCACTTAAATGTGTTGCCTACCAGGAGAGAAACAATAGATTAACCTGTTTCATCTTAATGAAAGAATATATTTAACCAAAAAGCCCCCTATAGGAATATTGCACTTAACATTCCACACACCACAGACTCCAAACTGAAAGTAGGAAATGAATAGCATTAGCCTTTTATTCAAAACTGTGCTCTTTGATTTTGAGGCACTGACACCATCACCTGATATTTACTGATACTTCAGAAGCCTCTTTAATAAACCTCATTTGTACCTGTGCCAGAAATAGCTCAGTGCCACTCTGCTAGAGAAATTAGTAACTACATTACATAAGAGCCAAATGGATCGACAAAATAGAACTGTTTGCTGTCAACCAACTGTCAATACTGGCAGTTTTGTACAACTAAAATTCAGGTAAATTAAGGCAAAGTTTGGCTGTGAGTATTCTCTAGTTCACTGACTCTGTCGTCACCACTATGATCAAATCATTTTCTTGCCAATTTTCTGCAAACCACTGATCCGTAAGCTTTAAATCTCAAGCTGCCTTTCTGACTCTCATTCACGTGACCCACCTCCTCCCAGTGTCTACCTCATGCAGGTCACTCAGGTCACCACCACCTGTGTTAAACTCCAAGTTGATTCATCCACTCATGCCAACCTGCTCCTGACATAGACTTTATTGCTCTGTAACAACTGCATTATATCCGTCTTTGCCCTCCTTCACATCCTGTCACGTCACTTGATGTTTTTGGATACTTGCTGGTACTGACCATTGCCACTGGGAAAAGAAAAAAAAAGTGAGCTCCATAGCATTAATGTAGCATCATGTCCTGAGGATTGTGGTGCTGGTTTAGATGTGGTTGCGTGTGGAAACAAAAACAATTTGGTTAGATTGTGATTTATGATCAAATAACTTCATCAGTGTGATTACAGTAAAACACACTATAAACAGAAATCCCTAGGGGGGTGGCATCAGGAAGTGCATCTGGCACCTGATTATTGCAATAAATAGGTAAAACTGCAGTTCAGCAGTATGTGAACTGCTTTGTTTTTTTTTTTCATGTGTTGTCATTTTTCGGCCCATGTCGCATTTTTTTGGTGTGAGTCCTCCCAAACCACCTCGACCCTGACGTGGTTTTCACACTTGTTTATGTTAACTTCATGGCTGTACAGCTAAGAACTGTATGGATTTAAGAGTATGGTATTAAAACACTCAAGAACATAGGAAAAGCATATGTCAAGGAGACAAAAGGTCAGTTTTGTACATGGCTGATAAAATAATGGGCATTTGATGAAGTGGAAAATGGCTAGCATCAGTTGCCCCTGAAGGAAAGTGCTGTGTGGTCCCTTCACCTTGCACTCTACTTCACCTTTGATGCTGCAAACTTTACCAACCCATGAGTCACTGTGGCTATAAATGACTTATAGAGCGGAGGCAGCAATGGTTGCCGCTGCAGCTGCAGTGAGAGTGTCTCAGACATTTTATGAAAGCGTTTTCTCTCTAAAGGCGTCCACATGACATACAGCACATTATCATACAGTAACTCCACAAAATAGCATTAGCGCCTTTAATGCAGTCAAGTGCCACGCAGGTGGAGTTACTGAAATGTGATTTAAATGCAGCAGCTTGATTCTGATCCACACGTGAAATAAATAAAAAAGCATGCTCGTACTGATGCAAAAACAAAGAGAGACAGACCGAGGAAAAGATAAACAAAACTGTCTAATGTGGTCTGTACGCACAGCCTGCAGTCATTCCTTGTAAGGCCTTGCCTTTCTTGTCTTGTACCTGACAGTTACCTTTACTTGCGCTGTATCTCCTGTTGGCTGTACCTCCATGACACAAGACCATAACGATGCACACGCCCCAGGCAAAGATGGGGAAAGACTGAGACAGATAAAACTGCATTTTTTAAAAAAAAAAATTTTTCTACCGTTCACCGCCTGAGACACTTTTATTCTTGGTAATGGAGCATTTTACAACTACAACTCGCACTTATATAGTAGGTCCATTTATCTTAAGATACAATTTTAAGATCTGCTAAACAGTAAACCCTTTCAATAACCTGAGAGCATAGGTAGAGGTGCTGGTGGAAAAAAGGGAGGAAAGAAGAAAGGATGAAGGAGAGACAGAAAGCGTGTAAACAGGAAGCAGAGGACTTAAAGAAGCAGGAAATCAAAGTATTAGAAGAGAATGATAGGAAGAAGCAGAAAAGTCTGGGGAATAAGTATAGGGAATGTGTACAATAATTCATGTATCTAACTGAAAGCGGCTCCCCCCCGCACTCACTCCTCCATGGTGTACGAGTGAAGATCACCACTATCTCCTCCTGAGTTGCACCTCCATTTTATGCTCCAGCGGATGACAATAATTTAAGCCCCCTGATATGCAAATGTCCTTAATTGGACTGTCACAAGTTCCCAGGCATCGTCAACTTTACAAAATGACTGAGGCTGGAAGCAGATTGGATTTTGGTGGCCAATCTTGTACACTTAATTTTCCGTAATTTTGCGAGCGTTTCACTGCAGGGTCCTGCGACATGCCACTTACAAGAATATCTATGCTAACTAAGAGAGGTAAAAAAAAGAGAGAGAGAGAGGAGAAAAACTAGGTTCTCTGTCTTGTCATTTTGATTCCCTCCCTCATCTCACGCTCTCTTTTTCTTTCTATACCCAATTACTCCCATCTCAACCAGACCCTTCAATAGTAATGCGACTCATCTTGTTTGTACCTTTAAAAACCCCTCTATGATTACAGGGTTGGCGCCAGCAATGTCCCCCCTGAGGATCTTTTTGTTCCCATTCTGTCAGATAACTATATTTTGTTCCAAACTCAAAAACTCATCCTTGTTCAGAAGAACATGCTGTTTGTTTTTGTTTTGTTTTATTTGTTTTTTTCTGCCTGGCAAAAATCTAATAATTTTGTTTATAGGTATTGGGAGCAGAAGATGGATAAAAGTTTCTAAAGTCAGAAACTGCATGAACAGATCGTAATACAGGAGGGTTAATACGATATATGAATATTCCATGTAGCTGTAGCGGCCGTGTTTTCTCAGAGGGGAGAGCAGAACCTTGTTGAACTATACAGGTGTACAGCCAGAAGCACTCAAATCTCCAAGTGTGTGTGTGTGTTTGTGTGTGCGCGTGTGTGCGAGTGAGAGAGAGACTGGGGACTGAAAACAAATCCAGCTCATGCAATATAAACCTAATGCATTTAATGTATTTTCCTTTCAGGTAAATAACCTTGATGTGCAGCCTCCTGGATATTGTCTGTCACCTCGAGTGAGCAGAGCCTATTAATTATCACAGATGATTTCCTGTCATATTTCCATATAATCTTTGTTTACTTAAAATCTCTGCTTTTCTGTGTCTGTGTTTACCTGAAGACCTCCATCACTTGCTACATTATATTAAGCAAACGCTCTGTGTGTATTTCATTATGATGCCTAAACAGAAATCACATTTCCTGCGTTCCTTTCACCCCTTCGTTTTAAGAAAATCCCCTTCGTTCTCCGCGTGAGTCACACAGAGTACGTCTAAATGATTGATGCTGTTTGACGTTTTACGATTTATCATCATTTCTTTCCTGTTTTCTTTCTTCAGCAATCGTTTTCCTTCTCCACCCACCCAGTCTTCACTCAGTTAATTGAGTCTTTGATTTAAATGCGAGGGAGCATTTCGAAATATTAGCCATGAAGACATGTAGGGAAAAGAAGATAAAACAGCAGTGCAGAGATTAAAAAAATAAAAGGCAGAGCGTTATCAAGCTAAAGTGGGCTTCCGACTGTGCGCATTATCAAGACTCCCTCCTATATACAAGGATAATATACTCTGCAATGAATGTCTAAGTCAGAACTCCCTAAATAAGAACTAATAACTCCCACTCTCTGAATTTATGGTTTCACAGGGGGCACTAGTGAGATAATCTGGAATGAGTGGAACTCTATAGATGGTTGAGACAACTGATACACAGTCGTGAGCAATAGTTCTCCAGGCCTTCTAAAGGCCATTTAATACTTTTCTTTGGACATTGGCTGCTTTTTCACTCATTTTCAGTGCAGTCCTTGTACCTGACTATTTTTACCCTGAATTGGAGAAGTGGAAGAAAATGGATGGATGATGGAGTCTCTGGAGCTTGAAGAAGGGTGACTAGACCTCTTTTTGTTTCTTGAAGACGTTTCACCTCTCACCCAAAATGGCTTCTTCAGTTCTCAAACCAAACGGTGGAGAGAACCAGGTATTTAAACCCCAATGGGCATAGTCCACTAACCCACTATTGTTCATGTGCATAATCACATACACCAAGGTGTGAAAGGAGGCGTGGGTCATTCCAATCTCCACCTTTTGGTTTGAGCACGGAAGAAGCCTTTCGGATGAGAGGTGACACGTCTTCAAGAAACAAAAAGTAGTCCAGTTGACCTTTTTCCACCCGGATGACATTTTTGTTTTTGTTTTTATTTTCTTTTGATTGTAGTAAATTAACATCTTGTAAGTATTACTGCCTTCACTGTTCAATTACAATAGGAAACGAGCAGTCACCATTGATGACCACGACCGCCTGCATCGCACACGCCACTTAAGTTTCTGCTGTGGTTTAATTACACTTCTAAAGACAAATGATCATTATCTTTTAGAAATGGGTGCTATCAAAGGAGGGAGTCCTGTCCTAAATCCTTAACTGATTTGCATTCATTAGCAGAAATTCAGCATTTCATTGCCAAAATCAGCTTCCCTGTAAAATAAATAAATAAATAATTAAACAGGTGTTCCCCAGGTAAGTCACTCACACACTTCCAGCCATGCATGATTTAAAAGAAAATGTGATTCATCAAACCAGCCCACCTTCTTTGTTTGTTCCGTGGCCCAGTTCTGATGCTCACGTGCCCATTGTTGGCCCCATTTATTAATTCAGAAATACTGATTCGCCTAACATCTTCGCAAAAACTAAAATCAAATGCATGTTTTTTTGTTTGTTTTTTTTCTACAAGCTGGAGCCATTATGCTCATTTTAGTTCTATTTACTGAGGTCTATAAAATCAGTGCCCGGGCTGACCACCTGCAGCAAATTTCTGCCAATGATATGAATAGAATATGGAATTACTTACTTTTGTCATTTCTGAAGGCTGAAACTTGCATCAGAATAAGCTGGCTAAAAATGTAAGATTTCATCATGTCTGAATAATTTGAGCACTTCATATCTACTCAGCTGCTAGAACGTTATTGCTAGAGGTGGCAAAAGTACAGAAATTCTAAGTACAGATACTTGAAGTACTGATTCAACTTCTTTAATCAAGTTAAAGTGAAAAAATACGGGCTCTGAAATGTCCTCAAAGTAAGAAAGTAAAAGTGGCTCTTTGGAGGCCATTTCTGCCACCTATTTTTGTGCACATCTAAATTAACCTTGTGTACAGTACACCAAACTAACCTGTTTATCCTGCACTAAACTGCAAATTTCACACAACCTTTGAATAACACAAAGTTAGTGTACCTCAGTTTGTTTTTACAAGACATTTCACAATCTGAAAAATCATAACTTCACATCATATACAGGATGTAAATGATTTTTTAAAAATGTAAGCTTTAAATTTCCAATTTATCAGATGTCACTGAGCAGTTCTTACCTTTAACTCAAACCTCTCTTCTTCCTCTCCTGTCCTCTTTCTCCATCTCTGAGTGAACTTCTCTCTCTTTCTTTCCTACAGCAGCTGGACCTTTAGCTAGCAGACACACTGTGTGACAAACTGCCGACACTTTGCGTGTTTGCTGATATTTGTTTAGCATTTAGAAACATTACATTTGAAATGACCTGTCACAACATGCTAATCCCTTTATTCTCGCTCCTCTTCTGTAGTGCTAGCTAGATGCTGACCTACCACAACCACAACTTATGGACATCTGCACTCAGTCCGGCCCACTGTAACCCCCTGAGCCCAGCGCTATAACTGATATATAAATTATTTTGTTTTTACTCTTCCATGTCTTGCTTGGAAGTGCATCCCAACACACACAAGCTTTTTATTTTATTTTATTTTTTTATTTCTTTTTGTCCGGCACCTTGAAAGCCATTGGTGAACTGCCAATTGTTCTGCCCTCCAATGTGGCTGGACACAGTCTTTATAGGCAGGATTGTGTAATTTATCTTCTAATTAAAAAAAACAAAAAACAAAAGTGCTTTCCTTTCGATATCAAGTAATAGTTGAGAGAGCAGTAGATGGTTTGTGAGGTGATCTTTCCTTTTGGTGATTAAAGGTACGAGGCATTTTGTGGAGCAATGTTCTAATAGCCTCTGTGCGCTCCACTACTGAGCTGCAGGGCCGAGGCCATCCAGGAATTAACTACATGGATGTGGGTGGGGGATTAGGATTACATTTAAAGCGCTGACTGTCTATTATGTTTCTATCAAAAGAAGATTTTGATTTGATTCACAGGTTCATTTCTCTGTTCTCCTGTGTGCTGTTTAATAACAGCAGTTCACTGCGTTTAAATTCAGTGTGACATACAATTTCTTGCCCTTGTGGGAAGATTGTGCTCACGCAATAAAACTCTAAAGGGAGTGAAAGAGTGAGGGATAAATATATTAGTACCAAGGTAAATCAAGGAGTGGTAAGTTACAGTACATTGTGTTGCTGGGCTGAATGTTCTGAATTTTCTACATTCTTTCACAAATGCACAAGTGTGAATTTGAGCCCAACCACATCTGAAAGACATCTGAAGTTGTTCTAGATTGATTTGTTTCTAAAAAAAAAAATCTTCATAACTGCATCATCAAATCATGTGTGTGACACACACAGCGTGGCTAAAGTTTCCAGTGTGTGTGCGCTTGCATGCATGTGTGTGTGTGTGTGTGTAAAGTGGAGAAGTTGTCAAATTTCCAAAAGAAATGGGGAGGTCGTCTTTGGATAACAGACTGAGTGAGAACTGAAAACCTGATGGGATGATGTGAGGATAGGACTGGGAGCCAGATCAGAGACAGTGCAATAAAAAAAACACAAGTATTCAAGGGTAGACAGGATGAACTTTGAAATTTAAGTTGTAAATCAAAAGCGGCATCAAACTCTTTGAAGCGCAGCTGTGCTGTACTGGCAAGTGATGAATGCGATATTGACAAACTGCTAAAACATGGATTACTCTCATGGAATGCGCCTTCGATAGATGAACTTCAGCAAGAAGTCTTTTGAAAAAGCATCTTTCTTTCTATCAGACTGTGACACTCGGCGCTGACTCTTGATTCTCTTCCTTATGTTTTGTCTCCCGAGAGGAGCGCTCATGACAGTTTGCTGACACTTTAATTGGAAGCCTCGAGGCTTGAATGCTAATCGAGAACAAATACACCAGCAGCACATATATCGGGATATATAAATAAATAAGTATACATGTAAACACAAACATGCAGCTGAAAATGTGTCATCTGGTTCATAAAATGTGTTCTGCTACTCTGACTTCGTGATCACAAATGGTGCCTTTTTCAGTATATTCAGAGAAATGCTCAACAGCTGTGGTGAGTGAAGCAGTATTAACATTATATATGGAAGGTAGTTTCACTGATAACATTAAACAGTGCTAAATGCATAAAAATGAGATTTTTATTACAGATTTTGTTAGGTGTATGCTTTACATACAAAGAAGGTTTATGCACAGGGCAGTTGTAAAAGTGACACTCTTTAAATAAAGCTTTAAATGTCCTGTTAAATCAAAGGCCGTTATTATGAGACTGTATAGGTGCTGGTCATAAAATTAGAATATCATGAAAAAGTTGATTTATTTCAGTAATTCCATTCAGAAAGTGACACTTGTACATTATATTCATTCATTACACACAGACTGATATATTTCAAATGTTTGTTTCTTTTAATTTTGACGATTATAATTGACAACTAATGAAAACCCCAAATTCAGTATCTCAGAAAATTAGAATATTGTGAAAAGGTTCAATATTGAAGACACCTGGTGCCACACTCTGATCAGCTTATTAAGTCAAAACACCTGCAAAGGCCTTTAAATGGTCTCTCAGTCTAGTTCTGTAGGCTACACAATCATGGGGAAGACTGCTGACTTGACAGTTGTCCAAAAGACGACCATTGACACCTTGCACAGGGAGAGCAAGACACAAAAGGTCATTGCTGAAGAGGCTGGCTGTTCACAGAGCTCTGTGTCCAAGCACATTAATAGAGAGGTGAAGGGAAGGAAAAGATGTGATAGAAAAAGTGTACAAGCAGTAGGCATAACTGCACCCTGGAGAGGATTGTGAAACAAAAGCCATTCAAAAATGTGGGGGAGATTCACAAAGAGTGGACTGCAGCTGGAGTCAGTGCTTCAAGAACCACCACGCACAGACGTATGCAGACATGGGTTTCAGCTGTCGCAGTCCTCGTGTCAAGCCACTCTTGAACAAGAGACGGCGTCAGAAGCGTCTCGCCTGGGCTAAAGACAAAAAGGACTGGACTGCTGCTGAGTGCTCCAAAGTTATGTTCTCATGTCAAAGTAAATTTGGCATTTCCTTTGGAAATCAAAGTCCCAGAGTCTGGAGGGAGAGAGGAGAGGCACAGAATCCACGTTGCTTGCAGTCCAGTGTAAAGTTTCTAGTCAGTGATGGTTTGGGGTGCCATGCCATCCGCTGCTGTTGGTCCACTGTGTTTCCTGAGGTCCAAGGTCAACACAGCCGTCTACCAGGAAGTTTTAGAGCACTTCATGCTTCCTGCTGCTGACCAACTTTATGGAGATGCAGATTTAATTTTCCAACAGGACTTGGCACCTGCACACAGTGCCAAAGCTACCAGCACCTGCTTTAAGGACCATGGTATCCCCGTTCTTAATTGGCCAGCAAACTCGCCTGACCTTAACCCCATAGAAAATCTATGGGGTATTGTGAAGAGGAAGATGCGATACACCAGACCCAACAATTCAGAAGAGCTGAAGGCCACTATCAGAGCAACCTGGGCTCTCATAACACCTGAGCAGTGCCACAGACTGATCGACTCCATGCCACGCCGCATTGCTGCAGTAATCCAGACAAAAGGAGCCCCAACTAAGTACTGAGTGCTGTACATGCTCATACTTTTCATGTTCATACTTTTAATTTGGCCAACATTTCTAAAAATCCTTTTTTTGTATTGGTCTGAAGTAATATTCTAATTTTCTGAGATAGTGAATTTGGGGTTTTCATTAGTTGTCAGTTATAATCATCAAAATTAGAAGAAACAAACATTTGAAATATATCAGTCTGTGTGTAATGAATGAATATAATATATACAAGTTTCACTTTCTGAATGGAATTACTGAAATAAATCAACTTTTCATGACATTCTAATTTTATGACCAGCACCTGTACATTACAAACAGCTGTCTGCACATACATTCAAAGATGGCTTCCTTTTTAAGTCTGAATATGTCATCAGGACAGCTTCAGCCTCGAAATGTGTGTGATTTATATGAGCAGAAACTTCCAGACCTGAAAATAAAGTCAATGAGGAAGAGCCATAAACTGCAGTTCCTGGAGTGGCCACTTGAGGCTAAACATCTTCAAAGATGTTTGTGTTAAAATGCCAAACTGAACAGCATCAGTCAAAGGTTTAAGGCCTTTCCAGGTTCAGGTTGCCTCAATAACCCTCTAATGTATTTACTACCAGGTCAACAGTCAGTCAGTGGTACCCTGCACTCTCACTGGTAGTCACTTCAATTGAGAAAAGTTTATGTTGGGACCCACCCATTTTGTGTTGCCAGCAGTTTTTCATCTGCAGTTATGAATGTCATTGACTGTGGTCTCTAGTCGTCACTTCACTACAAATCGCTTCTTCTGTGGACGCAACTTTAGTCGGGAGTGCAGCCACTTTGACAGTTATCTGCTGAGCCTCTCCTCTGATATTTCTAGCCACTGAACCAGACTTCTCCACTGTGTTTGTGCTGTCAATGCCTTTCAGAATCATTTTGTTTGCTGCCTTGTACAGACACAGGAAACTATCCAAGCAGTTTGTGTTTCAAGTTTGTTGAGTAAAATTCTAGTATTTGATTACTCCGTTACTTAGCAATGATTAGCAAATATGGATGTCATTTAGAGGTTACTTCTGCCTCCAAAAAAATCAGCAAGGCAGGGGCCAAAATGCTAATGTTAAGGTTTCAAAATGCCTAACATGGGTGATGTTACAATGGCTATGTCTATCTATTATGTGCAGTCACTGGCTTTGTTCAAAGTCTGCACAACAACTCTTACACGCGATGCAAATTTCATATTTCACCCATTGGCATGCTACTCCGCCACGATGTGTAAACTAAGCTACTAAGCTACTAAGTATACTGCACACACGCACACACACACACACACACACACACACATATATATATATATATATATATATATATATATATATATATATATATATATATATATATAGAGAGAGAGAGAGAGAGAGAGAGAGAGAGAGAGAGAGAGAGAGAGACAGACAGACAGGCAGACAGACGGACAGACAGATTAAAATACCAAAAAATGCTCATCACAAAATCAATGCCAGTAACATATTTTTTCACAACAGCTTTACAATTTGAGGTTTTCAATTGAGCAACCTTGAACAGCAGATCTCCAGCAGCACAGAGTCAATAGAAGCACTCCAAACATACTGTGCGGAAAGGACAAAATATTGCAAATCAGTTTGCGATTACACAACCACAGAATGTGTCTTTTTGAAAGCAGCTACGCTACTCAAGCATATTAGCTTCCCAGTGGGATAAGAATAAAGCTGACTGGAAATTCAGCTCAATCTAAAGATATCTAAAATGTGTGTGTGTGTGTGTGAGTTTTTATTTTCCAATTTCTTTTGAAAGCACAAAGAGTGAGTTGTGACTCTAACCTGCCCGCACCCCTCTGCCAGTTCTGTAACTCATCAAAAGACAAAAAAGCTAAAAGCCTGGAAAAAAATCTCATTACAAAGACTATTTCCCTCATCTGTGTGGTTCAGTGAAGAAGCAGATTGCATTTCAGTACTTCATTAATAAATGAGTATGTGAACAATGGCAGAGTGATGGCTCCATTGTCTTCGAGCTGAAGACTATAGGGCACTCTGAATGTTAGGAGCAAGATAGTCATTATGCTGCCTGTTCTTTTCAACTCAAAAGTCAGCCGAAACAAGTTAGCAAGAATACCTGTATCACAGAATAGCACCACGCTTGAGTTTTTCTGCACTCGCAATTACGTCCACACTTTGTCAGGTCCATGTGTTTCCTGTTAGCCTTCATAAAGGACGTCAAATGGAAGTAATTAGATTTTATTTCTCCAAAAAATTAAGAACAGTCATCTGTGAGAAAAAATTATGCAGTATCCTGTGCACAGGAGCTCAGAGGCTGGATGAAATCTGACAGGTGGAAATCATCTGAGCAAATATGAGCCAATTGTGTGAGCACACGGGAAGGACGAATAGAAAGCCAAGGTTTGGTCCAGGTTGAAATACAGGCAAAATGACTAAATGAGGAAGGAGGAACTGAACTGTGGAGGGAGGAGAACCTGAAGAAAAAGCAGAGATGGATTAAGGGCATCCGGCAGCCTCGTAGTGGAGGAATTTTTTATTTTTTTTTTGGACGATATCTCTGCAAAATTATTTCAATTTGTTACTTTTTAATCATGGTTTTAAGCAACAGCTTTGAAGTAGGGTAGTTTAAGTGAATTGACACAGCCGCACCTGTTGAAAAATGAAAAGAGGGGGAAAAAAAATAGACGTTGCCTTATTAAAAGCAGCCCTCTGGCCCCCCACTAAATTTTCATTCAGCTCATGAGATGAGATTTAAAAGGAATAAAGGCTCTCTCACCAGAAAGCTCCTTCTTTAACTTCACGTCTATATTTTTCAGTCGTGATGGTCTTGGATGAGAATGACATCTAGTTTCCATTTATTCACTTTGACAGACGATGCAAAAAAGCATAATAAACTCAGCTTAAACACAGTGAGCGTATCTCCATCTTCATAATTGCATCGTTTTCCTGGTATCGTATTCCCAACCATCAGAGGCGCAAAGATGGATGAAAAGAGAAGATGCAAAAAATTAGGGAGTGAGGAAGAGTTTCAGCGAAATGAGATGTCGTTTTCCTCTGAATCTCCCCTCATTAAAGAAAGGACTTTTTTTTGTTGCCAATTTCCCCTCAGCATCTTTTAAAATGTGCCTGATGTGGGTGTGCATTTAGATGTCATGGTACTCAGCTGAATGTCTTTTGCAAAGCACAGTCCCACTCATGATTCCTTGGAGAACTCTCCTCACTCCACAGAGCAGAACTAATGGGCCGATTATACTTGCTGTTCTCACCCTTGCAAACGGCACCGTGTGCCAAAAGTGACATCACATCCGCTGGTGCAAAACCATGCTTTGGTGTTGTTTTGGCCAGTCACGCATCTCCCCGCCCTTTATTTGCTTCCAGTTTTGACTTCTGCGCCTCCTAAGACCAAAATGGTTTTATTTGACCTCTCAGCATGTGCATATTTTGAGACTGCAAAGCATTTTGTAATTAGCCTTTATCTTCTCTTTTACAATGACAGACACTGAGTATAGCTCAACCTTTATCCCCCTTTATTCATTAGGCTGTTCACCTCACTTCCACATATTTATTCCATCTCTGAGTCACACAACATATTTCAACTCTCAAACAAATGCTCATTCCTCTCTTGTTAATAAACACAAAGCAGTGTTAATTCTCCACCTACACACTGCACTGGGCTCTACTGCTACAATGCTAACAAGATACTTTTGATAATTAGCTTCAGATCTGTTTCTCAAGCAGACAGACACTGAGAGGCTAATTAATCATAGCACATTAGCCACCCTGTATGTTTACGTGAATCTATTTACCTTGCTTTATGGCGAGAGACGATGTGTTATCACCTGCCATTTGTGGAGTAATGGGAAGCTGCTGGATTCTCCCAAGGTCAGAGATAATTATTTTTTATTAATGTCTTGAGAGATATATTTGGGTAATGCAGGAAAATTAGAATTCAGAAACACTGTTTGCTCAGACATCAGAAGAGACAGCAGGAATTGGCTGATACCTGCTGTCAGTCTGATTTCTTATTTGCTGTGAATGATTGCAGAACACAGATGGGAATAAATAGCAAGCCTCACCTCATTTAGAGTCTGACAAAAGACAAGCATCATATGGCACATTAGAGCCAACGGAAAGCAAGGGGCATATTTATAAAGGCTGAATGTGTAAGTGAATGTGTGCAGGGGAGGTTCCAAGGTTTTGTGAACCTGTCTCAACTGCCAGGGCTCTTGATTGAGCCACGTATATGTTTTGCGGGTCATTGGTGAGACATTGGCTTGCCGTCCAAGCAAAAGCCGCAGGGTCCAGGGACCAGCGACCAGCGAAACTGAAGGATTGACACATGAATAGCAAGTTAGGCCACAAGCAAATACATGGGTGCCAGTGTCTGTGTATGCAGGCAGCAGAAAATGAGGAATGACTGACAACCAGCTAACTTGTGTCAAATACCAGCGCTCAGCAGTGCTTTTGCCTATTAACCTTGTAAAACCTGGCACTTTATAAGCCTACTTAGAACAGTGGCACTGCAAAAGTCACCTAAAAAAAAAAAGCCACTTCAGCTTAATAACCTGATGAACTACGGAGCTATTCACACTTATTTTCCACCACTGGCAAAGTGAATATTTCAGAATGCACTATATCAACCAGAGGGATTTGCTTTTAGCAGCGCAGAATAGTGTGAAACACCCACTGCACTCATTAAAAAGAAAAAAAACCTGCTTGACCAAAGCTAGTTTTTGTGCATAGAATTTTTATGAATATCTCTTTGCATATTCTTTGTGCAAACCACTTACATTTATAGTTTTTCAGTCAACCCTCATTTTAGTATTTCACTAGTTGTTTTTTGAGGGATTGGTTTATCAGTTAAACAGGTTCAAATGTGGCTTTTTCAAGTGAAAACAGTTAAGTTTTTAACTTTCATATTACTTTCAATGGGGTTCCACTACTTTTGATGGCCTCATGTAACACAGTTACCTTTGATTTGCTTGAAATGACTCGAAGAGTGAGTTACTCCTGAGCAGCATACAGTAGCAGTGCTTTACCTCATCTCTAGTTTCACCTCAGAACCCACGAGCTAGGCTGCTAACAAAAACCAGCTGGTGTTTGCTTACTTCCCTTTGTTGACTCCCAGTAAAATTCAGAATTCATTTTAAGATTTTACCAATAACATATAAAGCCCTAGGGTGGCCAGGCTCTTGCGTATATAGCAGGGCTACTGAGACCTTATTCCAGCAGTCCAACACTTTGATATCACCCACATTTGCCTACACAGGGATTGTCATCAATCTAGCAACCCACTTATTGTGTGTCATGGCTTGGCTAATCTAACATGAAGTTATATAAAACACAACCTGAGGATCTGAACTGTAAACATAACTGAACAAACACAGAACTGCTGCATACCATTTTAGCTAACAGAACTTCCTCCACGTGCCTTCTTAGGAAGTTGCTATATTTATGAATAACTGCAGAAACTAGAAGTTACAGGGGTGTTTGTAGTGTGTATTTAATCAGGAGACTACTGCACTTCTGTGCTCTTTAACATTATAGTTGTTAATAAATCCCAAATGGGAAAAAAATCTCTGAAACAATGGCTCCTCCCATATAATAATTATGTTCAAAGAGTAAATTAAATAAGAGACGGGTTGTTGCATCGGTGCTATCTGGAAAGATGAGTTGGGATTACATGAATACACCCTGTAAAAAACAATTGAAACAAACAGAAATGCTTGCTAAACAAGACATATTACTAAAAAAGACACTAATTTAATTTTGTAACATGATTAAATATTGCTGATTTAATCATGTTACATTTATCGTCATGACAATGGATTTTTTTTGTGTGCATGATTGTTACAATAATTTGTCTATTAGACATTATTACGTTAATAGTTCCATTTTTGGATAATTATAATCCTGTTTTGTCAATATGAAATCTCTCTAACTTGGAATATCTCATCTATAGTACATAATATCATCCAAACATTCAGAGAATTTGGAGACATTTTTGTGCATAAGGCACAAGGCCAAAAATCCGATTTGGGATGTCTGTAATCTTAGGGCCCTCAACACTGCATTAAAAACATCTATCATGGAAATCACTGCATGGGCTCAGGAGCACTTCAAGAAATCCCTGTCTGTGAGCCAAATCTCTAGCATGCAAAGAAGAAGCCATATGTTAACCATCCATAAACATTGCCATTTTCTCTGGGTCAAAGCTCATTTAAACTGGAATAGTTCTTATATAGCACTTTTTTCCTCTACTTGACCACTCAAAGCACTTTATAAACATATTTGCATTCACCCGTTCTCGTAAGCAATTTTTTTCTATAACTAAGTGCTTCCTATCTAACATTCACACTCTGATGAATACATCGGGAGCAACTCAGGGATCAATATCTTGCCCAAGGATACTTTGGCATGCAGACTGGAGCAGCCAGGAATCAATCACCATCCTTCTGATTAACAGATGACCTGCTCTACCTCCTGAGTCACAGCCACCCCATTTAAAATGGACTGAGGAAAACTGTTCTGTGGTCAGATTAATCAAAATTATTATTATTATTTTTTAAAACATTCATGCTACTTCCTCTGGACTAACCAGGAGAGGGATCACATGGCCTGTTGTCAGCACTCAGTTCAAAAGCCTGCATCTCTGATGGTACGGGAGTGCATTAGTGCCTAGAGAATTGGCAGCTTGCTCATCTGGAAAGGCACCATCAATGCTGAAAAGTATATACAGGTTTTAGAGCAATGCATGCTCCCATGCAGACAACGTCTTTATCGGGGAAGGCCTTGCACATTTTAGCATAACAAAAACAACGTTGGACTGATAAACAGCATGAATCCTCCATCAGAAAAGAATGGAGCAACACTAAAACAACGTGATTTAATTTTTTTTTAATTTTATTTTTTTTTGTATTTCTTAATTCTTTAACTTCTACTGCTCTTTTGTCTTTCTGTATCTTTTACCCTCTGGCCTGTGTTTGTCTTTTATCTTTGGTGTTGTAATTTATGGCAACAGAGTACAAAATTCTAACCTATATATACACAGATGTAAGTTAAATGAGGAATTTTTAAATGAGCAACTTTCTACGCAAGACTATTTGGACTTGAAGTAACACCTACTCTGCTCTAGTGCTGAGTGTTAGAGCCAGCCAAGATTGTGTGCTCAGCCCCCCATGGAGATTGTAAAAACTAAGGCACTAACTGAGAGACGTACACATAGAGATGAAATAGAGCAGGTAAATGGCTCTTTGGAATCAAAAGGCCACCCTGCAAACCTGAATTGGAAAGAAAATGAATGGATGGATGGATGGATGGATGGATGGATGGATGGATGGATGGATGGATGGGAATATTACAAAGAGCCTGTCATCATACAACTGCATCCTGATAAAGAAAGCTGAGAAACTACTGTACTTGGTGCAATACTTAATTAAAATCTCTTGTCAAGTGATTGTTTAACTTCCTCAGAGGAGCATCCTTATAGAAAGCATCAAAAAGAGATATGCTCAGCCCAAGACTGGAAAGCTCTGCTGTCTGTGGTTAAAACTTCCCAGAGAATCACCAGCACCCATCTAACGAGCATCAGTGAAATCGGTGAGGTTACTTTATTGTATTCCCTAGTGTTGCATGAGATGATGTATGAACAACAACTTAAGCCTTAAGCATGTGGAAGCTGTGTTTCTGGATATGCATACCTGACACCAGACTTTGCAGAGAACTACAGCTCATTTTGGCTTTATCTGGAACTTCGTCCTTAAAACTAATCTGTGGTTTTGGATAACAGCCCAGTGCAGTCTTTCTGCTTTCTTTTGGTAATCTAATAAGGTCTAGTTTTACCAAGTCGAAGTGTTCTCTTGGAACTTGTCACTTTTCTAGCACAGTCTCAGCATCACTTTATGCACAGCTGTCAGTGGAATGGAAAAATTCAAGTTGACGATTGAGTTTGTGTAGGCACTTGTCAACTAATAAAATTATATGTTATGACAGAGTAGACAGAAGCATATGTTCCAGACAAGTTTTTTTTTTTTTCATGCACATTGTAACTCACTTCATGAATATAAAATCATCTTAGTTATAAGTCAGTGAATATATAGTAAGGTGTTACCTTGATGTCTGGAGCATATAGCTGTTTGTATCATGTACCCTTTTTTTATTTTCCTTGTTTCCTGAGGCAAAACAACTCCATTTTGTCAGACACAGCCATGCATAAAGCAATGAGCATCTATGCTGGTGCATTTCACTTGTCGTGACACTCTGTCTCTGTGATTGTGAAGCTTGTGATCTGCTGTAGTGCCACAGTGATGGCTGATGTCAGTCTCAGCCAGCTTTTGAGACACAGTACTGCCACAGTTCCTGTTGTTCCAGACTAGTGACTGTGGTGACTGCTGCATCCTGCTCAGCAGTCCAGGAGGATTACCGGACAGGTTTGGAGTGATGTCAAAGACAGGCAGGGAAAGACTGTGTGTGTGGCAGCTTAGTCATATTTTGCTGCAGAATTAATCTCAACCATGAGGGGCTTCTAAGAAAATTCATGTATTCTGATTTCCATCAAAATGTTTGCCGTACATATGCATGTTTGTATTTGTGTGTGTGTGTGTGTAAAATTGACACCTTTGAGAAGTGTACAGTATAAATGTGCTCAAGCAGATGTTGGATTTATGATCTTGTAAATGGATCACTCCAACAATTCAGCTGGGTGACTGTTGTCAGTCAGGCATCGTGTGTCAGTGTCTTAGATCTACGATAATTAAAACCTGGCTGGCCTAATTAATGAGGCTTAACCACTACCTGTGCACTGCCCTGCCACTTCACCCTGGCAATTTGCCGGAAGAAGGAAAGATTCACTTCAGCTAATTACTGGATAACTGTCTCTTGCCTGAATTGTGTCTGCGCAGTTGGACAAAACTTGTGTGTCGACTGCACAGTGGGTTTGCTGGGAGTTGCTCAAAGGTAGGCACAGGCAGGGAGATGAATGTGGGAAGTGGTGATAAGAGAGAATGCAGAACTGACAGACATACCAGGACAAAGAGAGGGAGGATGCAAAAAAGAGATACTGATAATGTTACTGCTTTTGTTTATTAATATTTAAGTGAGAGATATCTCCTTTACTCTCACTTACGAAATCCAGGAGCATTCGTGTGCTCTGCCTGCTCTGTGTGTGCACTTTCGGTTCGTGAGGCTATCGGTCTATCAAGAGCCAGAGGACATATGCTGGTCAGCCAGCTACCCTCCCCCCAGTCTAATCATTTTCTCTCTTTCTCCCTGTAGGGTGGCCATTACAGTGAGCCCCCTCAGGCCATGCTCCAGCACATACACACATACACACACACACACACACACACACACACACACACACACACTTGCAATAGCCAACAATGAAAAAAAAATGGATTAGTAAGCATACACACATCCATGCTTGCACACACATACTCCCCCATGTCCATCCAACCATCCGCCCAGCTCAGCTTGAGAGTCTCTCTGAGTGGGCTTCAGCCCCGCACAACAGCCCCATGCTAGTGCCCTGGCCACATTAACAGCCTGGCAGGAGAGAGACTGTTTGGGCTCGCCAACAGCCTCCAGCTAACGTCCTCCCACTAGAGCTGGCACCCTTTCGAGGAGCTGGAATGGCCACAAAGTGGGAAGAATCTAATCCGGTTTGACTCTTTTTCTTTTTTTTCCTCACTCTTCTCAGCCACCATGGGGCTTATTTGGGCTACTTTCCACTCTAAATAAATATGAAAGATGAGTATGTGATGTATGTTCACTGGGAATTATTGGATTTAATGGTTGCAGGCAGCAAAAAGCTGGGATAACTCTAAAAAGGCTGTGATGCAGCAGTTATAGTGAAGCCAATTTAAGCCCCTTCACATTGATATCACATGACAGCTTTATATGTTTATATCCTTAGTGTAAGTATATCCTGCAGCTATGCTTCCCCGTGCAGATTAACACCTGAGTCATTGGTGACTGCCTCCATTTGGTGTAAGTTAGCCTGCTCTGTTGCTATGATCATTGTCAAGTTGACAACCTGGTTGAAGCATGTGATACCTGCATAAGGGACTGGGGCATCTTTATCCAGGGCCACAAGGGGAGGATCCAGCAGAACGATGTCAGTGTTCTCAGTGATTACCCCATGGTATGATGTCTCTATCCAGGGCTTGTGTTTATTCACTGTGGAGACAGAAAGAAAAATAGATCAGTTGGAAATCTTCAAGGTGAAACCAAGCTGTCACTCTTAACATGCTAAAATACACATCTTCAGCTAAAGTCACCTAAGAAAATAAAACAAAAACTGGTCACAGGCAAACAATTTCACCTTGATATGCACACAGAAAGTTAATATGCTGCGGCAAGTATGCATGCAAATTTTACTGGCAAAGCTCCTGCAGCCTCATTTTCTATAAGACATTGTCATGTTTTCCTAATCTCCCCTGCTCCTTTTCTTTCTTTTGTTCTTTTCTTCCTTCAAACATTCCTCGCAGGTTTCAAAGCATGGTGACACACTTGACCAAAGGCCACCACTGTGCTGCCAACACAAAAATGTAGGCCGAGTCAAAACACAGAGCATGAGCTGAGGGTTTTATTAATGGTCATAACTGAATAAAAGCCCTCCGGGTTGTGTGCAGCATTGTGCCAACCCCCTTGCCATTTGCTTACTATCCTAAAGTCAAAAGAAGAAGAAGACAAACACAAAGAGGCATAAGAAAGCAGTGGATTGTCTAAATCGTTCTTGATGCTTTGTAGCTAAGCCAAAGAAAAAAACAAAACACTTTGTCCACTTTCTAAATGTCAAGTTTAAGTCTGTGGATTGAAATTGACAAACAAAAGTTCTAATTTGAGGTCCTCTGAGAAGGAGTGCTTAAAAAAAAAAACAGAATATTTTATTTAATGGAGAATGAAGTGCATAAACAATAATTACTTTCCATTCAGTGAAAGGCAAACCAAAGAAAGCAGGCTCTTTCTAAGTCGTAATCAAGCAATCATTGTTATAGACCACTTCAGTTATGCATCGAATGCCAGTAAAAGCCACTTGACAATGTTAAAAAGTGGAGTTTCCAAACAAGACAAGTAAATGCACCCAGACATCATACTCTTTTAATGTAAGTACACAAAGAACACTTTGTTGTTGTTATGAAACAAATGTATCTTCCATTAAATTTTCATTTAATCACATCCATACAATTTAATTATCTGCTTTCACAGCACTTAAAATCTAATTAACACGGTCTAAAACAGTGATTCCCAACCAGGGTTACTTTGAGCCCAGGGGACACTGCTGCAGTTGCCTGAGAACTTGCGGTACGATTGTGAGAAGCTCAGCTAATGTGAACAGAATTAACATTTTGATGTGTTTGTGTTTAGGTGTAAAATGACCATCAAAAGAAGATCATCACAGTTGCTGCAGTGATGATCATAAATTTATACTGATGTAAGCTATCAGCCGCAACAGACCTCCAGCCAGCAGGAGTCAGTCATCAGTTAGCATGTTCACAGGAAAGTCAAAACTCTTAGCTAAGAGTAACATTTTAAATAACACTACTACTACTACTACAACTAATAATAATCATCTTAGTATAATTATCATAGCATATGCACTTATGTATATATGTATGTCAGTTTCCTAACTCCTCCTGGACGCGTTCATCAGTCCGGATTAAACTTGATATCTATAAACTGACTAGGGCACCAGAGTTATCAATGTCTATATAGCCTTTGGGAATTATTTTCATTATTTTCAACACTCACATCCATGCAAATTATATTGCAAAGAAGAACAACAATAAATATATCTGTTTATTCATTTGTTTGGTGTTTATGAACAGCTGTTTTTGCCATCTGACTATTTACAGGGAATTTAAATAAATAGTTATAAATATAAATAGTTAGCTACATGTAATGTAATAAATGGTTAAATTAGCTAAAAGTAATGAAACTAATGAAATAAAAAAAATTGAATAAAAGGTTGATAGGAAAAATGGTTTACATATTAGCTAAATGTAATAAAGGTATCATGGAAATAGCTAAAATTAATGTATAAATGCAATGCACATAAATTAGTGTTGAAAGAGCAGGTTTCTATCACTTCAGTCCTTAACTTGATATTTAGACACAAGTATTGAAATTATATTTTCAATTAATGTGGGTAACAGAAAAAAGAAAGAGGTAATGAGACTGGGGAAAAGCATGCAAACACCACAGGGATGCATATTCATGAGTATCAGCACGGAAAGCGTGGCTAACAGCACTGATACAATCAGAGAAGATCATTTACAGGGGCAGCGAGATGGGAACACGTTAGTGTATTTGGGCGTGATGAACATGCATGAGCTTGTTACAGCAGTTAGGGGTAAAAATTATACTGGATTTCGACTTTAAATGTCAAACTGTGTCATGTTGGGAATGAAAATCTTGCTGATGATGATACACAGGAATATCAAGCAGAAACAATTATTTGTATGTGTTATCACAGTCCCTCCCAGAGATACACACACACACACACACACACACACACACACACAAAAACACTCTTGAGATGCTTTTTTTTGTAAAGCAGTCTGTTGTTGGACTGTTACAGAACAATTAGCACACTGCTACACTGTTACAGAAATAAACCAGGCAAAACCAACCACTTTAGCAGGACCCCACGCAGGCAAAACAAAAAGTAAGAAATCTGTAAAAGATGACAAGAAAAAAAACTAAAATTATCCTCCAACTTGGTACAAGTGCAAAAGCGCAATAAATGTGTAATACAGGGCATAATACTGTTTGAGCACAATGCATGACAGCTAATGAGGGGGTTAGAGAATTGAAGGGACTTTTCCTCAGCTTGATATTCAGTCTTCACACAGCTTAGGAGCCCTATTGACCTTTTAATCCTTGATTCTCGGTTTGTGCCACTCACCATGACTACTTAGCAGTGTCACACTGACCCAAAGGTTCTGCTTAGCATTATCAAAATGTTCCCCTACTGAAAGCACAAAGCATTCCAACCAACCTGGCCTCGCTTCTAACTCATCACATAATGATGTCTGAGGTAATTTTTCAACTTGGGTTGTCTGTGCAGACCTTTGTGACACCTCAGCTGATGCAGCGACTTCTGTTGAAATTGAGAATCCAAACTCATCATGAAATGCTGTGCACTGTAATTACCAATCCAAACAACTAAACATCAAAATTATTTGAATAATATCACTGCGCTGGTGACCTTTTTCATATCATGCATACACGAGGTGGAGTGCATCTTTTCCAGTCACTGTGGCCAAGCTGGATTGCTGTTGTGGGTTAAACACATATTAAAGCCTCACTGTTCTCCATTTGTGTGGGATGGAGTAGTCCCCCCCCTTCCCAGAAGTAATGAGAACATTAAAGGAGAGTCCACCTCCACTAATCACCACAGTATCTAAATGGGGGTACCACCTGGTTGTTAACCCCTAACTCCAGCTCATCCATTCACTGGTAAGGAATATGATGTTGGCACCTTAACAGAATGAGGTCCATGTACGGACAGCTTGAGAGAAGACCCCAAGTCAGTGCCACAAAATGTATGATATGCTTCTTTATTCTTAGAAATAATGTGGGATATCAGAAGTTGAGAAGGTGGCGGAGGGAGGGTGTGCGGGTGGGAGGAGAACTGAATAAGCCGGACGATCAGTCCCAGAGATTCCCAGGGGAAACATTGTGGCCGATTAGCATGATCGAACCCTCGGCTGCAAGCACTAATGCCTTGAAACCAAGTGATTAGCCACATACTCATCAATGATTCTGTGTATCAAAACCACACATGGTTAATCCTCTAATCAATCTGAAATGAATGCAACTGAGTATGTGTGTTTTCCCTCTGCAGGTGGAATGAGAAAAGGAGCCCTGCTAACTGTTGTTCTCTTTGCTAAAAGTCTTCAAGCTTTTGTGTACTAACAACACACACCAGTGAGATTGGTCCTTTTGACATTTGATCGAACTGCGTGGTACTCGGCCTTCAGGCTTCAGACAGACTATAATAGGATGTGTGCTTAAAAAATGACCAAACAAACATGCCCACACATGAAAAAAAACTGCACTTCAAGTGACCCCAATTTTTAAAAGCAAACAACTTGAATGGCTACTAAAAGCACTCAGTAAATGGCATGCGATAACCTGTGTTTGTGAATGGAGGAAGGACAATTTACCAGCATCTTGTGAAACCTTGTGGCTGTTTGGCTGAGATGCAAGAGACTTTTTACATCTAAGGACAGAGTCAAAATCAGGCGTATTATTTTTTTGTCTCATGCGTTAACAAGCAGAGCACACTGCTCATGTGAGATTATCATGTTTTCTCAACCAGACCTAAACTGACACAATAAAGAAAGGGATGAAAGTGACTGTGGAAATGACAATCTCAATATATATTAGCCCACTAACATTCAGATTAGCACAATACAGAATGTTATTTTTCTTTTTACATCTACATTCAAAGGAATTTATTTATTACTTATTATTAATTATTTGGAAATGAAAAGCTGCACATAGGTAGAGCAGCAGGGAAACTGAAGAACAGAAGAAAAGAAATCACTATGTTATTTCTGACTAAGTCAGGAATAGCATGTAAAAAGAGAAGCTGAAAGGGAGATGGGTTGCAAAGTGGCTTGCAGATACACATCAACAGTCGTCAAGCTGAAGCAGTTTCAATAGCAAACATCGCTGAGATTTGCCAACTGAATGTGAATGTATAAAAAGGTATCTGCTGAGACATCAGCTGATGTGGCTTTGCCCCGAGAGCAGTAAATATGCAGGTATTGTGGCTTTGTGGTCAGCAGAGAACTAGCGCTTTGTTGAGTTTAATAGCTCTCCAATAGCTCTTTTTTTAAAAAAATTGTTTTAATGAAAACCATTACTGCCTTCAGCCTTTCAATATTCTCTGCTTTTTACTGGATGTGTAGCTATTAAATTAATCAAATTATTACTCATACATTTCCATAATAACCACTCTCTTATAATATTGCCTTTTATTGTCTGTTCACAAATGAGTGACGTGAAAGGTCACAGAATCATTTTTGTACTTCAAATTAATCTCAGGGTTTAGGTGATCAAACAGTTATCAGACTTTTACGGGCTAATATAATTAGGTTGTGTGACAGCTGAAAGGTGGATGCTGGAGCTCATACACCCTGTTCTGCTGGCTGCAGGTCAGCAGGACTATCTACCTCTGTCATTTCACTGCCAATTAATCTGAGTGTTGTGGATTTGACTTGAGGCTCTGGGCATGGCAGAGACGCTATAATGGCTGATTAATCTCTGACCAAGCAACGGTGTGCCACCATAACTGTGCTGTCAGGTGCCACCTCTTAACAGGCGGGTGCTGCAATCTGACCAGACCCTCAGGGGGACAGGGGAGGAAGAGAAACAGTTGTAATTAAAAATAAATTTGTAGGAAATTAAACTCTGATTGATAAGGTCAACAAAAGGGGGACCATGATGAATACATCAGCATAATGAAAAGCAAACACAGCAGAGACAGTTAGCCATTACTGCAACCAATAGGCAATTACAACTACACTTCAAGCAGGGAGCTCACAGCAGAGGCTCAGAGATGACCATCAGCAGGTCGCTGCAAATTCTCAGAGAAACATCCCTGCTCTGCCGTTGTCAAGGGGTCTGTCTCAGTGCACTTTTTTCTCCTTTACCCACTACAACTTCATCAATGCAGCGATCCATGACTTCCATGAACCTTGGAGATCTTTGCAAACTTTAATCTTCTTTGCACTCCGTGTGCTGGCTTTGTGCTTCACAGAGCAAGATGACAGAAATGATCTGCAGGGGAGAGGACTTTACTCCATTGTGCGCTGCAGAGTGCTCAAGTTGACGCTGATTTTGAATTAAAATCAGTGAGACTATCGAGGTGACACAGGTAGTTTGCAGGTATATTATACAGTGCGTGTCCATTTTTCTTTGGAAAACTTTATATAGCTTTGTGGGTATATTTTAGAGGCACTGTGGTGATTTTAGTATTACATTTAGGATCAAAATCAAAGGAGCTGTGACTGAGATATCAAGCATAGTTCAAACTCCAGATTTAGAAGTTTATATAGTACAGCTCAATAGAGTACAATACAACTCAAGAGAATCTATTTTTCCAACCTTTCTGCCTGCAGATGTCTGCACGAAATACAAAAGTTTTGATGTAACTCAGAAGCAAAGTCATGTCTGAATAGGACTTGCAAGGCTACCTTAATGTGCATTTACAGGGATTTGATCCATCTTTAGAAATAAAAAAGTCAAGTGTCTGTGTAAAAATGTTGGGTCAAGCCTCTCACTATACAAAAAAAAAAAAGACCGTAGTGTATTTAACTGAATAAAACATAGAAAACCGAAAGTAGATACCAGTTTATAAAGAAGTAGTTTTTGTTTCTATCGGACATCATTGTTAGTTAGATTGTTTGTTTTAAATCACTGGGTGGCAAATAATGAAGAAGAAAAATGCTGAAACTTGACAGTAATCTGTTTCACCAAGGCAGGATCTTGAAAGCAGATTAAAAATAAATCTCAGGTTTTTCAATATGAAATGCAACAAATCAAACTGGAGATTAAACTACCACAGCTGCCAATGCTTACCAAAGAAACACTGCCATATGGAAAATGTTCTATATGTCACATAAGACTTCCATGTCTCATACTATGTACTCATGAAAGTGACTTCGTTTTGCAAATTGTTTGCTTTAAGTCTTTTAAATATGCTGTATGAAGACATTCTTACATGAAAATAAGAATTCACTGTTAAAATTAAGCTTTTTTTGTCTGTTTATCCTCCATATGGGGGAGAAGAGCTGCTTTTTGTCTGTTTTTTTTTTTGTTGGCTTCATTTCCTTGAGCAGAATGCAAGCAAGTTCATTAGTCAGTCAGAGCATACAGCAAAAGAAATGTGTTCCTGCCAAAACACCTGGGTCACATTGAGGCTGTCCCTTTGCAATCCCTTTCAGACAGTGACACCCTGACCTGCGCTGTGCCTGGTACAGAGCTCCTTCTGCTGTCCTCTCATCTTAGAACAGTGTCTGGAGGACACAATGGAAGCTAAACTGCACAGTTTCATACAATACCAAAAAAATAAATAAAAGAAAATGTACACGTAGACCTTGTGTGTCCTTTGGGTTGTAATTGAAAATCATGACACGGCCGGAAGAGAATTCACCTGTTGCCCCCTCTTTGGCCTTTTGTGGCTGTTCTGTTTGGATTTAGTTCCTTGAGATTATGAGCTGTTTGTAGCCCTGGGCTGAGTGAGATAAAGCGGATCACACTGTGCTTTTTTTTTGTTTTCTTTTTTTCTTTCTTTTTGTTTTGTTGAAAGTGGAATAACCCAACAATTCAGAGTCTGCTCTACATTGCCCCCAGGTGTGTTTGTATGTATAAATGTGTAGGTGTAAAAGGTAGTCTATAAGCCTGTGCATGTTTGTGTGCATGATGCTACTATGGTCCGGCCAAGCTGTGTATTCTGGGCCTGATCCCAGTTCCTTGTGCCTGGTAGGTGAGTGTGCGTGTGTGTTAGTTAGTGCTTGGGAGGGCAGTGGGGGAGGTTCAGTGGCAGGCGGGAGACCACAGTGGTGTTGCAGCAGGACTCCACAGCCTTTGAGCCCAACAAATCCAAAAGCAGCAAGTGCACACAACGCTATGTGAAAACACCAACCAGGCTTTTGAACATGGTAAAAAAAAAAAGAGAGAGAGAGAGAAAGAAAAGGAAAAAAACAATAAACAATGAAGCTCAAAGGTTCATAGACAAAAAAAAAAGATAAATGAACATTTATAGTTCTACACTACAGAAGAAGAAACAAAAACACTGAGAGGAGGTAAGTTCTGTCACACATATCAAAGTCCGCCTTTATTTCCACCTCAGTGAGCAATGGCATTTTTCTTTTGACATTTGTCTGCCTTCCTCCCCTCAACATTGTCCCTGCAGCAAAATGATAGAGCCAAGACAAAGGTCAGGCTTTTATCATAAGCTTGTTTTCCATCCACCTTGGCTGAAGTGCAAAATCCCCCTCTGGAGCTAACTGAGAGACCAAAAAGGAGCTTAGAAAGGAAGAGCGGGGGGAAGCACTATACAAATTGTCTAAGTTTGTCTCTGTGCTGTAAGTCACTGCGCTGCCATAACACTGTATGTGCTGCTCTGCTTTCACATGGGGACTTATTAACCCGCAAAAAAAAGGCTCACTGAACAGTTACTCTGCTGCTGTGCAACGCCACCATTTCCGTGACTACCCCTGAGGAAGAGCAAGAAAAACAAAGAGAGATGAAAGAGTGCTCTGCATTAAGGTGCGCAGAGGAAGAAGAAACTAAAAGCATCCATCCAAATGACCAGGCTAGATACATAGGAGCTGAATATGCACTTCTGGTGCCATTACCCCTAGCTATCACGACCCCTCTTTATCAAATGGCTTCACAGTCACAAATGTTCTCTCTGTGCGTCATTTGAGAGCCATTACCCTGCTCCATTATTGTATGTGCTATTTGAGATATGGCATTTACAGCTTCCTGCTTTTCTCAAATTTTACATGCACTCCGAACATGTCATTAAATACACCTACACTGCAAAGTATTGTCACGGGGCAAGAGTCACAAGAATCCAAGCTGATGTGTACTGAATTCACGTACCACAAACCACATACCACATGCATACCGGATGACGGTGGAAAGGCCACTTAGAATAAACAACAACGAGTATACCTCAAAGGTAGTTGTGGTTGCGGCTGTGAAGTTTTGGTATAATATGCAATAATAACCCCATTTCATTCATTCACGTGATTATGTTTGTGATTACATATTTCTCTTTGGCAGGGTGAATAAGGGTGGTTCATTTGTCCTAACCAGTTACTACTAGCTGGCATATTCACCCACTTCCAATACAGCTGCTACAGTAGGAACAGTTTTAGTTTGTCATGTCATTTGACAAACTTTGCCGAGATGTGTTTTGTAAGCCAACCTGTATATGTCAGTTTCTTCCAATAGCTGACATTTTCTTTGGAATGGATTCTGTCTCAGGAAGATGACATCCCCATTCTTGATCCCACCACCCACAACAGCAGCAGATACGACTGTACCTGTCTGTACTGCTCGCACGGGGAAGTTGTAACTACCCTATATTTTCCAGAACATGTGCATTTCAGACGTGCAACATGTCACACTGTTAAAGTCAACCAAGCCAAATTCATGTTGTGATCATATTTTTTCACATGTGCAATTGCATGATTTCCCTGTCACTGCTGTTTTTACATGACAACGCTAATGCGAACATGTTGCTGATTTCTTTGCAGAACAGACCTGACCCACTGCAGGCATAGCACAAACGAGTGGCAGAGTCAATCAGTGTTTGCTAGGTGTTCAAACACTAAATTGCACTGAGGCACAGGTTCACACCTCCCCCAAAATGGAGCCTGCTGGTGCATGCCAATGCAAAAAGTATATAAAGTTGCAAAATCATGAATAAATAAGCAGCATCCCTTCTCTGAAAGGCAATGGGTGTTCCCACGCAGGGCTCTGATCAAGAGCTCTATCAGCAGTCCAAATGGACTGCACTAAGCAGGCAAACAGGATAGGGTTCATTTTAATTGAATCACACTGGTTAAGGGAGAAATCACAACGTGGATGTGTAGATACTAATTATTTTTGAATGGAGTTTTTTCTCCAGTAAGTTTGGAACCCTAATTACAAACTAACTGCCACTGTCACTAAATATATTGATAATTCTTTTAACACTGAAAAAGAGAAAAATCAGCCACATTAGGATGATTGGGGATGCGAGCTTTACAATAAATTCCTGATCTATGCAGAGTGCCCTAATTTCTTGCCAACTGCTATGAATGCACATTAAAAGGGTTAAAGTGTTACTACATTAAATGTATCTACCACACATAAGCACAAATGGCAACACACATTATTAGGTATCTGCTGTTGACTACAGTGCACTGAGTGTGGTGGTACAGTGGAAGATAGTCGGTTTCATGAGCTCCATCCAGAGACAGCTGGTAAAACTTCCCAATTTAATACACTCATTGCGGGGGCAGGCAGTGGTGGGGATCCTCAGCTCTCTAACAGCATTCCACTTCAGAAATTTAATCCAGCTCTTTAATATCTGATTAGGATATTAAAGAAAAAGAAAAATTACCAAAAAAATTATCACGAGCAGGTCAAAACAGAGTAGACCTGATGTAAAATATTAGAGTGCAACCATGGGTTTTCCATGTGTCTGGAAAGAGCATGGCAATTCAAATCAATGAGAGGCATCTGAAGGAGAATGGAAATGTTGACATAAGGGGAAAGTTTAGGTTAAGAATTGCTGATTTAGGCACATCAATTAAACTGAGAAGGCTTTAAAAGCAATGAATTGCTTTTGTTGTTTGACTTCAGCTAGAAGGTCTGGGTTCGACTCCACCCTGGCTCGGGCCTTTCTGTGTGGAGTGTGCATGTTCTCCCCGTATCTGTGTGGGTTTTCTCCGGGTACTCTGGTTTCCTCCCATGGTTCAAAGACACGACGTTACTGGGTTTAGGTTAATGGATGATTCTAAATTTGTCAGGCTGGTGACCTGTACAGGGTGTACCCTGCCTCTCGCCCTGTCAGCTGGGATAGACTCCAGCGACCCTGAACAGGATACATGGAAGAGAATGGATGGATGGGCATTTATGCAGCATTGCATACATGCACTGATCATTGCAACAAAAAAAAAGAAGAAAAAAAAAGTAAACCTTGATTTATGTCAGTTTTGTTCTAAAATTTTACATCATGGACAAATCATGCATTGGATGGAAATTTATATACACTGCAGGAAGAGAACCAAACATATAACATTGACTCAAGTGTCCTCTTGTTTGCAGATGGCCTCAAGTATGAGCTGAGAATGAGGAGTCGCTGGGAGTTTTCAGGTCTTTTCTGATGTCGGCAGAATTTTGCTCTGGCCAGTTAATATGGCACCTCAGGCCAGCTGTGAACAGGGGGTTGAAAACGCATTGAGCCAATAAAAGTATCCCCAGTGTAATCCTTTTAAAGTGGCTGGGCTTTTGAAACGAAGGCCATCGTCTTATGGAACATGAAGTGCACTATGCACAGTAATCTGGTTAAAGAAATGTCTGTGTGGCTCTGTGTGTGTGTGTGTGTGTGTGTGTGTGTGTGTGTGTGTGTGTGTGTGTGTGTGTTTGTGAAGGAAACATTTACACTTACAGCGGCATGACCTTGGAAACAATTTCTCCTTGTGTCTGTTCTCAAATAGATTTAGCTGGCTTAGTATTTTTTTCTCCTTTTTTCTGTTCATCGCTTGTTTTGTTTTTACCTTCAGTCTCTTCACTCAAATGCATCCAGTCTGGTCAGTCTGTTTCATCTTAGTCGCCTACATACCGTGGACACGTGTACTTTTCCCACATCACATACACTTAGCTCTCCGCAGCACTTAGTCCCTGGTGCTCCTAAGAGTGTGTTCATGATTCTTCTTGGCAGTCCATTCCCTTTTGCCTCTCTCTATCTTTCTCATATTGCTCCAAAAATCGAAGGCAACTGAGCAAGGAGTTGAGAAGAAGAGTATCCCTATTGGGACTCTTACCGGAGCTCTGCTAAATACATACACACACACACACACATGGTGAATACACATCTAGAATGACACTCACGCATGCAAACACTACTAAAATCATCCCCTCGGTGGACGTAATCAGCCCCAATGACACACTGTTGGGGAACAGCTTAAAGTGATGCTAAATTTGCCAGTCATTAAATATAAGGAAACTACTGGTGACAGTGTTGCATTGTAAACCTGTTGCCTGTCAACAACAAGGACACAAAACGCTTCTTTTGTAATCTCTGGAAGACAAATAAGTCCAAAGTTTATTCGATAAATGGTCTTTTCCCTTAAACAATGCAAATACGCTTGTTTAAATAACATCGGTGTGAAGGACAATTTATAATTCAATCCACAGGCAATACAGTGAAAACAGATCTATTTTAAAGATGAGTTTTTACTCCCATAGAAGGAGACAGAAATGCCCCTCTTCAGCAGCACGATGATGGAAGTTCAATATTGTGTTTAGAGCTCAGAGTAAGTTTTCACTCTTTGCACAATAAGATTGTTTATTAATATGAAACACCTGCTGCTTGCTGCACTTTGCTAGGATAATTTTGAAATCAATGACAGCTGTGGCATTGTAGCTTGCTGGTTTCATATTATTTCGTAGCAACTATATATTTTGACTGCAAGCAAAACACTCAAGAAGAGTGATATTTCATTTTGTCCAACATTTATATATCTGCAGGAAAAATGTTTGTGAACCCTTTAAGATTTTCTAAACATTTCCATGTAAATATAACCTAAACGATGAGCTTTCACACAAGCCCTGAAAGCCTATAAAGACAAGCCATTTGAACAGATGAAACAAAAAAAATACAGGAGTTGCTCATTTATTTGTTACAATGAAATGATCCAATAGTACCTATCTGAGAGAGGAAATACATATTTGACCCCATCCAGGATTAATGCTTTTAATCAAAGAAAGCAACAGACTATAATTTTAATGGTAGGTTTATTATTTTTAAAATCCATTCGTCAATCCATTAATTATTTTCTCTTTATCCAATTCAGAGTTGCAGCTGGACTGGAGCCTGTCCCAGCTCTCATAGGGCGAAAGGCAGGATACACCCTGGACAGGTGACCAGTCTGTCGCAGGGATAACACAGAGAGACAGACATGCATTCATGCATACATTCACACTCTAACATGCACTTCTATGGACTGCAGTGAGAAGCTGGAATTCTTGAGCCCAAGTGGCACAGATAGGTACATGGATACTGTTTCCCACCAGTTGTTTTTTTTTTTTTTTTTTTTTTGAGGGGTGGGGGTGGAGAGCTGTAGTGCATGCCCGTGGAGCCCTGACTGTGAACTGTGAGAACAGAAAGGGTTGAAAGGCAGTGATGTACACAAAGGAGAAAATTGCTTTGAGCGCACTTTAACCTTCGCCAGATCTCAGAAATATGTGCCTGATGATACACACAGAATGAAGAAACACCGATAAGCACAACAAAATTCCCTGAAGCAGCAGTCAATCAGGCTTGGCTGCTGGATATGCTACAGACATGTCTAACATAATAAGAACTACTTCCCTATCTACAGGAAACCCCCAGAAGACTGATAAAGGAGATGCACACCGGCAAAGCAACACTTAAGTGATCTCTTAAAGTTGTTAGCGTGATTTTCAAGCAGCAAACAGTAGTGTTACGGTGTTACAGGAGCCCTTATGGAAGGCACAGAAACACGTGAGTATTTTAGAAAGTTAAATGTAGTTCAGATTAAAAAACAAACACAATAACAGTCATTCAGCACACACATGTACAGTCTCCACTTGTGTTGTTCCTCCCACTGACCAGCACTCTTGATTTTATGATGCACATCTGCACCCTGGATCCCACCTACTATATGTGCTACTAAATAATAAAGAAATCAATTGTTTTTAGTTTTTTGGCTTTGTTAGAGTGTTTGTCCCTTTCAATATCCTCTCAACCTCTTTTTAATTCAGCCAAAGATCGAGTGGTAATTTTTATGTCTATTATACTGAAGAGAATAGGGGACTCGGGGGGGGGGCACTGTTTATTGCATGTAATTTGCTGAAAAAAGTTGCACTTTTGTTTTCTGCAGGAAATTAATTCAGGTGGAAAATACAAGGGGGCTCAATGGATTAAGCCCAGCATCTGTTTGGTGTGCTTTGTATTGTATGTGCTTTGCAAAGCTACCCGCATTATAATACAACATAAAACAACTTTCCACAATTTAGCAGCACAGAGGCAAAAGCATATTAGCAAAGTGTAGTTGCATTGGACAATTGCGTTCATTCTTACCTTTCCTTGAAGTATGTATTATAAGGTAAAATAAGTGTATTTTATCTGCCATTGGAAAAACTGCATCAGATTGCAGGAAGCAAAAAAAAATGCAACAGGAGCCCTGGACAGGTGACTGTTAGCAGTATGTATGAAAGAGGTTATTTGGGCTACCATTGTAGGTTTGGACCCAGAGACTCATCTGCAACCAGCAGGCACACTGAGACAAGAATGCACACAGGTACAGCAACACACCTTAAACTATGTTTAACTCTATTTTACATGAAAGAAGCAGTAGTTTCAAAAGAGGAATGCAGCAATTCACTTCAGACAACCTTGGCCAGATCATTCACTGGCTGCTCGATGCCAACTCTACAGCAGCACTGGTGCTCCAGAAGCAGTGAGGCCAGACTAGCAAATACACCCACACATAAATAGTGGAAACACACAAACACATAAAGAAAATCATTCACAGAATAGAAAAGGACCATTACAAAAACACACACAAGCAAGGCAGCACATTAAAGGACATCAATATTTTCCAGTTAGAGCTTTATAATCTGTGAGGGATAACGTGTTTTAATAAGTCAATCAAACTGTTAGTGGATTCAGTTGACAAGCCACAGGCAAATGCACATTAATGAGACACTAATGTGCACAGAAATAATAGGAAAAGAACAATATAAAACATATTAAAAGGAGGAAGTAAACAGAACTAGTCTGGTATTAAATACAGCACTGAAAGGAGCACAAAGCATTTTAATCAGGTTTCTTCAAAAGATATCAACAGATCATCTACACTCAACCTTGGCCAAGCTTTTTCAAATTATATCTGAAATTAATAACAGCATTAGGCCATTTACTATTCATAAAAAATACCATTCAAAATACTAATCTAAGGATTTTTATTTTTGAAAGCTTGACTAATTATTTTTTATTTATTATCTTTTCAAGTTTTTATTAAACGGTAGGAGAAAGGGAGCGCAGCTGTGAAGAGGATTAAGAATTGAAAAGTGGTTGGTCCTGATGGCATGCTGTACCTGTGGAGGTATGGAGATGTCTCGGAGAGAGGGCAGCGGAGCTTTTAACCAGACTGTTTAACACAATCTTCGAGAGTGAGAGGATGCCTGAAGAATGTGCACTTGTAATGATTTTCAAGAACAAGGGTGATATGCAGAGCTGTAGTAACCACAGAGGAATAAAGATGATGAGCCATACCATGAAGCTTTGGGAAAGAGTTGCCGAAGCTAGGTTAAGGAGAGTGAGCAACAGTATGGGTTCATTGCCAAGAAAGAGAACTATAGATGTAATTTTTGTATAGAGAAGGTCAGAAGGAGCTACACTGCATCTTTATGGACCTAGAGACAGCATACGAAGACAGCGAGACAGTGAAGTGTGTGGTAGGAGTGACAGATGGGTTCAAGGTTGGGCTGGAATCAAATCAGGGATCAACTCTGAGCCTCTTCTTGTTTGCAGTGGTGATGGACAGACTGACAGATGAGGTGGGGCAGGAGTTTCTGTGGCCTATGGTTCACAGATGACATTGTGGTCTGCAGTGAGAGATGGGAGAACCTGGAGAGGTGGAGGTATGTACTGGAGAGACGAGGAATAAAAGTGAATAAAAGCAAGACAGAATACGTGTGTGAATGAGAGGTAAGCAGGTGGAAAGGTGAAGCTGCAAGGAGCAGAGGTAGTGAAGGTGGATGAGTTCAAATACCTGGGGTCAACCATCCAAAGCAACAGACAGTGCACAAGAAAGGTGCAGGCAAGGTAGAGTGGGTGGAGATGAGCGTGACAGAAGGAGTGAAAAGGAAGGTTTACTAGATGGTAGTGAGACCTGCTGTGATGTATGGTTTGAAGATGGTGGCACTGACAAAAAGACAGGAAGAGGAGCTGAAGATGGCAGAGTTGAAAAGTTGTTCAGATTTTCATTGGGAGGGAGCAAAATGGACAAGATTAGAAATGAGTACATCAGAGGGACAGCTCAGGTTGAGCAGTGTGGAGACAAAGATAGAGAGACAAGGCTGAGATGGTTTGGACAACTGCAGAGGACAGATAGCGGATATGTTGGACAATGGATGTTGAAGATGGAGCTGCCAGGCAGGAGGAAAAGAGGAAGACCACAGAGAAAATTCATGGATGTAATGAAGGAGGATGTGCAGAGGGTTGGTGTGACAGAGGAGGATGCTGATGATAGGGTGAGATGGAAGCAGATGATCCACATCAGCTGAAAGAAGAAGAAGTATGTTGGATATAAATCTTTGACAGGATTAAAACTATGTTTATTTTTGCTTGTTTTTGTTTTGTTTTTGCTCATCATTTCTATTGGCTCAGATTTAAAAAACAAAACAAAAAACAACAACAAAAAGAAACCTGATTGTGTAAAGATGCTGTTTCCAGTCTTGAGGGTTTTAAGAAAATCACACCTGAACAAAGGAGATGGTTTCCTAGGAGCCTGCCGCCTACCCTGTAGGCTTGTTTGATTCTAATTTCTCTGATTGCCCTGCCTGCAGTTTAGGTGCTAGGCTAACGACACTGGTCCCACACATGGCATGCGGCCGTCACATGACCACCTGGCTAACACGGGAACGGATCATTTCTGGCCCTCCGCAACTGGGTGGATGGTGCAGACCGATAGGTCCAAACAGAAATGTGTGAGGCTGTCAACCTTTGGATAACAGATTCTATCAGTATGGGTATTGCAAAAACAACATATGCACTTTCTCAAGCAAACACATTCTGTTACAGTGCAGATGGGGGCTTCTGTCCACGGGCATCATGACAGCATCCTTTACTAGTGTCCCCCGACATGGTTTTTGAGAACAGTCTGCTCTGGTTTGACCTTACAGTAAGCTACTCAGCTGGAGATACAGAAATGTACTTTTGTCTTTATTTTTCGACAACTTTATAACAGATTCATCTGAAATGATTCTGATGCCGCTTTCCTCGAGAAAACAACCTCCACAGGTCATTGGTGCAAGCTGTTAAAACAACCCACGATTGCGTGTCATGTCCAAATAAATAAACATGATTATTTGGTTAATATAGAGATATGCTGTGACTTTGGAAACAATGTATTGAACTTTTTCTTTTTTCTTTTTTTTAACGTCAGATGCCCTTCCTTCACCCTACTGGGATCAAACCAGGGATGTTTTGTTAGGCCATGTAAACCATTATACTATGGAACCACACATTTTAATTAAGTTAATAATTTATTATTATTACTTTAAACTGGACAGAAATTAAACGTGGCTGTTTAGAATGGGTCTGCTGATTCTCTAGCACAATACAAAATGAGAACGTCACTGCAAACTTGAATGAGACACAATAATCATATGGTCTTGATTATCTTGTGTTTATAGTCATTCACAATTATTCTGTATTATTTCCCCTGGTTGCCCCAAGTTTTATGAGATTTGGAGCAACCTCCAACTAACATTAGATGACACAGCATTTGCAATAATCACCAGTTAGTCTGCATCCCAGTGGCATTTTTTCAAGCGCCTTTCAAAATCAAAACATTCTGTAATAACACAATCATCTATTCAGTGCAGACAAACACATATCATCAACTGTTCTGGACAATTTGGCTGGGACATGCAATATTTTGCTTTAGGTCCTTTGGGGTGACATTATGTATGTAAACTACAAGTATGTATTTAAGACTCTTAGAAGCATCAAAAGTTGATTGAAGCTAACCTTAGCTCAACTAGCTGCTGGAGCAGACAAATTCTACCAACAATCATTATCATGCCATCTGGTTAAATCTGTGGCTGTCTGTTACAAATAGGAAGCCTGCTTTTGTTGGAAATGAACCCATTTTTTTCTGAAATTAAAAGAAAAGTGAACATCGAAACAGCAAAGCAAAGCTCATTTTTTAGATTCTACTACAGTAGTTTTGCATGACTCACAGTTTAAATAAATCTTTATTTTATATTGGGCTTTGGTGCCACTCCTCAGTCCATCCACTATCTGGAAAAAAAAACATTTTAACTCCTCTCTCTCTAAGGCCACTCACTCTTGATGCCATTCTTCTGACTGGCTGCCCCTCTTAAATAGGTTTAATAGTAGATCCAACAGTAGTGAAAACTGTCTAAATCTGAGCCTTCAGCTCACAGAGATTACTTGTTCATATACCGACCTCGTAATTTTAAACGTTGGCCGTGTTTAATGTGAGCATCTACCACAGTAACAATATTAACAGAAAACAGGGAAAAGAATAACAGGTCCTCGTAAAAGGTTCCCAAGTAAATAGGGGCAGGGCTGCTTAAACAATCTATTGTGAGTGGTGATTTAAGTGAATTGGCAATTTTGAAATGGGCTTGTTCTGAATAAACACCAAAACATAAAACTCAAAGGGGTGAACACTCATTACGATTAAACAGCGTGATTCACTGACCTGGTGTTGTTCCTTTCTATTTTCTCCAATTCCTCTTTTTTTTGTTTCTTTATTTTATCTCTCTGATTTAAATTCATTCCGCTGTACTCACAACACTCAGATTATACAAAGCGGACTGCCTGTCCTGCAACCCCACTGCAGCTCTCCAAGCTCCAGTCTAAATGGTGCTGATCTGAATGCATTTTCTTTGGGTTACACCCATCTTTAAATTATTTTCCTGAGCCGATGACAGGCCAACAAAGGCAGTTACATCGCAATGGCTTGAGGGAGCCATTTTCTAACTCAGAAATAAGAAGTAATTTAATTTAAATGGCTATGATTATTGGAACGTTCTTTACTGCCAGTTTGAACAGTTTAAATGTTTTATAATTTGACAAGCTCCATTCATTTGCCTCCAGTGCAATCCTGAAACTATTCAGAACCGCACGCCACAGGACAAAGCACAGAAGAGGAGTCATAAATAACTCTGGGTAAGACCACCTTAAATAGAACACACACTAAAATGCTACATGAGGAGACTCACACACAAACACGCACAATGAGAAAAATCTAAATCTCAAACACGAAGACTGATCACAGTAATTGTGTCTTTCTTTTGGCACAGCACAGCCAAGCTTCCAGACTGCACTGGCTAAGTGTTGAGAACATATGTATTACTTATAATAGCGTCTGTCTGGCAATCAAGTGCAGAATGCCTCTGTTGTGAAGTGTGTGATAAATCGAATTGAACACCATGTGGGAAAAGGAACCTGTTGTGTTGTAATCAACCCAAATGATATTTGGTTATGAAAAATTGCTTTAATCTAGATCCAGACTATGCATAATGGAACACAGCCATGCGTAGTATTGAGCTTTGGTTTGGCGAGGCTACCACCTGACACTGGCCATTTGCAAACACTGTGGCTGCTGAGGAAGATGAATGTTTTGCAGAAATAATTAAAAATGTCTCAAAACAATTCTCATGTGTTCATACGAGCAATGAAAGTATTTTTGCTTGTTGTAATACCCAATTCGACCAACTGAATGGTCATTAGCACCCAACTTTCTCAACCTTTTAGCTGGCTCAGTAGGCTTTTATCACCCACTGTATTTAATAATTAACACAGAGCAACCCAGATTATGTTGGAGGTGTCTCACAGATGCAATATTAGCTGCAAATCTGGCTTTGTGAGTGCATTTTTAAAACAAATCACAGTCCTTCTAGAAGCAAGTCTTGTTATTTGGTAGCCATCTAAGCCAAAGAGCTTAAAAAGTATATTAGCCTTAAAATTAGGTTTCAGAAGGTTTCTTCTTCCTCCTCCTTTCATAGATGGATACTATTATGAGTACCAACACAATCACCAACTCTGGTTTATCTCAGAACATTTGAACAAAACCATTTCAAATTCAATGTTTAGCCAAGAAAAAAAAAAGATAAGAACACATATCTTCATCTCTACTACTGTAACCTTAAACTGGGACAATAACGAGTGGATATGCCTGCCAAAACACTGCTGAAGCTGTTGTGAACCTCAGACCTGAGCCATATTCCAGGAAGCATGTTCAACAAACTCTGAAAATGGACTCTAAGTTGATCAACTCTGAGATCAGCAACTCCGAGTTTCTCATTCCAGAAGAGCTGATCAGAGTGGGTTTAATCAACTCTGAGTATGCCCACCCTGAGTTCAGAAAGAAAGCAATTATCAATGGAGCTCTGATACCAGGATTCACCACGGCAACGGGCAAATAAAGAGCTGAGCCTCCATTTTAATCTGATGGATCGAGGAACACACATGTCAGTGTGGAGCATGACAAGTCACTCAGCTTGGCCCACTCTGTCATCATCATAGACAGAACAAACATTTGGTATAAAATATATAATTTCTTTTATAATATCTGCTCTCATCATTTACATAACTTTTTTCATCAGATGAAGCTGAATCCTAATTTTACATTTGATTTTTAAAATCTAATTATTCAAGTGCGACATGATGGACAAGCTGCAGGAGACAGAGACAGGAAGTGAAGATAAAAATGTGGAGAAACTGAGTTTACTGATGGACCTGTGTGTTAGTTACTGCAGACCCCAGGGGCAGAGCTGCCCTCAGGTAAGGTTTTTATTAATAAAAACAGATTTTGCTGCAGTTTATGACAGTTTGGTTAATGACCATTTAACTGTTTAACAGTTTCTAATCTGATCTAAAATCAGCTTCACTGATTGATGACGGCTCTCTGACAGCCACAGCAGAGGTGTTACCCTGAGTCACCGTTAAAGGTCAGAGTTCAGTCATAGTTTCATATTTAGCTGAAATCATGCAGAGCAGCTTTCGAAGTCTCTAATGAATGTAAAGTTTACAAATAAAGGCAAACATGCTATAAGAAAAGTCTCAGCTTTATAGGTTTTAAATATTTAGTGTAATTTAGTGTGAGTTAAACAGTGATGCCACAGTAAAAGTTTCAGAAGAACTGACAATCTGACAGCGCAATCTCCATCCTTAGAGCCTGTTGACGAGTGAATGATTGTAAAAGCTTCATGTTACGTACAAAAATAACAAACTAATGTCTAAGTGGGATTTCAGTGCTTGCAAAAACATAAACTTCTGCAAATGAATTTGCTCCTCTTATTGCTCTGACAGCAACTTTATGAATGAGGAAATGAATTGGAGTGTCAGACAGGTGGTTCAGGTGCAGCAGGAGGGGAGGAGTCAGAGAGACACTCAGAGTTAGTTGGATAAAACCTGCCAGCAACCAGGTCAGGTTCACAAAGTCTCTTATCCCGGTAACTGACTCAGAGTTGAAGTCAGCGCTCTTTTTGGAACAATTACCCTCATTTTGGGGTTAACAAACCCAGAGTTTTTAGCTAAATCTGCTTACAACTAAGGATGCAAGATGATGTCACCATCAGTTACACTAAGAGATTTAGGAAATTTAGTGCTCTTTTAACTATGACTGTGAACAGAGGAATGATTACAGCAGACCTTACACAGTATGGACACTTGACTATTGTTTTATACGGAACTGTCCTTTAAGCTATTTTAAACCAGCAAATTCTACATTTTAAGCATACCAGCCTCTTAGGCAGCATTTCTTCAGCACAAGGAGAACATGCATCATTGCTGCAGCCTTATTATCTTGCTGTGACCCAACCATGAACTTGCATACAAACCTCTGAACAACATCCATAACGATGTTTACAGTCACCTCTATAATGGTCTAGAGCAGTATAACCCACACCGAGGACCTTCATGGAAATAAAAGCAAGTCCTTGCACATCACTGTAGGATACATCACATGTTGCAATAAAATGACAGAACCCATTCTACTGGCAGCTCTGTAACCATGTTCACAGCCAGTGCCATAACAAAGGTCATATAATATACCTCTGGCCCATGTCTGGACCATGTTTGACACATCTGTTCCTATCCACAGAGGGAAGAGCAGTGTCCATCAGTATTCCAGGTGAGGCGTGGTCCCTATGAATATTTGAATTGCTCGCAGACTCACCACTGAGCAAAGCATAAAGATGCTGGCTCTAGTTCAAAGGCCTCTTAGCATCAAAAAGAATAAAGGGTTTAAGCAATTTGAGGGGGAGATGATTGGGATAAGAGAGGTTGCAACGGCAGGTTGCAGAAGAGGTACAGGGGCAGGAAAAGCCCATTTAAGAATAGTAATAGGCCATAAAAATAAAATGGGAATGATAATAATCTTTTCCTGTATGTGTTTTTCTTGAAGGTATAAACAACACAGGAGGATGCATCACGCTGGCAAATTATTTACCAGAACTCAGTACAGCCATTTCTGAGCTTGCATTTGTGGTTGCTATTAATCAATCATCTCAGAGCTAGTGCACTGATCTGTAGTCAGTTCAGGTCATTCAGGTTAATGTGAATACAATGATCAAAGCCAGTGAGTTGGTGATTCCAGCTCAGCACTCCTCATCTGCAAAACTGGATAAATAACAGCTAATATGCTCATGGTTTGACGCTAGCAGAGTAGGCGACTCAGAATTGCAGGGCGGTGATTTTCTGAACACTTATATTGAATGCACACACACACACACACACACATACACACTGAGCTGATTAGAGAAAGGTCAGTATTTTCTTCTCTCTCCTCTGCTGCTTATACTACCACATTCAAGCAATGTATAAGCCACTTCTCTCTCTCTCTCTCCCTCTCTCTCTCTCTCACACACACACACACACACACACACACACAGAGAATGTGCAGAGATTTCAAGGCTTAGAGAGAAATAAATTGTCCCACAAATCCAAATTTCAAGTGTTAAATTCAGAAGGTGTAGGAGAACATGAGGTGACACTGGTGGCAGATATACTGGCTAACATGTGACATTTTCTAGAAGTGTGCGTGTGTGCATGTGTGTGTGTGTGTGTGTGTGTGTGTGTGTGTGTGTGTGTGTGTGTGTGTGTGTGTGTGTGTAGGGAGTTTCAGGCACGGAACAGATGCAGGCCTTATGCTTCACCGACTCTACCTTGCCTTACCTGCTCACATGTTTTTGGGCAGCAGTAATGCCTCATTCTATTTATTTATTTATTTGTTTGTTTCTGCTCACTCTATTCAGTTATTCTAAGCAACGAGATTATAAAAAAAGAGAAAGAAACAGCCCTTCATTTGGGTTATTGGCAAAATAAATATATTACAGCCATGCATGATCAGACTGCGGTGAGGGAGAAAGAAGGGATGAGTGAAGGAGGAAGAAAGAAGTGCGTGTGTGTGTGTGTGTGTGTGTGTGTGTGTAGAGAGAGAGAGAGAGAGAGAGAGAGACAGACAGACAGACAGACAGAGAGAGACACTCATCCATTTTTCATGGCCACTCGCTACAGCTGAACCTGCTGGACCAGAGAGAGAGACAGAGAGGTGAATTAGAGAGAAGCAGGGAGCTAATCTTCTCTCCTTTCTGGTGCTCTCACATGTTTACTAAACTTCACTGGGAAGGCCAGACGGAGGGGTTTTTTTTTCATCTGATGAATGCCGCAGCTCTTTCTTCAAGGTTCTGCTGGCTGTAAATTGATCAAAACAAATGTCCGCTCAATTCAGACCACTGTTTTTGATTACTTATAATTCCATAGAGCAATCTCAAAAATAAGCTTGGTCACTCATTTGCTCAAGTACCAAGAGCTGTGTCCCATGCATGCATTACATAATACACATTACCAGTCAAACTTTTGACTGGTACTCCGTATGCATTTCACATGTACATCAGTCAGTCTGTTGAGTCTGCAGTGCCATTCATGCCCCAACCACCAGCCTAAGGGCAGGTTTTGGAGGTCATTTTGACAGCAAGTCAGTCATCAGTTAGACATCATCGAAAGTGAAAAATGTAACCAATAATAATCTAATCAAGTCCTCATTACTGCTTACATTGTTCAAGCTAATCTGATTACAGTGGAGACCACAGGACCTGCAAAATGATACCATCTGATAAAAATCTCATGCATTAGTCATACAACTATTTCTTTGGTTTATCATTTACAATATCTTGCCATCTTCCCGATGGTATTTGTGCATGTGAGTGTGCGTGTCCCAGAAAATCCAGATAACCTTTCAGATGATAAGCTTTTCCCCCATGACTCACACATTTCCCGTGCTAAATTATGCTAATGCAGCATTTGAGCCACTTGCAATGAGAAAGTGACTAAGACTTGTTTTTCAGTTCTGTGTGTGTGTGTGCGTGTGTGTGTGTGTGTGTGTGTGTGTGTGTGTGTGTGTGTGTGTAGAGTCAAGGAGGGTCTGGGTTGCCAGAATGAGATGAACTTTTAGATGGATTCACAGATAATGCATTGCTGAAGAACGTGATAACTTTGATGATCATCTAGCTCTGCCATCTGAACAAAAGTGTAATTATTATTTGCAGGACTGGACTTTCTCATAATTAGTACTTATTAAAAGATCTGGCTTAACTAGTCAAGATGGTAAAATAACAGAGTAGTACAACTGTTAGATAAACACATAAGGGATAAAATAGGAACACAACGCAATAGCTCACATAATGACTGGGTTGAGCAGTGTCTCACAAATGATTTGCACCTTGACCCCTGTGATTGTAATGACCCACACCTTGTCATTAATGTCACTGCCCCCTGCTAGAACTCGACTGTCAAAATTTGAGTAGATAAACTTAAGTGGTATACAAAACTGTATATATTTTTGGCATATCAGTGACATATCCAAGACATATCCTATGTTTGAATATATCATGTCTGATTAAGTGTCCTATAGCTAGTATAGTAGAAAGTACAGGAGAGTGGTAACAGTATTTTATACTGCTAGTAAAATGCGTTACTTTAAGTGCGACACAAATGAGATGTGTTTGACATAAGTTGTTGCATCACTTGTAACTTTGGATTAGCACAGACACAGAGTGCAGCTGGAAATTTATGGACAGGTGTTAAATAATGTAAAGCTAGAGGGGAAATGGAAAATGTCCTCATTCTCTATTTACTGTAGCACACTAGTTTTTCAGGCCTCCAACAACTTTTGGAATAATATCTGGAAATTTACTTCTGCAAATGTATTATTTAGCATTTCTGCATTTTTGCCCCTGGGACAAAACCATACAGTCTGTCCAATTACAGACAGCAGGAGTGTTGTAGTCGCTGCACTGTGGATTCTCAGTGTGGGCAGCAACTGCCTCACATTACAGAGAATTAATGTTATGATAAAAAAAAATATATTAAAAAGAATAACAACCATCACTGCCTTATTTAAATGCAAAACAAAAAAACATTTCAATGTGACACCTCTGTCAGCCTTGTGGTATACCAGGTGTGCAGGACACAGGAATACCAAATGAACAGCCATTTGAATTTCAAGGTCACCTGAATGTCAGCATGCTATAAATTTACAAACGTTGCACAACTGCAACCCAGATGAGTAAAAGGCAAACAGAAGCATGCCTCATCTGCTTATCTCCACCTGTTGTATTTCAAGGCCTGCAGAAATGATGGATACTTACATTTGGATTGGAGGGCACGTTGGTTTACCTGCTGTTTGTAGTGTTTTACGGAGTAGCCATATCTGCCCATACAGTGAGCACATGCATGACCATGTAAGCTGCTCTGAATGAATATGTACATAAGTGGATGAAAGAGTAGTTCAGTTATCATCTGATTATGCCTCAACATATTCCCTTGATTTCTCTTTTTGCCTCCTCTTCTCCTTTTATTCCTTATCCACCACTTTCCATATCACAAGGCCTCTTTTTACCTAATAATGACACACATTAAAATAGATAGATTACTCCACCAACGCTCCCTCCCTCCCAAATTTCTTCCCCAGCATTTTAAAGCATCACATCACATCACTTCATTTGCTGCCCGTTACAGACCGTATGTCCATATTGTCTCCCGCTTTATATTCTGCAGGCATCAACCCCCAGCAATATCCACACTGCAGTACAGGCCATTCCCCAAGGGGCCTGAACAACAGTTAATCACTGGTTAAAGGAAACAATTTGTGGAGCCTAGATGAGTGAGTACAACTTGTGAGTTTAAGTTTAAGTAGTTTACCTATCGCTCACATTCAGGCAATCAGACGAATCCGCAGAAATCCAAAGTGAAGTGAGCCCCATCCTACCCCATCCTACATCTTCAATAATCAAAGTCTAAATGCAAAATATCTGAAATAATGATCACAAAATTAGCAAATGAATAAGGACATGTGGAAGTGGTTGGGAATGACAGCAACACAGCCATGAAGTGGTAGGCCACGTAAAATGACAGAGCGGGGGCAGCAGATGCTGAGGTGCATAGTGTGCAGAGGTCACCAACTTTCTGCAGAGTCATTACAGAACTCCAAACTTCATGTGGCCTTCAGATTAGCTCAAGAACAGTGTGTAGAGAGCTTCATGGAATGGGTTTCCATGGCCGAGCAGCTGCGTCCAAGCCTTACATCACCAAGTGCAATGCAAAGCACCGGATGCAGTGATGTAAAGCACACCAACATTGGACTCTAGAGCAGTGGAGACGTGTTCTCTGGCTTGAAGAATCACACTTCTCCATGTGGCAATTCAATGGAAGAGTCTTGGTTTAGCAGCTGGCAGGAGAGCAGTACTTTGTTTGGTGGAGGGGGGATTATGGTATGGGGTTGGTCTTTAGGAGTTGGGCTCAGCCCCTTGGCTTCCTGTTCCAACATGACTGCACACCAGCACACAAAGCAAGGATCATAATGACATGGATGAGTGAGTTTGGTGTGGAAGAACTTGACTGGCCTCAACCTCAACCTCAACCCAACAGAACACCTTTGGGATGAATTAGAGCAGAGACTGCGAGCCAGGCCTTTTCGTCCAACATCAGTGTCTGACCTCCAGAGGAGGCAAAAGTGCAGAAATTCTGTACTTAAGTAGAAGTACAGATACTTGTGTTAAAAGAAAAATACTCTAGTAAAAGTTGTCAAGTAAAAGCGAAAAAGTACAGGCTCTGAAATGTGCTCAAAGTAAGAAAGTAGAAGTAGCTCTTTGGAGGATGTTTCTACCAGCTATTTTTGTGCAAAGCTAACTGAATCTTGTGCTATATTAATGTTATAACAATACAATATTATTACACGAGAATACAAACTTTAGTTCAATCTAAATTCTAATTCTATTTAATGCACTCAGCTTGAACACTGTTATATAGAACATGAGCAGAGAAACAAAAAGACAATTTTAAAAAGCTCTATTTGCTGTCACCTATATCGTAGAGGATGACTCTGCCTCACCTGAACAGGAAAATGAGTACAGTCAGGGGTTACAGTGGGATTCAGCAGGTGGGGGAATCCTAAGATTGGTTGCAGTGGCTCAGCATGGGGTAAAGAATCACAGCTCTCAGTAATGTCTATTGTGAGCTCCAGTAGATTTTCTGTTTCAGGTTGTGACCAGTTGACCTGCGCTGCTGCTGCTCTGTGTGGATTTACACAACTGAATTCAACAAGATGTAAGCCAATATTTCATGAGCTAGCTTTGCTGATTTCCATCCCCTACACCGACAGTATACTGTTTATACTGTCTTTATACTGATAGTTTGTCACTTAAGTTCATATGCGTCTGAAGGTAGAAAGCGAATACTTTTGGCAATATAGTGTACTTTGGTAAAGTCATAGCAATGACAATAAACAGTTAACACTTTGGAGCAAATAAACCATTCTTACCTGACTAGGCTGTAACACCCTTGAAAGTTTCATGTTGTTATCAAACCTGTGATCCCTTTTAATACTCAAAGAAAGATGTTTTAGTGACATCACGTGATGGGGAGCTTCTCTTTGTCGGCATAGCTTATTTCCAGTTTGTTGACATCCATCTCACTGTAATTATAATTTAGTTGCTAACACCTAGCAAGCCACCTTGTCAAACATTACTGTATTTACCTTAGAGGAGATGAGGCAAGATAGGTGGGGATGATCAGCTTCCTGGCTGATTAGCAGGAGTGTGATCTCACTTTCAAATGAACTAAGACATAATTAATGCATAGGGGGACTTGAAAAAATGTGTAGTATTTGAATTAAACTGTGAGGGGAGAAAAGTGAGTTTCTGGAGCTGCAAGGATATCTGAAAGTCAATCATAAATTCAAGCTTGCCAGTTTTTGAAGATGGCATGGGAGATACATTATGCTGTGTAAAAGAGACTGCACTTAATGTTGTGATTGGAAGAAAAAGTTCTATCTTATCTCCTGGAATTTTTCTATGAAGAAAACAAACACCTCGGATTGTTTTATTTTCTTTATGATTAGTCAGTTTTCCCTACCGCCCCCCCATCCCCACCCTTGCCCTTCCTCATCTTTAATATCTCTCTCTTTTTCAGAAGCAGTTCCACACTGTCAGCCAATTCCTGCCTATCTGTGGCCCAAAAAAGGCTGTGCTTGGCTGATTCTACTGATAAGAGACTGAATGCCTGCTGTCCACAGTGGAAGACGAGAGGAGAAGGGAAAGAGAACAGAGGGATGAGATGGAAAAACTGAGAAATGATAGGAATAACAATTGCTATGCTTGTATTTGAAATATCCAGATGGATTTGTTTTGGGCCTTAACTAGAAAGACAATGGCACATTTCGAGACTCACCCATAGGTACACTAAATTATGTTCCAGTTCTGTGTAAAAGAGTCCCTGTGAGGTACTTGACTTGTTGGAAAGGAGAACTACTCCATAAAAACACTTTTTCCCCCCACCCATCATGGACTGCTGATACTGTATCAGTGGAGGATGATGAATCATTTGCATTTACATCAAATGGTGAAGAGGAAAATGGTAGAGGCAGTGTGGGAAAGAATGAGGGAGGGTTAAGGTCAAGTTGTACTTCATAGAGGAGACACAAATCTCCTGGGGGGGAGCTAGCCTGGAAAAATCAGAGCTTGAGGAGGGATGAGACTAGAGGTAGATGAACATACTGCAACTGCATTCAACTGCAAGAAGAGGTGCTGCACTACAGCAGAAGGTGGAATAAAGTGAGAAGGTGAACATGTGCACAGCTAAAAGTCTTTCTTTGGTTGCACACATGGAAATTTGCAACAAACAAACAAGCAGATAATGAAACAAAGTAGCTGTGTGCCTCATATTGGGGTAAATAAAATGAAGAACACAAACAAAGCAAGAAGATGCATGAAAATTGAGTACACATTTAAACACACTGTGGCACCCCCAAGTCTACATTAACGTGGATCAAACTGAAGACCGTGTTTACATGTAGATACATTTCTTTTTGTGATTTTTTTTTTTAAAGGCTGCCAAAACAAGCACATAAAAAGGGAAATATGTGTATTCCCTGACCGGCTGGCAAAGGGTGAAATCGGTCTCAAAGAGGGTGCTACATCAAAAGTAGATTGCCGTGGTCACTCGTGTTTTGCATGGAAGATGCCTACTTGTCTACAAACACTCAGACAATTCACAATACTTATTTTTCCCTAAAAACTGGTGGTTGCCAGGCAGCCGGAAGCTGATCTCCAGGCCGGTGTGAATGGGGTCTTTGGCAGCCTTTAGGATCCTGGGTCTTTGATGCAGCGTTTTGTATTCTGGACTTTCAGTTTCTATTTATGTCTGTTTTTAACATCTTAGTTTGTGGTAGTTCAGCAATTTGAGTTTCACATCCTTTCTGAGAGATTTCCTGGTTGGTCTTTTTATGTTTATATTCTCAGGTTTTAGTTGTAGCTTTCTGAATCTAATTCTCAATTATAGTTGTTTGTATCCCTTGTCCACTTGTCCTTGTCATCTCTGCAACCCTGTGTTCCCATGTCTGGTTTGTCCCTCTGTGTCTTGGTCCCTGTTCTCTTGTGTTTTGTATTTGGTTTTTCCTGTTCTTCCCTGTGTAACTGCCTCCCAGAGTTGTGTCAAGTCTGTGTTTCTGTTTCTCTGTTTACTCACTTCCTGTTTTATTTGCCAGTCCCTCGTTCTGAGTGCTTCATGTTCAGTTTTGCCTCCCTTGTATTGTTAGTTAATTCTGTTCACCTGTTCTCCCCAGCTGTCTCCACTCTCCCTTTGTTACCTATCTCGTATATACTGTCTCCATTTCCCCTAGCCCTTTGTCACGCTGTCCAGTTTAGGCAGTCTGTCTTCTAGTTCCAAGTTTCCTTGTGGATTCCTAGATTGCTGTATTATTTGTTCCAGTTTAGCTTTTCAAGTTTCCTTGTACCTGATGTGCAATCAGCAATAAAGCTGTGTAATTCTGAGTTCACGCTTTGCCTCCGGAGTCCTGCGTTTGGTCCTCATCTCACCCGCCACACTGTTGAATCGTGACAACACGAAAAATTCTTGCACAGTGTGGTTGCAATTCAGCTGAACAAATGGCTGAGACTGTGCATGTCCCCTCACGAACTAAATAGTGATTCAATAGGAACACGATACCAAAGAATAATTAGGTATAGTTATAGCTGGTAAACTACTATAATGGATTAAGTACTAGTTTTGTAATGATTTTGGTGTGAACACTCCAATCTGCTGCCTCCAACTCTGTCTCACTCTGTGATTGCTTGCCTCACTGCCACAGTGGAACTAATTCCAGTATCTTGAACTTTTCTGAGTCAAACAGAACACATAAATATAAAACACATACTTGTGCTAAAGGAGCTAGACTTATGTATTACTGACTCACTTCCACAGTAATCAGCTATTTGGAAACAATGAAAACAACTCTTGTCCTCTTTACTGCAAATGTGCATTTTTTTCTGTCTTTGCCTGCTTGCCATCTTGTTTATAATGTGTTTGAAAATCAGCACCTCTGCTACAGACAGGCGTAGCATTTCCTCCACTTTGCAGCCTCCATTTCCTTCTGCGTTAGCATCGTATCCCTGTAGTAAAAAGAAATTACCTCAGCCTGATTTGAGCACCACAGTGGCTTCAAAAGACTGCTGTTGAGTTTCTTTTGTGGGACAGGCAATTGCAATCAGGGCACAATATCAGTAGAGTATAATTCAGATCATTCAAATGTCTGAATTTAAATCATCAGCTATTCACATAATAATGGTCTTTGTCAGATATGCTTAAAAATTTCATTTTCACTGAGGCTAGTAAGTTTAAGCTTGAAAACCAAAGGTCTAGAAGTCTCATCAGTTTCAATGTTCTATCTTAATGTTTTGGCAGTATGTTGGATTTGCATGTAAAAAGTTGGCAGTCTCCCAGCATTTTTTTTCCTTTAACAATGCTTTATGCTAGATTGTGAGTATTTTGAAATGTATTCATTTCAGAGGATAAATTCTCTCAGGATAAATTGTCTTAAACCTCTGTTTCTGAGAGTGGTAAAAACTATGCAGGGTCAAAGTTAACAGAAAAAATATATCGGCATCATTGCAAACATGGTCGACATCTTGAAGCAGATTAAGCTTTCTGTTTGAACTGCAACCCTGAGTTTGCCTCTTCTGTGTTGCTTGCCAACACGGGGTTTACTGTGAGGTCTGTACACAACCTCTAGTGAGCAGAGATCACAGACTCACAGACATACACTCACACACTGAAGCAGACCAGTGTGCGTGCTGTGAGCAGCCAGTGCCCTTTGCTGAAGGTTTCCTGCTGTGCTACACAGAGACCAACGCTCTTTCCCTCCCCATATCCCCAGTGCTCACACATAGTGCTCTTTTTAATGACTGCCAAGAGATCAGATCTTTATTTATCAGACAGACTGTAGAATAAAGAGCACTGAGGGTTTAAGGACCAAATCCTGAGCCTGCAGTGACAGATTTCTGTAATTCCGAAACTTTAATCTCTCACGAATATGAGCCTGAGGAAAATACAAGCAAAAAGCATGCGACGAAAGAAAGAAAAGGTACTCATGATTTCTATGTTGCTTGAATAACTTTACTGTTGTTTGCCCAGACTCAAAAAAACATTTCTTTTCCAGGCTGAACATGCAGAGCCTTCCTACAGATACACAGAACCACAGTCCAATTCATCAGAAGAGGTGAAAATGGGAAAGCCCAAATCATTTTTCATGTTAAGCTTTGGCAGTGGCTCAAACAAATAATCTTTCACCGTAGACGCACTGTTATTGTGTGTATAAGTTCTTTTGCTGTGAATCTTGGTGTGAAAACAGGGTAAAAGGGAGATTTAATTACAGGCCAGTCAAACTGGCCAGTAATTAAACACTCACTCTCCTAATGTACCGAGTGCTTCCACATTATCGTTATGGAAACCTCTCACAGAGGACGATGCATAGGGTCCATTCTGATCGCTATGGAAACCAAAAGAAGAAAAGGGACCGAACTGACTGATTTGGCTTTAATTGAATAAAAATATAGCCCACTCTTTCTACATGCCCTACTTCCTACTAACACCAACAACATCATGTTACAGGAGCAAGGTTACATATGTATACATTCTAGTGCACGTAGTACAACACTTCTGTCATGATGCATGATGAATGAATGCACCTTCTGAGCCAACAGATGATAAATCACATATGAGTCCACACGAGGAAACAGTGGATTTTTGGTGCCAGTGTTTCCTAAGCCCTCGACATACCAGCCTTTATCTAACCAGAGTAAGAGCTGTCTCTGTATCCTTGGTAAGAAGTCATAGACAATTTTAGTTTTTTGGGTTCCTGTCATGGATAAGATCTCAAGATACTGCCAGGAAAGGAGGGTGTCCAGTTAAAGCTTGTACTTTTTGCAGATGATGTGGCCTTGTTTATTTCAGAAGACAGGCAACCTTCTGCAGTAAGGCGGAATGCAGAGTCTCAGGTCTGAGGTCACGGCTCTCTCAAGTGAGGGTAATATGAAGTGTGAACTGACAAGTGGACTACACTAATACAGCTTTTATATTGGACCTGTTCATTTATGTTCTAACCTTCAGCCATTGTGGTTACTGACCAAAACACACAATTATGTTCCTCCTTAATCAAGCCAGGTTCACATCTGTAAGTTCCCAAAATGTTGCTATTCTGACTTAAGGGAAATATAAAAGCTGTCCTAATTTTCACTTTTCCACCAAGTTGTTTAAATCACATGGCTGCTGTTTTGTTTGCACACAACCAATGAAACGGCAGCAGGCAGAACTTGCTGAGAGGCTTATGGCAGGCCCCAGTGATGTGTTACAATTTAATGACAAAGCCCCTCATTAGTAGACACAGGCAACCCTAAGTCATGATCCTGGAGTTACCCAGTACTAAAACCTGCTGTGCAGAAACTGGCCCACTGACACAGGGCTCTCACAATTGTGATGTGACTGACAAATGCACTTTGAATTTGAAGAGACGTGATTACACAGGAAAAGCATCTCAGGCTGCTATGTCACACAATTTTAAAAAGGGTTGCAACAGCAATTAGCACTTCAACTGCTTGTTATATACACTTCCCACGAGGAGAAGTACTTACAGAAAGCCATGTGGCTTTCTGCCAGATATTTCACTGAAAAAAGTAATGCGTACAAAGTTTTGTTCAGTATTAGAAAAGTAGCATTAATTACAAGGCAGTGGATATTAACGCTGATAAGCAATGTTGGATTGAAACTAAGATAAGACAGGATGATGTAAGATAAGAGAGGAATCCTGAAGTTATATAGGATTTGCTTTTGTAATGCCAAATTGGGTAAAAATCTGATAAATTACTTCCCATATCTTAAAACTTATGACATGTTTCTATAATACAGCATGTGATATGGATCTTACTTTACTTCTGGAGTTTTCGTGAGCTTTTTCAGGTGGTAGGAAACTTTGGGGAGACTCAGATCAGGCACATCTCATCTAATTTAAGGCTCCTTGAGAAGGGGCTCAGAGATGCTACTGGTGAGAGTAGCGTTCATCTTATTTAGCTTGCTGCCATGGGTATGTCTCTTCCAGTGCTACAGATGTAGCCTGAGTCTAAGTTGACTTCAAGTCTTCTGATTTCATTAAACTGGTGCCAATCAGTCAATTAGATTGTAACTAATCAATTAAAATCCAATCACTATCAAGCACCATAACCAATCAGCCTATGATGGAATGTCTAAACATCAGAAAGATGTCACCGACTGTTTCTGCCAAGATAAAAGGAGGGCAGCAGAGAAAAGGTAAGAGCTCGCACCCAAGGACTATTAAAATGTGAGCAAAACTGCTCACAGGAGATCAGAATTAAGCCTAACGTTAAAGCAACCATGATGGATATGCTATTAAAGGTAGACAAGCTTTCATATGAACAACACACCATTGTTAGATTTTGCTTCTGAGATGTCACGCACCAAAATGTTTCAGCATTTTCAGGTCTAGCAACAATGTTAAAGATTTGAGATTTCAGCAGCATTCTGGCACATCCAGGGCAATACGCTAAAGAAAACCATTAGCTAAATGTGTTAAATGTAAAATATAAAGCAAATGAAAAGAAACTTGCAAAAGGAGATGAAAAGAGTTCAAAGACAGACAACTACAGCATTGTTCTGTGTTCGTTGCGTGGAGGCTGGCTCGAATTCAGGCTTCTTTGATTGTTCTTAACGAGATTAACGTTTCGAGGAACCCTAACGAGGCTACGCTGTTAATGAAGGCGGATCAGATAAGGGCAATGCAAGAAGATTAAAAAAAGAAGAATTAAAGGAGAAAACTGTAGATCAAAATAAAGAATGAAACAAGTATCTTGGGTTTTCCAACTGAATTTTATTTCCCATCTCTAAGCATAAACATGAGTTCATTTAACAATAATAATGGTAAATCAAAGTGTATTTGAGGAGGCTGCAATTTATAGCTCCCACATCCATTTTTTTGGAAATAACCACCAGTGTTACTTTTGATGAAGTGTTAACAAAAAAGGAGTGTGTGTGTGTGTGTGTGTGTGTGTGTGTGTGTGTGTGTGTGTGTGTGTGTGTGTGTGTGTGTGTGTGTCATTAGACCTGGTAAGAGATTCTAATAGGTACCTGGGAGGTGTGAAAGTAATTCCCCTGATACCTGTACTGCAAAACCACAGCACTTTCTTTCTCTCTCTGTGTGTGTCTTCTTCCTTCTATCACTTTGCCTTATCACTACAGCAGCCTAATGATGATGAAGCTATGGACTCAACAAAGGAGTCAGAAGAGCATTACCTATGCTGCACACACACACACACACACACACACACGTAAACCCCGTTTAATGGTTCTGAGAGTTTATGCTTTTGCTATCAGCACTGCGTAATGGCTCAGTTAGACCAACAGTGATTTGGTGTGGTGTGTCGCATTTTGTGTCTTGTGTGGCGTATGTGAGATTAGCCCTGTAGCAATGGGAACTGAGTACTAGCTGGCTAAGCATCAGTCCCACTGTTATGGGTTAGATCTGGGCTTAATCTACCAAAAAAGGCTGCAGCCACACTGAGGCAGACCATCAGAGAGGCAGGTAAGGCGAGGTTTGATGCACAAAGAAATCTGGCCATAGACCAAAAAGAAACTATACATGGGATATTTTGTGTGTATATGCATCTTTCTTTTTTGCGTAACATGCTGGTTGTTGTGTGAGAATTCAGTTCTCTGAGAATTCTCCCTCATCTGTCAATAAATGCACCCAAGGCCAAATCCTTTCATCAGTGCCCAGAATGAGTAAAACTGTAACAATGAACAGTGAACAGAACTGCCAAAAGGAAAATATAATTTTAGGGAGTCGAATTTATCATTTAAAAGTAACAAGCTTTAAATTCCTGCTGAATAAAAAGGTTTGTTTGGTTTTTCTCTTTTTTTTTTTACCTCCACAACAAATACAAACAACAAAAGATGCAATTTATTGATCAAGAAACTAATCTGACATGAACCTCAGACATACTCCACCCATAAGAGTCGGATTACAATTTATTGTTTGTGTATATCTGCCCAAGGAAACAAATTTACTCTGGTTTCCAGAGGCTCTAAATGCACCAACACACAGGACTGAAAAATCAATGTTCACAAACACAGACACAACCTGATAGAAGGGCAACCTAAAAAATAACAACATTAACATATACAGGCAAACACAACAATTTCTACCACAATATAAAGTCACTTAGATTGTCAATGTGTAGATAATGTTGAATTAAGAGTTTTGGGTTTTTTTTGGGGGGGGGGTGTAGATATTACAGTGACATCAAGCATATCAGTCAGGGTGTCCAATTAATTTAATGTCAAAGAGCCGTGGAGATACTGAGTACCATCACACCGAGGCAGCCCAGGAAGAGTGAATTGTTTGATGCGTTGAGGGCCGTGAAACAGTTTGGGAAGTTTGCCAACTGCCCTTTTATCCATAAAATAAAACCTGAGGTGCCCACATCAGGAGATGAGTAGCCAGATGGTAACTCTTTGCATGCACAACAGCCATTGAAAGTCTGATGCCTCCACAGTCAATGTTTGTTTTTCTTTGCCTTTGTTGTGTTAGAATACACTGACATAACATGAAGTAAGCAATAAGAGATCTAAAGGTTTATTTTAGTTAAATTTGAAACGTTCTCTATTCTATATCATGACTGGCCTTTGTTTCATAAACAGTCTTTGTCAAAATTGTCAAAACTGGAGATTGTCACTAGCTAGCTAGCATGCACTTCAACTGCAAGCCTTTTTGGACTAAATGAATTATAAATAGACATAAAAAATCTAGCATTCATAGCATGCCAAATAATTCTAACCACATATTTTGAACTGTGACACTTTAACATCCTAATTCAGACAAGTTACCTAGCTATTTTTTGTATGATATATTTTGCTGGTTTAGCTGCAAACTGCTGCACAGTTTACTTTGTTGCGAGGTTGCTTGACATGGTGCCAATTAGCTGGTAGCTGGATCCAAATATTTTGTTGATTTTCCATCCATTTTTTTTTCTGCTAATCAAATTAAGTGTTGTGGTAAGGCCGGAGTTTATCCCAACTGGCACAGGGCGAGAGTGGTGGGGTTCACCCTGGACAGAACACCACTCTATAGCAGACACAAACAACCATTCATGCTTGCATTCACGCGTGCAGCAAATCACCAGTTAACCTAAAAAGCATATCTTTGGACTGTGGGAGGAAGCCAGTGTTACCTGGGAGGAACCCACACAAGCACAAAGACAACATGCAAACGCATGTTTGCAAATCTGTGAGAAAGCACAAACTACAAAGACATTTCCATGTGCACAGATGAAGTGAAAGGAAAAAGAAAAAAAACATCAGTCCTTAAGGCATTCTAATGTTTGCCTGCTTTTGCTAAATAACACCCATAGGGTATGTACTCTATGCATCCATGCTGTGTACTGCATATGTAGCCCCCGCAGCAGATGGATAAGTGTACTCAAGCTCATGCAACAGCTAATGAAAACAGATTTAGAGCAGACAGACAACACATACACTCACAGCCGATCAAGTCAAAAACATAAGCTAGCACGCGCAGCATAAAACCTGCACAGACAGACACATTGTCTCCCATTAAGAGCTATGAAATCTCATTAATGTGCATTAGTGTGTTTGGGTGGGGATTTGGGTGGCGAGAAGATTGAATTAGGTCTGAGCTCGGCTCCCCTCAAAACAATTATTTGTCTGCCATCAGCCTATTAAAAATCAGTTTCCAGTGAAGATTACAGTTAGTGCGGGGGAAAATAACTGCGATGGGAGAGCGTCATTCCATCTTTGTGGTCTTTCAGCAGAGGATAGTTACGATTGTTGGCAATCTGGAGTCGCTCAGTGAATGAGAATTGGATGATTCACATAAAGTTCAGTGGGCACACGAGCCTGCAACACAGATGGATTTAGATGAGGAATAAAAAGAGGCAGTTTTGTGTCCCTCTCTTCTGCCTCTTGTTTTATGTGCGCTGTGTGTCCTCAGGTCTCCAGAGCTCACAGTTAATTCAACTTGCACTGGTGGAGGCCTAGAGAGTCATGCTTGGTTAAACTTCACTCTATATGTTGACTTAAGTATACACTACTTGGGTAGAGAGGTGTGTGCGTGAGAGAGTAGGAAAGAAGGCAGCAAAATCTATATATTTCAAGCTTGTTATATCTCATTGTGCAAATAATGAGATAAAAGAAAAAAAATGGAGATTCCTCTGGGATTTAGCATGCATATCTGCAAACTCTTTATCTTTATGTGTGTTGAGTGTGTGCATCTAGGGCTCAGAGGGCCAAAAAAAAGAATAACTAACCTGAAGGACAGATGGAAAATGTTGGAGAGGAAGCAAAAGAGAGGCAGATTGTACACAGGCTTCAAGTAGCACAGCAGGGACGAGGAGAGTGGAGCTTTGAGAAAAAACAGAGAGTGGCAGAGTAAGTCCCCGGTGAAAAGGCGCTACAGTCAATCTCCAGTCACCCTCAGCATCATGTGAACAAATGTTTACATGAGTGCCAGCGGGTAAGAATGCATCTGTTGCTTTCACTGCTATTCGGAAATTTGAAACCACTGAAAAAGAAATCAAAATTAAGATTGTGCTGAACACAATGAGAGAGCCTTCGGTCCTGTGACCTCACTGACCTTTCTCTCAATGCTCCACCACCGAGCCATACACGAGACAGAAAGCATGTGGGGAAAAATGTCAGGGAAAGATTTCTACAAGCTTCCTTTTTGACAGCCTTTCTACCTGGACAATGGTTCTGTGATAGCACCCACTTTGCAGCCCAAATAGCCGGAGACAAACAAAAAGCATGAACTGTGACACACACTGATACAAAGGCCTTCGTCAGAACTTGAAAACCTTTTAAGTGTAATGCCACCACAAGTCCATAGCCTTATTGCATCTCTAATACCTGCTAAAAAAAAATTAATAAAGGGGAAAAAAAAAGACTTGAACGCTGTTTTTGAATTTTTGTCTCAGTCACCTCCTGCATTCTGTCAAATGAAACCTTGGCTCTTTTATCAAACTGGAGAGCTATGGCGCAGTTTAACAAGCATAGATTTTGACTATGGCTTAACTATACAAAAAAAAAAGATCAGTCTTCATATTAAATTAATCTATTGCACAGATCACTTCAGACCGTAAGTACTCATAAGAAGGAATTTATACCATAAGTTTGTTAGTAATGGCTGCTTGTGCTGTGCAGATGCTTTATGTTGTTATGCAGCTAGATACATTGATTTACATTTCTCTAGCAACAGCCAGTAACCAAACTAATCCCAACGCTCATTTCAATTCACCAGTAAGCCTTGAACTGAGCAGAGATGTGTCAGTGTGTTCTGCCATATACACTGCTGAAGTGTTTCTCTTTCTGCCACATGTACTTTAGATTTTTCCCACTTCAATTACAGACCCAAATATTGATTTATGCAACACAAATGAGGAAAACGAAGCCAGTAGGGTATTATAAAGATGCTCTGATTTGATTTTGCCAGAGAATCAAGAATATAATTAATGGGAATTTGCTCTTTTTTTTTTAATGCATATCTGATCGTTTCACTCATCCCTGCAGCTATGCACACAAACGGGAAAAAGGGGAAACACCACAATATAATAAGAATAAGAATTCTGTATATGGATTGCTCAAAAATGCTAATAAAACGTGTCTATGCCCGTTTCCTAACACAATTAGCCAAAATCTCTCACAACAACAGGGCCACTTTTCAGTTGAAGTGACCATTTGTGCTTTTATGGGGCATGCAATCGCCATGCCAGTCCATGTAATTATTGTTTCTCTTATGGGGCATAGACAGCTATTGTTATTCACACTTGCACCACATTCTACTGTACCCTCTCCGCATCAGTGACTCGTGAAATCGACTCATCAGTAATAGGTAGGTACAGAGGCGGAGTGGGAGAGAATGGAAGAGGCGAGGGAGACAAAAGTAAAATAATACACAGACAGACAGACGAGTGAGAAAAATAAAAGAAATAAAAGCAGAATGAGACCCTGAGCCAGCTGATAATACAGCTTATTATGATATTCAGTTCCTTTTATGAAACTAAGCTGTTTTACAGGGTGCAGAATATGGGGCGAAGTACAAAGAGAAAGAAAGCGCCATGCCTCAGACATCGCTGAATATATGAAGGATGGTATTGGAGGCCACGTATTGATCGTGGTGGGCATCAGCTCAGCTCTGGAGGGTTGATCAGACGGCTTGAAAGAGGCTTAGCACACACACTTCCTCACACATCAAACTGGAGGGAGTCAATAGTAAGGTATCAGTCAGAGTGCTAATGCAGTGTACCTACTGTAGATCCAGGATGGGAGAACTTTTTTTTAAAATTTGGCCAACACTGACTTCAAATTTAGGATTATTTGTTTTTAAATGACTCAAAATGGAAAACAGTTAGAAATCAGTAGAAGCAATTTACATATGGCTTAGTGTGTGTGCTAAGATTTTCGACTGTGTGCCTTTGGACACACCATTTAGAGTTTTTCTCCAAATTCTATGACTAGAAATGTAGTCATTTAAAACAACGCAACCCCACAACAACAAAACAATTAATATTCAACAATTAATGATACAGCCAGGGAAAATGATGCATTCCTTATGATTTATTAAGTGTGTAATACTCTGAAATACTGACTAATCTGATTCACCAGACTGTGTGGCTGAGATTTGATCACCTTTAGATAGAAGATTGCTGCCAAGCAAACAAGCAAAGACTTGTCAACATATTTTAATTTGGGTGCTGCTGAACACAAAATGAAACATCACAAATTTTAAAGATAACAGCGCCAAGTTCAGACCAGTGCGAGGAGCGCAAACAAACAAACAAAAATCTCTCAATTGAAAACAAGAACAGTGCTCATCCCCATCTATCCATGACAAGAGGCTAGTAGTTGTAAACGCTGATAGTATTGCCCCTAGTTTAGCTTTTAAGTGTATTTTGCAGTGCATTGTCCCTTTAAGATGTTGGCAAAGCAATACAAAGAACAGAAGTTTTGTAAAAGTTAGAATTAAAGTTATTCAAATGAAACAAATGTAATTAAAGATCTCTTTAATTAGCTTCATTAGGCCCCTTAATGTGATGTAAAAGCTGATGAAACTGCTGTTGGGATGGGAAAGTGATCCATCTCAAGCATAAACCAATCAGCCATCAGACACTAAGACAAAGGCAGTTTGATTCAACAGGGAGCCTCTCAAAGGTACATTAGAAACTTTGAGATGAACTGTATGTAACTGTGTAGCACATCTGATTTTTCCCACTGCTTTCATTTCACATGGCCGTGAGCAACAAAGTGGAGGCCTACCTTCTCGCACACCTCCAGAGGTTTTCTCCTCTTCTAACCCTTCTTGGTGTGCACTCTCACTTTTCTTCTCACGTGATCTCCATCATGGCAGCGCTTGGTGATCTCAGTGAATAGTATTTGATTGAAGGGAAGCAATCCAGCCAACGCATGTTGATTGAACTCTTTGTCTGCTTGTCAACACTGCTAATAAATATACAGAGTGCATAATGTACAACTGCTGCTTTAGCTTAATTCTTTATTAGGACGACTGAACCATACATATGTTAACATTTGATTACAGCTGCAGATCGGTGCTCTAGTACTTCTCTTTCTTTCTTTCTTTCTTTCTTTCTTTCTTTCTTTCTTTCTTTCTTTCCTTCCCCCTTTTCTGTCACTCTTTTCTTGCTTCCATCTTTCCATTGCTCCCTTCGTCTTTAAAATACAGTAGTCCCGATACCACCTACATCTCTGATGGTGATGACTCAGAGAAGAATGGGTGCAGGTCCAGTCAGAGCAGAGAAGAACGGGCTCAGAATTGAGATGATGGAAACATATGTGTGGTGAGCTGATTCACAGTAATGGTGCATAAAGGCCAGCATACAAAAGCTCAAGCTGCCCGTGAGCACATCCAACAATGCATGCACAAGCTGCTGACAGCGCACTGAGAAGCTACAAATTAAATCCCTGCAGGATTCCTCATAAAAATGCACCCATTGAAAATGTCACATATCCATGACAATGCTCGCTGTAGGAAGTGACCAACAGCACCGTCTATGTCGATAGGTAACTGTGCACTTGTGCGTGTGCGTGCATGAGAGAATCTGTGGATGGAGAGAAAAGGTGAATTGGAGAGTGGTCATCAATCAGCCCCAGGACTGGACTGTGGATGGTGATTATAGCGGGTGGTGGTGGGGGGGGGATCAGTTCTCCTGATTGATCTACCTCTCTCTCTCCTGGGTCACAGTTCAAGAATGACCATTTTTGAACTCTTCAATGGCAAGAAATCAACACTCAGAGCCATAAATCGACAGTCTATATGTGAGTGTAACTACCACTGTGTGTGATGGTGTATCAGTCTCTCCTTAGCCAGATTTCAGGTACCCTAAATAATTCAGCAACACTGCTCTCTGCCCTGGAAATATTACAAGAACTATTGGAATTCCAAGGGAAATCATGGCACAAATATTTTGGGGGGCTTTCACCAATATATACAAATCTCATATCTTCACCTCCAAAAAAGGAGACGACACAGTAATAAAGTAAAGCAGTAGCTTACTGTTTTTGCTCATTGTATTCCTTGTGTAAGCATTTCTTTTAATATCAGATATGAAAATGCTACCTCATTATGGAGGCCTTTTGAAAATGAGATGATATATGTATGAACAGACTGTCCACATGTAAAAATGGGCGCGATGAGCTCCGATTATTTAATTGCAGTTGTTAATTGGTCACTATATTGTCCACTGTAGTCAGTTATTGATGTGCACTCCAGTATTGTGCTGGCTCGAATTTAATTTCCCTTGGAGTAATAAATGCCATCATATTGTGTTATTGTATTATTATCCCTTCTGGGCTGTTGCCCAAAGCAGCATGCTGTAAATGTTTTGTGGTGTAATACTCAAAACTCCTGTTTCGGCTTTGCCCGGCTATGAGAGCCTCCGAAGCATCATGAGGGATTTCAAGACGATTTGGGTGAAACTCCGAAGCTGCTCAGCCCTTTGATCTGTCCTCTTTGTTTATCCTCCTTTAAAATCAGTCTTCCCTCTCTCTGCCTGCCTCTCGCCATCCACTCTCTATCCATCTCCTGCTCCCCTTTTCATGTTGGCACCTCGGAGTGGGAACCCCTGGCTGTGGAAGCTGCGAGATAGCCAGGCGGCCTGCCGGCCTTGCCAGGCATCATCATTTTTGCTTTTGACAGATTCAACCTCGGGCAATAACACTCACCGTGTGCCGCTCTACCTTCCCTTAATCGATCTCTGTTTTCTACCCTACAAAAAAAATCTGTCCTTCACGTCACCCCTCTCTTTTTATCTCCCTCTCTCACCTGCTTTTTCCCCCAGATGTTGCCAGATGCTGGCCTCAGCCACACTTTCATTTGATCTTCACCCTCCCACCCTAGCAAAACTTTCTCTTTGCTTATCAGACCTTTTATCTCCTTCCTCTTCCAACTCAGAAACAGACAAGTGTTTCAAATTTACTTTAAAATAACACTTGTCTCAGTCAGGTTGTTCATCCCCGTCCACCCATCCCACTCCCCAATGCCCTCATAGCCTCTGAACAACAGCTCTCACATGGCAAATAAACAGCAGCAGAAGCCAAACACATGTCAGGCTACAGTGCACTGTGGTGCTTTTCCTCACAGTCTAATGCAATGACTAATTGGATTTAGAATTGATTTGGGGGTGGGCGGGGAATTGTCAAGCAGTTTGGTGAGAAAGAAGAAAACAGAGAGCTAGAGATGGATGCCTAAATAAAGCAGAGATGCAAGCCGCTTCACTCAGACAACTCCAGCTGCTGCTACACGCTGACTCATATGGCACTTTATAAACTCCACCTCTGACCTAGCACCCATATCCAAAGAAGGGTGGAATTTTATTGTGGTCGCTCCCCAGTCCTATTTTACTAAAGGAATAGTACGTTAACAGATGCTTAATCATCAGCTGGTTTGATGATCAATTAAACTTTGTTGCTCTGTTGCTCCCTTTTCATAGCAGCTTTACGATGGGTGAAGTTCTTGTGAAGTCAACTGCTTGGACTTTACTAAAGGCTGAAAGTTAGGGGTGGGATGGCCTCGAGTGACAAATGTACCAGCACTGGCAGCTGTAGCCAGTAGCTGTCTGTTACACCTAACTTCTAATAAATTGAGCCCTTGAGTTGGATCTCTTGACCATGTGTTTGATTGGGGACTTTTGTAGCATTTAATTAAATTATCTGGCAAATAATAAAGTTTGCTGCCTAGTACAGACTTTCCAAGAAGTTTGTGCTTCACTTTGGTGAGTAAAATTAAAGTATTTTATGACTTTTTACCTTCCACTAACGACCAGATACTGTATGTGTTCCTGTTGGTTGCACTTTATAGATAAAGTTGCTAACCGAGCTTCCTAGCACACCTTAACACCTAAATATGGAGGCTTGTTGCTCCCCAAAAACAATATGGTGGCAGCCAAATCATTGGTAACATTGAGACTTCAAAATTTGTAGTCCAGTAACCAAACCTTAGTCCACCTTTTAGAAAGAAAGAAAGAAAGAAAGAAAGAAAGAAAGAAAGAAAGAAAGAAAGAAAGAAAGAAAGAAAGAAAGGTATATGATTTAGACGTGTTGCTTATCTTTGGTCCAGATTTTAAAAAAGCCTTGCATATTTCACCATTTCTGCTGAGCAGGTGAGAATGTGATCATTCTTTAATTGCATAAACTGGGTTTGGTGTCACGGGTTTGAAACTAAAGCTAATGCAGAACTGGCTTAAATGGCCAGCAGGGTTTGTCTTCTCTGGCTCCATGAAAAACAACAAAAAAAATCTCATTTTTTATGGGCTCAGTAAATACTGCAAGAGAACCAAAGCCATTTCTGCAGATCGATGCAACTGACCAACCAACCAACCCACCAGCAAACCAATAAACAACCAACCAACCAATGAAACAAACAAACAAACCAAACAACCAACCTAGCACAGACACATTCATAAAGTCAAGAATCTGAAATGGCTAAAAATGTAAATTAGTGATATATAACTATGCACCCATTCTGTAGATATGCTCACAATTTTTAAATAATAAAAAAAAAACATCTGTTTCAGATAAGGAACTTTTGCTACGTTAAATGAGAGAACTCAAATTTGAAAAAAAAATCTATTAAGATTGAACTGCAGAAAAACAAAGACAACAGACTAGACAATAATTTACAATACTCTGAGTATCTCAACATCTATAGTATCTGCTTGTGTCTGTGGTGGATGTGAGGTTATTGCCAAAGGGATCAGTTTGCAAGCACCTTATTACACTGATGGGCTGAAACTGCAGATTTAGATTACAGTTATTGTCAAGGAGAACTATCTCCTTGGACAACATAATTCTGCTAACAATAGCTAGTGATTACACCCTTCACTTATCTCTGTAGAGGCCAAGTCCCTCTTTTTCTGATGCCATGGTGTGTGCCTGCGCATGTTAGATGCAAATTCAGAGAGGAAAGAACGTAGGTATCAGTTTATAAAACCACGATAATACCAGATGTCTGTCATAAACAAGTACAAAAACTTGTAAGCGCTGTCTGTTTGGCTTCCTGCAGGTTTTAAGTGTTACTGACATAACAAGGACATGATTCATGACCTTTCACTATTGGTGTGAGTCAGGACAGGGGGCGGGGGAAGGGTGGTGTCATTTGGCAGTTAACACTGGTGATAATGTGGCAGTCACAGCTATCTATGGATGCCCAGATTTACACCACCCGCTGAGGGGCAAGTGGCTCGGCACTGCTCGGCCTGAGTGGACATAGCATGCTGGGTGCTGCCAAAGAGGCTTAAGCTGTGTGTGTGTGTTTAAAGCTTGGAAACAGAAAACACTTGGAGCTTGGGTACCCAGAGGAGATCAAAAAAAGGCTTGCTTATGCTTAAACCTGACTCTTCAGACAAGTGAGTGCCTGTTGGTACAGTTTTGGGCAGTTTTTTAAAATATTGTGACACACTAAAACATTCATTTCATGTACTCCCATCTCAATCTGACTTCCAGTATTGGTCCCTTTGTGTGACTGAAATAGCATGTTTTAAAGGAGACCTGTTTTGATTATTTTCTGCTCTCATTTTTTATTCTTGGACTCTAATAGAGTAGCTTTACATGACTGACAGTTACAATAATGCTTATCTTTCTTAACACCTCACAGCAAGAGTTCACCTGGTACAAACCTGCCGGCCGGCGGAGGCAAATACATGGATCTTGCATATATAGGTAGGCACTATGGCTTCAACCCTTAGTTTAAAAATGCATGTTAGCCTAATTGGTGATTCATAATTGGCCGTAGGCAACTAATGTTGTGAATATGAGCCTGAATGAGCATGAGCGTTAGTGGGGCGGCTGTCCTCACAGCAAGATCGCACTGACATCATACAAGACTATAAAAGAAAAACAGTCTGAAATTAAACATGCACCAGTCTGAAGCCTGAGCTTTTAGGCTCATGGGAATTACTTTTACACACTGACATTTTAAATATAAGGATCCATCTTTGTTGCATTATGCATGTACAGAATTACACAAGAACTAGTCTGAAAGTCTGAAGTCTGAAAACATGGTGGAGGCTCTGTCACTGTTTGGGGCTGCAGCCAATGTTGCTGGGAATCTTGTCAAAACTGATGCAGTAAAAGCACACGTGGATAGAAAAACATATTGGAACACTATCGGTCACGGATAAACCTTCCCAGAGCCTGGACATTCAACATTATTAAAGCACTGTGGGGTCATCCTGACAGAGAACAGAACAAAAGGCAGCCAACACCCAAAGAAGAGCTCTGAATGTCCTTCAAGAAGCCTGGAGAACTATTCCTGAAGACTGCTTAAAGAAAGGACAGAAAGCTGCCTGAGAGAGTTCAGGCTTTACTGAAGAATAAAGGTATTGACTTTCAAGCTCATTTGAATTGTGCAAACTCAATTTTGGCTTATATTTGGTATTTCAATAAATTTCTGCATCCATTTCCCATTTTCCTAGCAAAATATAAAGAAATGGGGGCTCAAGACTTGCACAGCACTATCTATGTCAAATAAAATAAGGGAAAGCATCATGGGCCCTATTTAACACATTTTGCCAATAGGCACATTTTAAAGGCTTTATTATTTTTATTTTATTTTATTTTTTTTGGTACACTGTCCATAATGAAACTGGGTTTGGTGTTTTTCCAGCTTCACCTATTCTGACTGACCTCCTTAGTGCGCACTTAAGTGTGTTCTTTTATATCTAATCTTGTTTTCACCACCATCTCTGTGCTCGACAACCAAGAGTTGTCTCCGTGTCTGTCTCCTTAGGGTGAATGACTCTGTGATCTCTGTGAGTCCATCTTCCAGGCAGCAACTCTGAGCTCATCTATTATTACCTACTGACACAAGCCAAACAGTAAATTTCTTGCGTCTTCTGAGTGCTTCCTATCTTTAATTTGCAGCAGCACACCACGCAGAGATCCTCTCAGAAACATACACGTTTGTGGGGAAAGTGAATTTTCTATATCCTTTGAGTGCACGCTTGAATTCAGCACAATCCGAGCCAGATCACACAACAAAAACAAGCTATCTGTCTTTATCGTTTTTCTCTCACATTCATATGTACATTAACAAGAAAACATACATTCCAGCAATGACAGGGAGATAAATAAATGCCAAGAATAAAATAAATAAACTGAAATGAACAACATGCTCAGATTGCTGATATGCCCAACACTCCTTATCTCCCACCTCACCTGTAAAGAAACACATGGGCTGATTTGCAATTTCAAATGGAGGTGTATAAGTAGAGGGAAATGGGGGGAGAGAGAAAGCGGAGATAGCGAGATCCAGGTTAAGGGGTTCACGTAGGTTGCATTAACTTACTTTGCTTATCAACTGCCATATTAGAGCCGCTGTTTTCCCCTCGTTCTCTCCGTGCTTTCTCTCCCCCTCCCCTTCACGCTCAGGCAATCGTGGACTTCATGTCGGAGCAATATTGCAGCTTAGCAATGAGATGCCAGATAAATGGGTGTATCAGGAGTGTTGTCATCCACCCTTGCAAGCGTGTACGATTTCTAGACTTGATGGGAAAGCTGAGGTGATAATTATAAATGTTTGCAGAAGGAATTACAGTTCCCAGTGGGAGGATGAAGGAAGATAACTGTTCTTAAGTGTGCACAGTTAAGAAGGCAGAGCAAAACCGGTGACATTTATATTCACCTAGGTGAGCTGTTGATAAAATTCATAGCTACAACAGTGAAATGATGATAATATTGACTGAGTGTCCCATCAGCTGCAGAGAATGTCAGTTAGACTTGAGACCCTGCAGTTAGGTGCAGACTAGTCTTAACCATTCAATGTCAAGGGCATGAAACATGAAGAGTGAGATGCAAATTATTATCAGTTTATGGATGACTGCATCAAAAGATGAATGCTTGTTAAATAATGTAGATCATAAAGTGATTTAAGGTCCTATTAACAGGCGAAGCCACTGCGGTTCACAGTGTTACCTCGCTGCTTTGATTCTCATCAGGCCACCGAGGCCAGCCATCACTGTCATTTTCCTTATGAAGGGTAATGGGATCAACCATTTGACCTTTACTTACACTATAACTTTATTAGCATCCATGGCATTGAGCCATATTTTCAGACTCTTCTCTTATACGCAGCAGGATGGGTTATACAAAACGAGCGCGCCAGCTTTGATTTGTAAAGGTACAGCACTGTATGTTTTCACATATGATGATGTTCTTTTCTGTGGCATGTTTGATCTGGACCCCAGCTCCTAATATTAAGAGATTTAACTTAAAAGTGTTTCTAAAACTGAAATGATCTTTGCTAGCCCACTTACCTATTCTAGATTCACTAGAGTGACTCTGCAGTGATTTACAGTTCAAAATAAAATGTCTTTTACGTTGCAGTCTGAAACAAATTATTTTAGCTACATCCCTCCTACCTTTAAGTCAGCTTTCTTCTGATTAGCTAACCCTCGCAAACAAAAGGTCTGAATAGTAGGTGGTTGGGGTTTCTGTGCACACAGCCACAGCATCTGACAACATAGACACACACAAGAAAACCATAACAGGCCCCTTTTAATAGGGAGTCCAGACACTTGCCATCAAACAGCATACGTTTTTATTAACCCTGTAACTTGTGTTCAAATGCAAACATTTAAATATGGCTTTCTGCCCAACAGAAACATGTAACATTTATGCCCATACAGTACAGAGCAACTGATGGGCGCAACTGACTTGCATGAGACCACCGAAGATATAATCAGTAAACCAATGGATGGATTTGTCAAGTGACCACTTTTGTGAAAGCTCATTCAAGTAAGACGACGTTCTGTCAACAACTATAAAAAAAAGAGAAAAAAGAAGGTTTTGTTTGTGGAATTTTACTATTTAAAAAAAGGCAAAAAGTGGACTTCTAATTGCAGCAGAACCATATGGGTGCGTATGCATACAATTTAAGTGTTACTGCGTGATATAATCAACTTTAAAACTTAGCTCAGAGATACAGCTTTGAATGGTGAGGAAACTTGTGTGCAAGCTTGTTTTCCTCATCTGAAATGATTCTGAACTTGTCTGCTGCACTCTTAACCTCGCCGAGCCTTGATGGAGTGCAGCATGCCAATGTGTTGACACTCTTGTGGCCGTGCTGAGAAATCCCAATCACACCCAATATCAACACACAGCTACTGCTGCAAGTCATGTCGACTCCTTATAACTACAAAAAATTTATACTGCGTGACTGCCAACTCCAAAACGTGGTCCAAGCCTACACATACACAGACAACACACGTACAGACTGACAACATCTTTGACCAATTTAACAGACACAGACGTCGTAGCACAAAGACATGCAGTACTGTGCATACACTGTTTTCCCATGCCTTGAATTTGACCGTTGTCAGAGTAAAATGACTGTATGGAGTTGAATTAAGCATATCAAGGCCCTCTTCATGCACCTATTCTTATCAATATGAATCTAGAGCCAGGACAACAGCCAAGACGGGTCAGATCCTTCCCTCCTGTGCTTGTTTAGTGAGTGCAGCCATTAACTTTATCAGTACGAGATATGCTAGTTCTCTTATCAGGACTAGTTTTTTTTAACCTGACTAAAAGGATTCAGGTTGGGTGTGGTTTTACCAGAATTTCAGACATGCACACACGTATACACACACACACACACACACACACACACACAGTAAATCAGAGTGCAGAGGACACTGTTCATGAGAGTTCAGTATAGCAGAAAATAAAGCAGTAGAAAAAGGAAAGGAAAAAGAAGGGGGGAAGCTGTTTTATATATTTATTTATTTTCCACTTAATTTTTTTCTGTTAGTTTTTTTACTCAACAGACATTAGTCAACATATGTATGAAGGGTTTTGTTGTGATTTAGATTAAAAGCAGACACAAATGTAGACAAAGAAACAGACTAAAATGAAAAGTGATCTTTATTAAAAGCTGATAATTAAAAGCCCAAAAGTGGCAACATAACAAGGTAACTTCTCGAAAAATACAGAACTTCAAAAGAAAATACCCAAAAAAAGAACAAACAAAAACAAAGCAAACAAAATACCAAAAAAAGCAGAATTATGAATACTAAAATGTGAGGGAAACAGGAAATGAATCAGCACACAAAGGTGAAACAGCAGACAATCAAACAGAGAAAAAAACGTAGACAGGACTATTTATACACAGAAGGCTGATTTGGGAGATGCAAATAGGAGGGAAATGAGGCATAGCTGGCATCATGGCAATCACAAGAGGAAGTAAAACTTAAAGCAAAACTCAAGAAACAACAAACTAGGAAAGTAAAACAGGAAATAGAAAACAGCTGAAACAAGGAGACAAATAAGAGTCTTGGGGGGGCTGTTATAGAAGGATAGAGACAGGCACTGAGGAAGCTAAACTCATAAGATAGGCATGAGTTTTCATGTTCTTTTGGTTCTTTAACCTGTGCACAACTAGTTTTCCACTATGGAAAAAAAAACAGTATAAATCATATAATGCAACATTTTGCACTTTCTACAGTGTATAAACAGTGTGACAATAATGTAAATAAATATTTTAGTACACACCTTCGCTTACAGGAGTCTGGAATCTCCCAGTTGCCATGGTACTTATATTTACTTCTGATCCTTGCAACGCAGCACCACCTATTGAAATCCTAATGGCTGTTTGCCAGCACCACACAGCTAAGGGTAAAGGGACCACTAACCTTAAATAGTGGATAATATGATGATATGATCATACCTTCTAATTAAAATAACCAGGACCTCTTGACTGAGGGGCCAAATGACAATAGACATTAGATTGCGATGAGAAGTTCAAATAATCATTATAAATGCTCGTTAGAACCTAAAGTGAAGTTCCTGAGAAAGCCAACATACTACACAGTTACATTTAGAGAAGTGTATGCTTTTACATCAGTCTGACGCTGAGAGTGCTAACAAAGATCTTAATAGGTTTGTAATTTAATTCACTATTTAACTAAAAGGTTTGTACAGAGGCTTGAGTTGCCTCCTTTGTGGTAAATTAAGTGTTATTTAGTGTTATTGGCCAGCTGCAGCTGCACTTACTTCAGTCCTATCTAAAAAAGAGGGTGATTTATGCCCACATCTAAATATGTACAATTAAATTTCTGACATTGAAGGAGATGGAGATTTTTGAAATCTCTCTCTTTTACAACAACACAAATGCACGTATGGGCACACACTAAAAAAAAAAAGAGCCAGCAGGGAGACAATTCTAATTAGTGTTTAGACTGATGACCTGACTAAATAATAAGCTGAGGCTTGGTGTCAGCCTCCTACCCATAAACAGTGGTGCCAGCTGGGGGTTAAAAACAAATCGAACGTCTTGTTATTTTCCTAACTGGGCACAATTGGCAGTGCTTTCTGAGGCCAGTCATCTTGGCGTGTGTTAAATTAGTCCTATTGACAGCGTGTTTACCCTCTCATTCCAATCACCGCAGGCACAACTTTGGAGCCGGGGCTTAGATTTGTGATTACATGTTTGAAATAAAAGCACAGAAAACAGGGCTCAGGAGGGACAATACAGCAACAGCGCTTTAAAATGACTGCAACACCAAAACAACGATGCCATTCTGTTTGTTTCTTCTTCAGTTAGAATTGGATTTATCTCTCCCTTGTCTGTTTTTAAATAGCTAGAGGCACCATTGTTCACTGAATATGGCTAAATTATGGCTATCGCATGCCAGAAACAGGACGCCATTGTTCTGATAAATTCTACAAATGAATTTTCAGAAAAGTTTGTCTTCCAGCACACAAACTGAAGTGACACCATCTTAACTGGTAAGCTAATAGGCTCTAATCGGACTAAATAAGATTATGAGTTCCTCTGACATGTGTAAACGTCACCTGGACTTTCGAAAATGGCTGACCATGACCGAATTTTAAAAAAAGGCTGCAGCGGACAGTGAGCCACATTGCCAAGTGTGAACACTCCATTTCACACCAACACCGGCATGATTAACAAACTGCAGGTGGTCGACTTTGATAACACCGCAATGCATGATGGGAAACAGACCCTCTAACGTGGTTAAAAGGCAGAAAGTGGGGAGGAAATAGAGACTAAAGTGGGCCGGAAAGGAGAAGCTTCTAAAGGTAAAAGGCAAGCTGTAAAAGCTGTTGTCAAGGCTTTTAGAGCCATGTTATTTGGACTACTTAGACCAAAATGCTCCACATGGCAGACTGCAATGCTGACAGAAATCCCATTCACGCCAGCAGAGGGAAAGTAATGGGCAGCATTAACAAGGAAGACCCTTAAAATTTTCAAGATGTTTATTATGAGACGGGAGACTCAAATGTGTCCCCGAAGCCATTTCCCTATTTATCTCCATACTTCTGTGTGTGTGTGTGTGTGTGTGTGCTGTGGGTGTGCGGTGGTGTGTGTGTGTGTGTGTATGTGTGTAAGACCCACTCTGGTCTCTGACTGACCTTGAGGACATACAGAGTAAGTGAATTCAGACACCCTTTCCCTGTGGATTTTATTCATATATTCCTTCACAAACACATGCGCTCACACATGCAGAGCTCTGTTGCACTTACATAAAAAAAGCTTACAACTCGGGATCTATTCACACGTGCTTTGGCTGCTGCACTGGCATCCCAAAAGACATCCTCATATTTTGAAGCGAATATGTTTGAGCTGGCAGAGCACCAGATAACTGCATAATGTTTAGAGATGAAGAGAAAACATGACAGAGAGCATTGTTAAAGAGCTGATGTCCTTTCCGCTCACTTTTCCCTCCCTCATGCTCCTTTAAGGCTGCGGGTATTTTTGGCTCACTTGTTTACAGCCTTCTAGGTGCAGTCTCACCCCTGACTCAATCCATATTTAGACGGATATTCAGCCACGACCAAAGGCTTTATGAATGCGTCTTTGTATGTCATTTTGTCAGCGCTCACGTTGAATGATGGAAAGGTCCTTTGTTATGTTCATGGCTGCAACCAAGTGAGATGAACTCTGGGTTTTGCGAGCACCTCCTCACACAAAAGAAATCTGACCCATCATCAAAACTGTTTTATTAAGAAGGTGCTTTGATAACTGAACTTTTCATTTAAGCTTCCTCCAGTCTGCCAGCAAAGACAAGTCTTAAAAAAAAGGAGCCTTTGAAAAAGTTACCTGTTGAAGCCTGTGGCTACACTAAACGCACAGCATTCCCAGAGCAGATGTGTAGCAGAATGTAACTTTTTAGAGGATACCTACACTGTGCATTCTGTGAAGGGCTGTGTGAACCACAGGGAAGCCAAGCTTTCATTTTGGGAGTGTCCTGTGTTTTGGACACAGCACAGCACCGTGAAACTTCAGGGTTTTTCACCAAGTTTGTGTCAGACTGGTAAGTACAGACATCTACAGACTGCAGCAGACTGTACAAAGTTACACAACTGGGAAAAAATCTGATGCTAGAGTATTTTCTTAGATGTCAGAAGTTTACGTACACTCATCATGGTAATTTTAATGATTTCTTTAAACTCTTTTTTTTCCAGGGTGGAATGATTGCACAGCATACATCTTTAATGACCTTAAAAACAAGAACTGGGTGCACAAGTTTGAATTTTGCCTGGATAAAAAGAATTGATAAACTTGGAGGCCTTGGTGTAATAGTTTATATCCATCAAACTCATATATATACATACATACATATATATATATATATATATATGTATGTGTGTGTGTGTGTGTGTGTGTGTGTATATATATGTGTATATATATATATATATATATATATATATATATATATATGTGTGTGTGTGTGTGTATATATATATATATATATGTGTGTATATATATATATATATATATATATATATATATATATATATATATATATACACACACACACACACATATATATATATATATATATATATATATGTGTGTGTGTGTGTATATATATATATATATATATATATATATATATGTATATATGTATATACACACACACACACAAATAATGAAAATAGAAGAGTTCTTCCTGACTGATTTTAGCACTTATCTTTATTTAGTGAGAGAATGATACCAATGCCATCAACTGTGGATGAACCCCTTGCTTTTATTTTGAAAGTTCAGTTATCAGTCATCTTTTTTTTTTTTAGAAAGTGTCTCGGCCCACAGATGGACAGACTCCATCTCCACTACCTTGGACTGCTGGTAGCAAAGGTAGCACATATATATACACCCACAAACACAATATAAATCTCTTGGAAACAAAACAAAACCAGCTCTTTTCCAGCACATAGAGGAGGAGAGAGGAAATGTTCACACACACACACACACACACACACACAAAAACTCCTCAACAGAAAACTCACAACAACAGATAGCCTGATTGACTTTCCATTAGATCTACATTCCCTACAAAGTTTTAAAAAAATATCCCCAAAACCTTTTAAAACACACTTTGTTATTATTCTTTTTAGTTGACGGTTTGATATCATTCCTTTTATGGAGTGTGTAACATTTAGTCTATGAGTTTCTTCTTTCTTTTTCACTTTAAAAAATAAGCTTTGTTACTGTGTATGTGTGAGTGTGTTTTTTTACACATTTTTTATTAGATGTTATTGATAGAAACCAAATGGAAATAGTTGTGGCTCTAGTGGAATTTCTTTTGAAGTAATCTTCTCATGTCATTGTGGCCTCCTACCAAAATGTTTTAATCTTTCTACACTGCCAGAAACAATGCTCCCTTTGTCCGGGTGTCTGTAATGATCTGTGATCTATAAATCCTGGGGTTTTTTTGAAGGTTTTTTTGTTTTTTTGTTTCCATTTTCTGTGCCTCCTGTGTTCCATTTGTCTTTGCTTAATTTTGAAGTTTTGTTCCTCATGTGGCATCCACTGTTTCTACTTCCCTCTTTTGTTCATGTTCCCACCCTTGTAAGCAGGTGATTGAATCACCTGTTCCTTATTACCCTTCTCTCCATGGTGTGTACTCCAGTCTGTTTTCATCACACTGGGTGTCAGTTAGTGCTGTTCTGTCAAAGATTCTGGCACGGCTCATTTACACACGAGGTGTCCTTTGGTGTCTGTGCACCGAGGTTATGACAGTAAGAGCGACTCTGTCACTCACAACTTTTATCAACATGCATCATCACTGTTGTGAAGACGTATGTTTAAACACAAACCAAATCACACAAACCCAAACAAGTAACTGGCAGCACCTAAATGACTTGTTGTTGCCTCTGCCACAAAGGTTATGCTTTTGGTAGCATTTGAATGCGTGTGTGTCATTCTTTCTGTCTGTAAGCACGATAGCTTGAAAAAGTTTTGAATGGATGCTGATAAAACTTTCGTAAGGGTGCAGGGTGGGGTCATGTAAAATCCATTAAAATTTGGCTTATATCCACCAAGGGCATCAAGGTCAGCTTAATGATTTATTGGTTGGAAATTGACAAAAAAAAAAGCTTTAGAACTTAGAAACTATGATTCTTCCTGTGTGTTAAAAACATATGGAAATATATGTATAAGATTTAAAATATCATGTCACATATGGCCTCTGACCTCTCCTTCAAGGTCTACAGATTGATCTGAAGGTCAAAGTGATCATAATGCTATATAGAGCTATTTAAAAGTATCTTTCTTTACTGCCAGTGTTTGTACTGGCAGCATAAAGGCATATAGGGAATGATATATGGGGATTCTAAATACGCTACATTGGACCTCTGACCTCTTCTTCAAGGTCAAACTTTCATGAAAGTGTCTTATATTTAAAACTCTGCTTAAAATTCTACTGCGGCAACATTTAGGAAACTATTACAGTACATGGGGATTCTAAATATCACATTATACATTGCATCCAAATATCAGTGTCACATTTGGAGCCGGTTCTTTAAAAAATGACCTCATAGGTCATTTGCACAGGCACGTTTTTACGACCAATACAGTACCTATGTCTTCAAATTAAGTGACATCTGGCAGTCGTACACGAAAGGGCGTGTAAACGACTTGTTCGGTTTTCTCCGGCAAATTCCGAAGAAATAGAGAACTATGGGGTTTCTCAGATATCTCTGAGGACTGAAATGGCATTGGATCCCATAGGAAAAGCATAAACATTAAATGGAGTGCTTCTTTGATAGTGCGTTTCTGCTCTACTTGAGCACTCAGAGCGCTTTATACAACATACCACAGTCACGCCCATTCATACAACCACTTCAGGATCTTGCCCAAAGATACTTTGGCATGCAGTCAAAGCAGCCAAGGATTGAACCACCAACCTTCCAATTAGTGACCTGCCCTACCTCCTGAGCTACAGCCACATTACACGCTGCCATGATACAGTACAGCTACACACCTACATGACACACAAAATGTTATTTTAAAAATAATGTAGTTTATACGCTATGTCACAATATCAGGTTGCGTTGTCTGTTGCCCACCTGTAAAGGTGCTCTTGTTGGAAACATTTGGGTCGTATAGGAACAAACAACTGATATTGTAATTCAGATTAAAGGACATGTTGCACATTTGGCCTCTGATCTCCCTTTTACAGTTCACATCCTGCCTTTCATTAAGATTCACCCCAAAATTTGTTATATTTTTAAAGAAAGTATTATCAAGAGAAAGAGAACGAGCTGCCTGCTTTGTCAGAAATATACTCTGGTGATAATATTATAATAATAGTCAAGAACAGATGCAAAATTGATACACACAAATACAACACTATTCCCTTCAAAATGCGAATGCTTCCCAGAGACTGGGAGCTGCCTCTGGCACAGGTTTGTGCTCTCAGAGTGCTTCTTTTTTTCCAAACTGTGCCTATTATTCCTCAGTCTTATAGGTCAGTCAATCTTGCTCCGTATCTGTCTGATGTGTCTCCTCTGTCTCTTGCCTCTGCGCATTCAGCATATATGTGGTCTCCTCTCGTATGGTCGTCGTCGTATCTGAAGGTTGATCGGACTCCTCTGTCTCTCCCAAAAACACTGCGCTAGCTTACACCCAGCAGTAGTTGGCATCCTTCCTTGATCTTTGTTAATGTGTTTTCTTACTTTTTCATACTCATTTTCTCTCCTTCAGCCTTTACAGCCATTTATATCTAAATGCGCAGAGGATCACAAACAAAGCTGGTTCGCAGACTCTCTTCTCTTTATATTGGCGGTGTGATTAGCTTTCATATGAGGAAAACTCAATGCACCACCTTATAATACAACATAGTAAAATTAGAAATAAGCCACCCATTGGGTGATGCTTTATCTTTAGCTGAAGTAAGTGTCCATTTCACTTTCCCGGCGGCAGCTGGCGGTTCCACTCATTTGGCAATGCAGGGTAATGGTGTTTACTAAAGCAGGGCTGGGGCACTTTCTAATGACCCTGTACTGAGCATTACGTATCCATAAGTAGAAGCAACATAAATAGGGAAATGTTATAGATTGTTTGAAGCATGTCCTCAATGGGATAATTCTGTGCTGTGAAAGCTGCCACGGGCTCGATATTTGGGGAATGTACTCTCTCACAAGAAAATGGCAACACTTTTCCTCTAAACAGAATCTTGTACACACAGAGAGATCTGCAGCCATCTGATGTTCGGGCTTCATAAAATACATCCAAAAATAGTCCAGTGTTATCATTTTAAGGCCTGCATTAGATTGATGGTTTGTTAAATCTGATAAGCTAGACCACAGCTCATTTATCTCGACTGTCATGTTCCTCACCATTCCTCAAAATTACAGCCCTGCTTTCATTAGATTTTTATGAAAACTGAAAAAGAATATGAACGATTCACACAATAAAGTGTCACAGACCCTTAAGTTGGACTTCTGCAGCAGTTCCTGCCTTTATCTTCCACATATTGTTATTATGTTTCTCGCAGTTCATCCGTCTGCTCTCCTGGATGATCCCCACAACCCACCCACCCATCTCTCTGTGACCTCATGTTTCATGTCCTTGAGGCAGGAACGAAATTATATGCAGTTTATTGAGCTTCACTCCATCTTCAAACCTGATACTGCTGAATGGGCCTCTGAATAAATGAGCACTGTGTGGTGCAGGGGGAAATTATAGACGTTGTAAATGACCACGGTGTGGGTCTTATCACGGCCGTGTCACCAGTTCTGTTACTGACTCTGAAACTTCAGTTTTAGTGTCTTTTATTGCTGTATTAAATGACACGCTTTACTTGGCAAGCAGCAATTAAAAATGTCTGGTAAATGTTCTGCCGTCGTTTGTAATTAAATATTTAAATTCATAAATGTGTGACAAGTGACAATCAATATTTTTTTTTAACTACAGTCAGCAACTGCTTGGATTTGAAATGAAGTCACTTACAGTGGCAAATTAAAGAATTATCTCCCACATGTGCAGTTTCCTGTAGCTCTTTAAAGCTTTAGGGCATCTTTCTGCTCTTCGTTACAATTTTGTGGCCCACTATTTTGCTGTTTGGTTCCCCTGAAAGTTCTCATAACTATGAGTGTCTTTAGATGGATTTTTTTTTCCTTTTTTTTCCTGAGTTTGAAATAATAATAATAAAAAAACTTCCAACCTGATTCCACAGCACCTGCCTAGCAGTAAACAGACAAAGTTATAAACTAGCATGTGAACAAAGTGGATCACTTATCAGTTAATGAGACCGATATTTCTCTAAGGAGCTGTGGAGATGAAAAACAGCGATAAAAGGAGACTGAATATTGGACTTTCATTCATCAGGTGGTTAGAAACATGACTCCAAATGAATGCTAATGTTGCTCCATATCTGATGGATGTATAAATATGCAACAAACAATTTGTTTCCTCTAACCTTGATAAGGAAAAAAAGCCCTAAAACTCTAACCTTGCCTTTGACACAAGCTGCATTAGCACATAAAGTAAAGATGGCACTATGATAATGGCCATGAAATAATAAAGACAATACTGAGATTATAATTAGTTAACATGATTGAAAATTATTTGGATTTAAAAGAAAACGTGTGAAGGTGGTGGGGACACAGACTCATTTGGTCAAACTGTGGGGTGTTTTTGATGGTGAAGCCCATCTTCACTTCCCAACTGGGAACCACCAGTTACAGATTGGTGCAGCCTCCACTGCATGTTGACCTATGCAAACTCTGTTATGACCATAAACAGTATAAAAGATTGACGTAGATGATGTCATCCATCGGTTTTGGACACTGTGTTTTGCAGCTTTAAAGGTTTGCCTGCCACACTGTTGGTTTTTGAGAGCCAGAAGTTATTGAAATATGGAATGAAAGTATGAAGTGAAGTTATCAGCTAACTCTGGCACGCTAAATAACACATTATTCAAACACTAGAATTTCACTCACTAAAACTGAATCACTGGCATGTCCTCTACCACACAGCAAGCTATAATATTAGTTAGATAATTCATTAAAATACTCCAAGAGGCGCCGACAGCATACACACAGTGAAGAGGTCCAGTGTAATGATTCTAAGTCGTGGAGGTGAGGGCGTAGCAGATGCTGATCGGTGTGGCCATGTCCCTAACTCCAGCATCGTGGTGGATGAGTTATAAAATATTCATCCCACTCAGATGAGGGAAGCTATCCACACTGGCCAGGCTGTAAATATGTTTTTCAGTGTTATAAAGTTTGACATTTTAAGTCTGTGGGGGTTGACTTGCTTTTGCAGCCAGCCTCAAGTTGTACCTAAGAGCGGGGATAACCAGGAGAAAAATATGAAACACAACTAAGTTGAAGCAATAGGAAATTTTAAAAGATGAATAAAAAATGTTTAAAATAAAGAGCTTGCAATTGCTATTGCACCAACCAGCTTCATCCCTGTTGATAAAATATTTTTGAAACTTGTGGTACAAGGAGTGGGAACCTTTTTTGACCTCTGCAGGGGGGGCTGCTAGAAAAAAAGTCTTTTTGGTCAACAAGATGAAAAAAGACATTTAAATTTTGTCGACCAAACTGTCTTTGGACTCAGACTGAAAGTGAGTGAGTTTAAAGAGAGAGATATTATGCTTTTCCTGATTTTCAAAGCTCCATACTTATTCATTTTTACATATAGTATGCACCACTACAAAGCACATCACAATAAAGCATGGCTAACGTTCCAAGTTGTGGGGTCAGCATATGTGCAAGTTATAATAATAATAAGCTAAAAGCTCAGGCTCAGGTAATAAATAAATAAGTGAATTAATTATTACAAATAAAAAGACAAAGGATTGCACTGGATTTATAACACAAGAGAAATGAATGCAGCACAATAAATGTTTCATCTTGATCATCTTGTTTTAACAATAACTGGGAGACAAAATTAGAAGTGAAAATATGATTAATAGCCCAGCCTTCCTCAGGCAATCTTAAATGTATAATGTTGCTATAAAACTACAAGACTCCCTAGCAAAAAGCACAGTTTGTTTCAGGAACAAAAAAAAAAAAGGACAGAACATCATTCATATATAGAAAACATAGAGTATGAAAATTCTCTGCTGGACATCTGAAACATGTCATCAGATTTCTTAGTGATCTAATATAATGAGTCCAAAAAGCTACTTAAGAGCACCTATTAAATCAAGTTAAAAAAAATTATACTTTCTCATTGGGAGGATTTCTTTTCTTCTTGGATCATATATCTTTGTCTACCTGAATGTATTTTCAGGGGCACAGAGCAGAGGTATGATGCATGTAATGTTATATATCATGAAATGACAAATTGTGGCGTTTATCTGCAGATTTTGCTGGAGTCAACAATGTTAGTGGCACAGCTTAAAGGTCTGATCCTCCCAGGACCTGAACAAAGTGGTGTTGTTGATGTCATCTTTAGCTTTTTTGGTCATCTGTGGTATACAGTATCATCATTAACAGGTGCTAAAACTGCTTGTCAAACACCCTCACCCAAAGACCCTTTATGTCATATGAACCGAGCTTTCAAAGTTCTCTGTACACTCACCACTTCATATTTCAGAGTCACTGTACAAGTATGTACACAGCACCTCTATCTACCACCCACAGCCTGGCAGGCTAGCAAACCGTTGGCAAGGTCGTGTTCCCCTTCGCTGCACTCTTGTGAAAGATAAGGCATCAAAACAAAACCAGCTACATTGTAACAAACGGAGAAACTTCCTGAAACAGGGGATCAATGCCCTCTGCAGCAAAAAGAGGCAGAGAGAGGGGGATAGAGATCCTGCATGGGGAGAGATGGTGAATAGGAGACACGAGGATAATCCAGGAACAGCTACAGTCGGTGTCCCAGGAGAAAGAGCGCAGGGAAGAGTGAAGTGGAGAAAGTCAAATAAACCTCTCTTTCTGTACTTTTCTTTTATCACCTGCCTCTCTGCCATCACAGAGTCAATCCACAATGGAGGAAGTAAGCAGATTAGCTTGTTCGCCCATCAGAAAAGGGATTACATTTACCCATTTCCTCCGTCTGAGAAAGTTGAAGCTAGATGAAAATGTGTCTGGGAGCACAAACTTTCTGACGAATCCACGAGTGATTGAGGCTCCAGGAAAAGAGGCTTTTCTGTGTCCCTGTGTCAAATTTACTTGGCGAGGAGGCAGATTTGCTCATGGGGAACATGACAACAACCACAGCTTGATAACAAATATGATCTGAAAAAGCTCCAAGATGTAATTTTAGTTGTTTTTTGAATTCATTGATCCCGGTTTCAGAAATCAAGCTTGTTTCGCACAATATTAATAAAGCCAATGTACAGATTTAACCAGAGCATGCACAGAATAATTACTGAAAACTGATTAGATATAAACTGACAGACAGGCTATTATTTTCTGTTAAATTCCTTTATGGAGAGCGGGATTACTCATTATATTAAACCAATTACTGCATAGAAAATTTAAATACATATATACGTTTTTCCACCATGGCAATATATATATATATATATATATATATATATATATATATATATGTATATATATATATATATATATATATTGCCATGGTGCCATATATATATATATATATATATATATATATATACATTTGTTTTGTTTTGTTTTAAAGCAAGCACATCTGTAATGCAGATAGATTTACATCTCATTTTTCAGTCTCCAATCGTTCCTCATGAACACTCCAAAAAAGATCTTTATTTTCTGAGCTCAAATGAAATGCATTTAAATACACACATTCTAAGCATAAAGCTGATCCTCCTGTAAGTTCAGTACACTTTCTGTTTAAAAGTCAGCCTCTGGTCTTTTTCTGCCTTTGATGTTAACAAGACTTGTTAATTGCCATGGTGGAAAAACGTTGGCTCCTGTGCCTACTATCATAATTATCTGGCCTTCACCAGATTGATTCCAAAAGAAAAAAAAGAAAAAAAAAACAGATCATACATCTGGGGATGTTTCTTTGATGTAGTCGAAAACCTGGAGTGGGTAATAAAGAGGTTTACTGGTGCTGTTTGCAATTTTTCTGATTGGCTCAATCCATGATTGAATAGAGCAGTTGTGTTCTGCTTTATTGATACTCCTTGGTTGTGTGGCAGTGGGTGGAATTGAGGGTAGTGTTTCTGTTTGAATTTAAATGATATGTGGAACAATGGGTCACAACACTCCAACAAGGAGTGAAATATGATGGAAAATTACAAATGTGCAAAAAAAAAATAAATCATTTTTTTCCCCTCAGAACCAATGCACTGTAGTTGTTTACAAGAAGGATGTGCAAATACACTCAATAATTAAATGGAATGTGAATGATCCCTGTAGGGAGGCTGAGCTGCTGCAGCTGCAGAGTTTAGGTTGAGAACAAAAAATAGATGTGTGAAAATAACAGATAACAAAACAGACTGTGCCATCCGTGATTAAAAGTGATTCAAGTTGACGTGTGCACTTTTTTGTTTGGGGTGGAACAATCCTCAATATTCATGGTTCAGTTCGTAGCTTGTTTTTTTTTTTTTTTTTTAACCTTATGTGGGGAAAAAAAAACCTGCTCTTTTACCACATCTTGATGATGTCATTAGATCCTGAATTAAAATAGACTCCAGTTTTCTGATGTATTTCCAGGTCACCATTTTTACCGATGAAACTTTAAACATTACAGCTTTGACCTTGCTTGCTTTAAAACCGTGCAGGCATGAACTGCCACAGCTCCATGTTGGTAATTAGCATGAGGCATATACATACATACATACATACATACACCAAAGCTATTTCTCAACAGCTTCTCTTCAAACTGTAATTACATGCAAGCTATTTACAGCAATATAAAATAACAATAATTATAAGCCAAACAGTTTCTTGTATAAACTGAATTTCACCATAGAGTTTGACTAGCATACCAGAAGCTAGTTTCTAGTGACTTAGATAGAGTGACAGAATGACACTTTTTTGGTTTTCTCAGCCATGGCTGTCACATAATCCTCCTCCTGTGTCCTTTTGTCATTTTATTTTGGTAATGCATCTTGGTAAACGTGAGCTACAACTGCAAGTTGTACACAGATACTGCTGCTGATTTTCATCACTGTGACTATGTCTGTGTAGATTCTCAGTCATCCAGGTCATAGTAGTTGCTGGAGCTTGAAAAAGGATGACTGGAAGTCTTTTTTCAAGCTCCAGAGATCAGTGTGAGCAGCAAATGTGCAGTGCCAAGTCTTGTGGAGACCTTGCATTGTATAGCCAACTTTAAATACAGAAGAACATAGCTCCATTGTGGAAGTCTCCATTCCCATGCACCACACAAACCAAGGAATATTGCAGCAAAAGCTTTTTTAACATACCACCGAAACCTTCTGTCAGCCAGGATCTAAATAGAAAACTGCAAACAAGCAAGCTTCTGTCTGAGGGAAACAAAACTTTACTTGTTCATAGACTAAGAAAGTGTACAACTGAGTTTATTTCCATTGCAGCTACTTAAGTCCTGTTACTGTGAGCAAACACGGGTTTGTCCGAAGCTCTTTCTACACTCTCTGGAAGGAATAAATTAGCCATCCATCCATTTTCTTCCACTTATCCTTTTCAGAAATTTTTCTTTTTTTTATTTCAATTGTCATGTAAAAAGAAGTGACATTTTAACTTAACCTAAAGTATTGATTTATGATGTTAGGGTTTTAATTGAAGATTAACTCCACTGAGTTTGCCAAAACTAGCAAATTCTCACTATAACTGCAGGACATGACCTTCATATTGTCAAATGAGACAGTGCCAATTTTAAGCTAACAGAATAAAAAACTTTCAGCTGCTCCCTTATTTCCCAAGGGGTTGCCACAGAGAATGGATCCACATATTTTACACCGGATGTCCTTCCTGACACAACCCTCCCATTTATCCAGGTTTGGGTCTTTCAGTGGGCGTACATTAACTTGTGACCCACTGGGGATCTTTCACGAATGTGTTAACCACTACACCACAGAGTTACTTGCAATGGAACTAAAAAAAATTGCTATAATTAGACAATGCTACAAAAAAAGGGCAAGTTAATCAAATATACATGAACAAACTACTGGGTGACAACACAATAGGGAAAGAAAGATTACTACGATCTTCAGACATAATAAAACGCAATCATAGGATGGCTTAATGGATCAACAGGTGATTGCTCGCAAATGCAAAAATAGTGAGTGTTGTACTAAAGATGGAGAAAGAAGTATGGCTACAAAACTAGACGCCATTGCCCAAGTTTGCAGTTGCATTCCATTTTTAACTTTAACTCCAGGAGAAATTCCCACTGAACATTATTTGTTTTGCAGAGTACACTCACAGAGATGCAGCATCTACTGACATCAAAACCTAATGTCTCCCAACAGTGGGAACAAAGACATGAAATCCACAGATCTCTAAGACCAAACAAATCAAGCATAGAGGGAGATGAAGGGAAACAACAGGCCGTTGTGGTAATAATGCAAAGAATGAGGGAGCAGGAACAAATGGAGACAGATGAAAGTGAGCCTTTCTTTGTCATTACGCAGGCTGACACCGAAGCCAGCTGAAGGACAGCACTCACACAAAGGTGTATTCAAATGTCCTGGCTTCCTTTGAAATGTGACCCCTTCGCGCAGCCAGCAGCCGATTTTCCGCCATTTTATTCTTGCAATGAAATCTTGCTTCAGTGGCCCTCCTCTCTCTGCCTTAACTCCTACTGGGATAAAACTGATAACGATGCACAAAATACACCGTGGGTTCCAAAGCTGTCAAAGCTTTCTCAATCCATGTGTGGATGACAAAAAAAATCCAGAAGATGAAAACACTCTTTGAAACAATTGGAAAATGTGAGACAGATGACAATAATGTCCTTTAAAGCTGCCGTAGCAAATTAGCAGAATCCAGTCAGGTAGGAATAGGAGAGCAATTCTGGTTTTTGACAGTAGGTCGGGGGAAAAAAACCCATAGTTAATTCAAGTTTGACAAATGATTGAAGTTCAAGACCACCATCCACACACAAAGGCTGTGATTTAAAGTAAGGTGGGCTATTAAGTTGTCAGTATTCAGAAGCACTTGTCAGTTTAAGTCTCTTTGTCTATGTGTTGTATGCGAGTTTATGCAGGACATTACTGGCAGGGAATGGAGGAAAGCTAGGAATGGAACTTTCAAAGTGTCTTTTTGAATTTTCTTTCCCAATATGTCCATCCTGGACCACTCTCATGCCTCATCCTCTCTGTGATGGCATGCTTTTCAGTAGCTTTAACCAATATCAATGGTATATCAATGATCATAACATTATCCTGTATATATAATATATTGACAAAAGTATTTACTAATCCATCCAAATCATTGAATTCAGGTGTTCCAGTCACTTTCATGGCCACGGGTGTATAAAACCAAGCACCTAGGCATGCAGACTGCTTGCCGCTCAGTGAATTCTGGCATGGTACCATGATAGGATGCCACCTGTGCAACAAGTCCAGTCATGAAACGTCCTTACAACTAAGTATTTCACAGTCAGCTGTTGGTGGAATTATAACAAAGTGGAAGCAATTGGGAATGACATCAACTCAGTCACAAAGTGGTAGGCCACATAAAATGACAGAACGAGACCAGCACATGCTGGGGCGCATAGTGTGCAGAGGTCACCAACTTCAGATTAGCAGCCTTCAGATTAGCTCAAGAACAGTGTGTAGAGAAGTACAATGCAAAGCCTCAGATGCAGTGGTGTAAAGCACACCACCACTGGACAATAGAGATGTGCTCAGTAGAGTGATAAATCACGCTCCTCTGTCTAGCAATCTGATGGATGAGTTTAGGTTTGTTGGGTGCCAGAAGGAGGGTACAATGCAGTCAGACGACTGCATTGTACCAAGTGTAAAGTTTGGTGGAGGGGGCTTATTGTTTGGGGTTGTTTTTCAGGAGTTGGGTTTAGATCCAGTGAAAGGAACTCTTAATACCAAGACATTTTGGACAAGTTCATGCTCTCAACTTTGTGGGAACAGTTTGGGGATGACCCCTTCTTGTTCCAACATGACTGCACACAAAGCAGGGTCCATAAAGACATGGATCAGCGGGTTTGGTGCGGAAGAACTTGACTGGTCTGCATAGTCCTGACCTCAATGTGTATAATGGCCAGTGGGAATAGTAGGCTTATAAAATCCATTAGCTAACTTAATTCTTGTGGATTATATCTTTAAAAAAAAAAAAAAACATTAAATACAAACTACATCTCCAGTGTCCACTCCAGCTGCACTGGACTTTATATCCCCACTCAATAATGTTTAGAAAAGTTCAGGGTTGCATGTGTGAAAACATTTTATGACAGTCAGTTTTTCACCTTCCTTTGAGCGTGCCCATGTGGATCAGGTACATTGACTACTGGTGAAGCTGGATAAATCTTTGCAGTGCTTCTGCATAAGCCTTATGCTCTGTCTGCAGAAACAGTGTTACAGACACATTTTTCAGTCTCTTATAGTAAATCTGTATAAATGCACTCCTATTTTAATAAATCGGGTACTGACTCATGTTTTACTCATTACGTGTCACTACACACTGCTCTGTTAATGTGCTGCTCACACAGTGACTTCAGTGTGGACACCGAGCTATAATGGTGGCCCTCATTATTATGCAATATAAAGCAACAAGAGCACAGCAATCATTTCCATATCAAAATGTATAAGATAATCTATAAACTGCAAGCAGCGCTCAAAGTCAAACTTCATATTCTCAGTGATTTAGACTCTTTGTAACCCATCACAGGAGACCGGATCTGTTTCAGATTAGTGTTTGTGATGGAAAAGAACAAACTGATGACATTCATTTTACACACTGTCATCTGGCTAGCCTCTCATCTGTGCCTGTGGCCCCCTTTCAAACACTTTAACAGTATGAGAAGATTGTAAAGGCCAGCTTGTCTGAGAAGAAATCCGGGATGAAGACACACAAAGAATGAATGCGTTCCCATCCACCCCTACCTCCTCAACAACTAAACATACACCACAGACAAGTGATATCTGTTTTGAGTTATGGTTCTGCCAGCAGAAATTTACTGTTAGCAACTGTCTTAAAAGTAGCTCACCAGGGTAGCTGGAACCTATTCACTTTAAACACAGGATTGCTGTTTCTCCTCCTCCTCCTTCACTCGTGTCAAAAGAGCACTCTCAATGCTCTGCAAGGGTGATGCTCTGAGCAGCACACAAAAAAATGCATTTCACAGCCAGAGTATGCTCTAAGCTCCCATAATGCAGTTTATACTCAAATTAGATGCTCAGTATGTGTGCTCTGTGACCCTATTTTCACTGGACTTTGAGCTCCTGCAGTTCTTTTTTCATTTGAGGTTCACCTATTCTGTCAGAAAAACTGCTGGGTGACTCACTAAAATTGTGTGATACTGTAGGAAGTTCTTTATTTTTGTGATTTGTTGGGAATAAAAAGAGTATTTTATGAGCACTAAAGCCTGGGTGATTTTAGTGCTCATAAAATGCTATGAGCACTAAAATCATCTAGTTAGCACGTGCAGCGATGAACACCATGACTGAATACACACTGAAGACTGAAGAAACATCAACAGAAGTTAAAAAAAAACAAATAAAGGCCCTCATTGTAAGTCATGCAGAATTGTAAGGACAAACGGGACCCACAGCCTGCCAAAAAGCACAGTCAACTCAGGATCAAACACATTCTCAAAAAATGAGGCAAATTTTCATCTCTTAAAAGTGCCCGTCGATTGCAATCTTAATTAAAAAGCCCCCCTCTCTCCTTTCGCCTGTCGGAGTTGGCGTCTGCTTCTGTATACATCACTCCCTCTCATCGTCTTTAGGAGTGATGGCTGCATTTGAGGACAAGCTGGAATGATTGATGGCTGAGATACTGGGAAATGAATTGCTGATAAAAGCCCTGGGCAAGAAAGGTTGGAGGGAAGTGAAGTGTGTGTGTGTGTGCGTGTGTGTGTGTGTGTGTGTGTGTGTGTGTGTGTGTGTGTGTGTGTGTGTGTGTGTGTGTTTGTGCTTGCATGTGGGGCGAACAGCAGCAGAAACACAAAGCAATGACACGACAAGGCAAAGAAGCCGGCCATTATATGTGGCACCTCACATTCACACTTCTCGGAAAGAAACATTCACACATTCTCCAGCTCTTTCCGATGCTCGTGTCTCGAGGACTGACGGGATAATGTGATAGCCTGATGAAATGTCACTGAGTCGAACACACACATGTATGTATGCGCGTGCACGCACACACACGCATACCTTACGAATAGAGTCCATCCACTCACGTAGCTTCCACCAGGTTGGTACATCTTCTGCTGTGCGCAAAGATTCGATTCAGACTCGCCCAACAAAGGTGCATGTGATTGGCTCTTCATCTGAGCTATCAGTAAGCATCACTCAGAAGTCACCCAGGCTTTAGAGCTCATAAAATCACAATTGTGGAAGCAAGAGGGATTTTGACTTTTGATCCAGGTCACAGTTGCATGCATTTAACCAGCAATAAAGAGTATTGGAGGTAATTGCCTATACCTGAGAGAGCAGCCAGAGACTGTACTCCAGGAAATCAAGCTTTAATATGACTTGAAATCGCTCTATGTTTTTTCTGTTTGAGGAAGCATTAACTGGGTGACACGTTTAACACCCTTCAAATACATGCTGCCGGATTTCAATCTTCTCTATTTGGATTGTAAGAATCCCATTTGTGCAGAAATGACTGAGTGCTTTGACTAAGGCTGCCTCATACAGATGAGAGGGAGAGCAGAAGAAGATGGATAATAAAAGGAAATCAGAGCCAAAGAGCAGGAATATGTGGGCAGAAATACTTTACATACCACTTTTTTGGCACCTCTTTAAGTGTAAATAGGTTGCAGTCATTTTTTATTAACGAGGTGGTGGTGGGGGGAAAAAAAACAAAAACAAAACACTGAACAACTGCACAACTCGAGCAAAAGCAAGCATCAGCACAACTCTGGATGCTGACTAACAAACAGCAATGAACCCTCAAAACAAACATGCATTACACAACCCCGCGCTTTCTTCCATTTCAGCCAGAGAGCCACGGCCCCACACAGCTCATCGAAAGACGGGGAAAATGAGCAGGAGTGATAGAATGGGGAGAAAATTAGAGAAGGACTGAGAGATAACAAGGTGTTTATGGAAGACGCCACTCTGCTATTTTCCCCCCAGCTCACATTAGGGTAAACAGAGTGCTGAGCTGAAAGGAGCACACGGGGAAATGCTCTGCTGATAATGGCCGTGATGGGAGACAATGACAGCAATCACAGTAACCACAATAATCACAGCCAATTCTCAGGGGACTTTTAAAGCATCTCAGTGGTGTGCGTGTGTGCTGAGGTGTGTGCTTTTGAATGCGTGTCCACAGTTCAGTACGTGTAATGGACCTGAGAGGAGCACTGTTGCAGTAACAGTGCCTCGCCGGCCACCCAGGTGATACATGACTGAAAACGATGCTACCTGCTTCAGATAAACTATTCAGCAATATTGCAGGTAAGCAGCAGAGGATGGCCACACATCCAAGTCATGGATGACTGTTTGCTTACTGCAAACTGGAGAAAATATTGTTTTGATGACCTGCATTGAAATAATGAGCAAAGTTACAGCCTGTTTAATGGTGCTAAAACCCATTATCACTGATGATTATTTTATGGTGGGAGATACCAAAATTTGTACAGCTGTTAATTTGAATCACTTCAGATTTAGTGGGAATGAGTTTGGAACTGGGATTTGGTACAAAAACTAAGTCATGAGATTCGATGCATTCAGTCGTAATTAGAAATGCACCGATCGACCGGCCAGGGACCAGAATCAGCGGATCTGCAGCGTTTGCAACCCTGACCGGTGACCATCCATGTCTGATTGCGAGCCGGTCCGTTTCATGCATACAAAACAGACGCACAGCGGCACAGACAAATATTTGCACACCCACTCACATCTGCACGGCAATATGTTGTTAGCATGGAAGCTCTTCACTGCGAATGAAGATGCAAAGTTAGCCAAAGCAAAACATGTAACAACAACAAACCTAATCAGACACTTAAATCACCTCACCTTCTCCCAGCTGAACATGGATATTTTAAAGAATCTAACAAAAGAAAAAGCTAAAGATATCCAAGGCTCAAAGCTAGCCACAAATCAGCAGCCTCAGTATGAGTAAAGGATCAAAGCAATGAAGAAGAAAAAATGGTCAGTGTCCTATTATCTAATGAATCTCTAAGCATGCTGGAAAATGACATACGTACCTAAAGCCCTGGAAAAATTGGCCTTTGCCCCCCTGAGAGTAAATCAGAATTCTAGCCAGTAGATTCCCAGATTGATATAATGTTGATGTTTATTTTGAAGATGCTGATTTTTATCTAAATGTTAATAAATCATGTTTACATTGTAAATTCAGCAGTTTGACATTAAATGCTATATTTGCTGGAAATCTTGCCCTAAAGTCAATAATGACACAGAAGTCCTAGGTTATATCCATCCATCCATTTTCTCCCACTTATCCTTTTCAGGGTCACATGGGATTTTTTTTTGGGGGGGGGGGCTTGAGCCTATCCCATCTGTCATAGGGTGAGAGGCAGGGTACCCCCTGGAGAAACTGCCAGCCTAAATCTTTCATTTTAATCAGTAATGACTGTCATTATGTATTAAACTGTAAAGTCGATCAGGCCACCACTGCCTCCAACAGTCAAGGCAGCAGTGGAGCCAAATATAAGAACAGGATATTCAGCTTCAGGCATATATGTAGATTTATTGAATCAGTAATCACTGGTGATTGATATTTTAAAAGAGAAATAAAACCAGGATATTTACCATGCTGCCAAACTGTCCAAGTCTTTCCTCAAAGAGCTGGAAAGGGTTAAGCGGTTGGTAAGCTTGATGGTTCTCATGTGAGGGCTATGCAGTATGTGCATCCTTAAAAACAGATATGTTTACCTCTGTGCTGCAGCATAGTTGCTCCTTTGGGAGCAATATGTATCAAATGGCTCAGTGTTCAAGTGATTTAAGTCAGAGCCCATGTCATTCCCTGTTTGCTCTTTGTTGATTATTACACAGAAAAAAAAGGACATGAACTAAAAACACGAAAAGGTTTCTTTTCCAATAAAGCCACTGCTGTCTTTTGAAGTGCTTTTCCAGAATGATATCGAATTCGACTCACATTCAAAACACCCTTGAATGATTTTTTTTGTACTACAGAAACACCTACATAAAAGACCCATAGGGCACATTTCTCTACTTCTCTGGTTTAACAGCCTCGTCCATCTTCTCCTGCTTTCTAATGACCCCCCAGCCATTACTAATCAAACAATTACCGGTCAGGCAGGGGAGAATTAAAACGGCCTGCTGGTCGCTTCCAGAGCAGTAATGCGGAGGACGTATTTGATCTGATAAACCATTGGGGAGGCGTGTCCCTCAGTCCCACTGGGTGTCTCCAACCAGGCACAAAAGCACTCATCTGTCCCCAGAGGAGATAAATACCACCCCATCCTCCTCTCTTTTCAGTCGTGATGAAAAGATGAGAAGTAAGACAGAGCGTTGAATAGAACAGACACCCACTATGAATGGAGGGTCAAAGTCATAGCTCTTACACCAAGAAAGGTTTTATCGCGGCAGTCAGGGCTCAGATCACTTAAGATTGATCTCCTGCAGCCACAGGTAATGGCTGGTGGAAGGTAAAGAGAAGTTAAGCAACTATAGAGGAGTGCTGTGACTGCTCCCGCTGGCACTGGCTCAGCTTCACGGAACGATTCTGAAGTATAATTTTAAAGTGCTTAATTACTACAGATAAGGCGTCTTACAGCTTATTCCGTCCGGGTAGCGTTCTGTATTTTTATTCTGACTAAGTGGTGATGGATGTCACTCCAAGCACAGATTTAAATGTCCAATTTATGTTGTCACATTATATCGCGAACCGTTTCAATAAAGAAAAACAGCAGGCTCCAGCTTTAAAAAAAAAAAAAAACACAAACCTGAAAGAAAAAATAATCACAAAGTCATTTAATTAAAAGAGCCATTAATTCTAATTTCAGATCCACCAAAATCAACACTTAGCTGTTTAGCAGATTTTTTTTTAAAAAGCAGAAGGTGACAATGCAAAAAAAAAGTCTATATATGGAGTTGTTTTAATTATTCACATGTTTCACACCAGCAAGCCTTTTAAAAAGGTGAAATCTTGATAATTGAGCAAAATTGTACAAATATCGTGCAGTAGTGGCAATACAAGGTGTTTGAAAGCTACCTCATTTTGGAAGTAAAACTAGCTTATTGCACACTGCGTTTTGTTTTCTGGCCACAAAATGCATAATTTCAAAGGAAAACATCTGGTAATTTGACGGTGAAGAGGGTGAAAAAAAACACTGGCATCCAAAACCTGCATTACAGCACTGTGCTTCTATAGGGTTTTAAAACCTTTAGGTAAAAAACTGAGCAGTTATAAAACAAGATATTGCAGGTTCACATTTATGCATGCACATGTATGCATGCATACACATATCTGGCTGTATCTTATTCTGCAAATCTTCAGCAGCGATTCTGTCCTCTCATTATCATCTAGGCAAATGGACCCATGAACCCCTTAAGTTTTGTTGTGTTAATCATCTTCCTCATCATATTTGGATTATTTATACCCTATTTTCCATTACAAAAAGCCTCCGTCTTGGTCATGAGCACACACACAAATGCACAGACTAACTCCCTGGCCTTTTCCGTTCTTTGTTTGAAATGCTAACCATCCTTTACAACTCTGCGGGTTCACAGGGTACTTAGACCTGTGCCTTTCATTACTGCTTTGTAATGGTTACATCTAACTCTGATAACTTTCTGCCTGGCATTGCATTGAGTCAATGACACAACGCGTTCGGCTGCCACAGGCCCAAAGAAAATATCATTCGGCACACATCTAAAACAAAACATCTGCATGCAGAGAGGAAAGCATGCTGCAAGTCAGTGAAGCCAGTAGCAGTAATAGTTCCATATTAAAGAGTTGTCATTTCAGGTGATGGACTCCATTATGGATTCTGTGTAATGATGCTTACCCCTATATTATACTCTGTAAACACTGCTTTGGTCCAGCTGCTGAGTAGCCTGCTGGTACCACCTGGCTGACTGCCCCACCACCGCCATCACCATTTATGAAGGGTTGTGGTAGTCTGTCAAGCACCAGAGCTTTTGTTTAGCTTGCGGTGTGGACCGGGGCTTTGAGTGTGAATTGCATTATCACGCTTTGGCAAAGTTCTTCCTGACTTTAGTGCTCACACACAACCGGGACGGCAAATAGGCCGGATTACGGCGCTCTTTCCTAAATAGGCACTACAGTTGGAAATGCCACATTCCAGACAGGAAACGGCAGGCTGTCAGCCAAAAGCAGTGCACTAAAATGCAGAGCAGCTCAGACTCACACAAATATTTCTTAAAAGCTCAGCAAAACAACACAAGAACGTGCAGCTGCCTCATTCTAAGCAGCGCTGACACCCATTGTGGAGCGCATCCCAGGAGATCACAATGCACTGACAAAAAAATCTTTATAAACCTTCCTGTGAATTTACTCTGTGGCTTCTGATGCAGCTCTACTGTAATGTCTCAGGGAGTTAAAAGCAGCAGGAGAAAGGAAGAAAGGCAAAGACAAAAAGTGGGAGAGTGATGGTGCTGCACTGAGATGAGATGAAGCTCTCTTTTTTTTTTTTTTTTTTGCGGCGGCAGCACTTTTCAGAGAGATTCCTTTCATCAACTGATGCTGATCCCTCCTTCCCCCATCTTTTTTTATAAAGCAGTGAAACAATAAAACCTTTTCATCATGGGGAGGAAGAAGAGGCAGAAATCCCATCGTAATTACGGCTGCTCGACATGGGAATCTTCTGGAGCTAAGTGCTCGCACTCTTCACTCTGTAGGCCCTAATTACTGTAGACCACATATCACAATTCCTTAATTCTCAAACCAGGCCATTTTCAATTTTTTCATTAATTTCATTACAAAAGGGCGGCAGCTGTCTTCGCTGGTTCAATTGAGGAAAAAGGAGGAGAACCGCATGGTCTCACATTAACACTTACAGCCAGCCAATTAGCCTAGTGGTCGTTTGCGCAGTGGAGGCTAGCCCATTAGCTTCAGCACATTTCTACTGGTTTGTCCCTCCCAAGAGAGAAGAGAGAGCAAGGACAGGACCCTTGTTTAACAGTATTTGATGAGTCCACTGCATTAGTAGAGAAACCTGCTCCAGTTCAAGGACAATAATGCAGTTCAGCATTTTCGAGAATGCATTAATTCACAATGGTGACAAACAGAATAATGGACCACTTTCATGTTTTGATGTAACATCATCAGAGAAACTGTCATTTCCTTCCAAATTCCTTCCTGAACTTGAATACGACATTAGGCCCATCACACAGAAAGACAGAAATTCTCCATTTAGCCTCCAATCATTATAAATGTTCTCACTTTGGAGTGTAAACTCACCTTTGACTCAGCTCAGTGCTAGATGTTTCCCTGCTCTGACAGTTGTTTCATCTCTAAAGAAAGATTGTTTTCAACATTCCAAAGATGTCAAAGTGAGAAAAAAAACAAAACTAAACAAACAAACCCAAAGAAGAAAAAAAAAAAACAGCACACAACTGATGACATGTTGCAATAATGTGCTCCTCGAGTGAAAATGAGTTGTGGCTGAGTGTGGAAAGGGACAAGCAGGACAATAATTGTGTTACCGTAGCCACAGTGTTACCAAAACGCAAACACAAACTGCTGCATTGTTCCCAAGAGTTGTCTAGTGTGCATTATTAAAAATGACACGAGCCTCGTTGGTTCAATCTATGACATATCATCGTCGAGGCATTCACAAACACAATCAGCCATTTATCAGCACTGCGCCTACACACAAGCCCGCAAACACGACTAGAGGAAAAGATGCAGTGGCTCCAATGAATCTTTCTGATGTTAATCAAGAGCCATAAAACTTTAACCAACATCTGTACAGCCTTGGTAAACAGCGCCACGGCAAAAAAAAAATTCCTGTCACTGATGACAGGAGACAGATGACATCATTACAGTCCCTCCAACTCACAGTAACCCAGTTCCATTTGACTTTGAGGGCTGTATTAACCACAAATGGGTGAGAGAGCCAAGAAAGACTTGTTATATGTAATAGTCTGCAGTTTCTAGCATGAAAGAAGTTGTGACGAGCACATTCAGTGCTGATCCTGTTCCTCTGTATTGTACAGATTTCACCACTATCCCTCTTCTGACATAGAGTTCTTTCACAATACTCCATATTTTACTTAGATTCTCTTGCTAGCTTTGTGCATTTCCTACAGTGCTGTCAGTCAGGCTTTAAACAGCATTTGTACCCTTCCCTCTATGCATCCTGTCCTTTACAGTTTGGGAAAGACAAGTACAGGCCGTACAACCCCTCTGTGCATTTGTAGAGCAGAGGTATCAGCATTTGAATGTGTATGTGAATGAGATTGCAACAGCCGTGTAGCTCCCTGAATGAGCAATTGCCTTCGTCCCTTTCATCTCTCTATGTGGCAACATTAGACTAGTGTAGAGTAGAGTAGGTTAAAATGTGCTAGTGATAAATTTCATCAGTGCATCACAGAATTAAGTTCATGTTGGCCAATTACAGTTGCACTGTTTACAGTTTATGACAACTCAGAGTGCAACTAGTGCTGTGTCCATAGACTGTATATAAAAGATTGACGTAGTCACTGTAACAGCACCTACAGGTTTGTGAAGTCATGTTTTGAAACCTTGCTTTTAGCATTTTGGTTGGCAACTTTTTTTTTGTTCTGTTTTTTTTTTTTTAAGCCAAAAGCCACCATATTTGAATAAGAGGGTGGACTGCCAAGTTACCAGTTATTGTTAGCTAGCTTGACTAGTAAGGTCAAGATATACACTCTATGGGTGCATCATAGAGACTCAGATACCTACTAGGTAGTGCTGAGTCCCATACAAATAAAACCGTACAGTTCTTGGATAGACTACAATAAATCGCACAGCGAACCATACCATTTGTCAGATAATGGCATTAACATTATAACATCGGGCATTTGCCACTGACGTGCCTGTGACCAAGATTTACAAAATAGAATGTTTAATTAACATGACTTGAAATAAGTGACTGAGTCTATAAACTTTGTGTTTACAGAGATCAAGTCAGAAAGCCATTTTCCCACAGACTTCTGTTGGATCTGAACTATTTTTGAAACTGCAGCTATCACCATCTGGTGGCCTTCAGATAGAATCCAGGTTTATGGCACTTTGGCTTAATTTTTGTAACCCAGAAGTACTGTACATCCATGTTTAACACTAGCTAGTTTTATACTTGCTATAGACACGAACTAACAGAAGTGTAGCCTAGCAGACTGCTGCTGGCTATAGCCACCTGTGCCTGTATCCACTTGTTAGTCAAAGCAGCCACGTCTTAATAATGCAAACTTTAAATTTAAATTTAAATGGATATAGAAATATAATGTGCCAGACTGTAAACATGATTATTGAATCTGTAAAGTTTGACACTTTAACACTGGAGTCTATGTGATTCATTCTCTTGGACTCATGCTCAAGTGTCCATTTGAAGCTATGCCATTTATGTAGAGAGTATTACTAGAGTTATGGAGTTTATGGAGTATTATGAGTTATAGATTTTGCTACAACCTCTCTCTGTTTGTGACCCATTCTAGCTAAACTCAAATGAAAGAAATTACTTTAAAAGGTTGTCCTGCAGTCCAAATGAGAATATCAGTCATTTGTTCCAAAGCAACCTAGTGTTTCCAAAATAAGTGCTCCAGATGTGGCTTGGCATCTCATGTCAGCATGTACTGTGGCTGTAGCTCAGGAGGTAGAGCAGATCACAGAGTAATCGTACGACTGCTACAGGTTGCTTCATTTCATTTTAAAACATAGATATTGGTTGTAAAACGTGCCTGCAAAAACAACCTATGAGGTCATTTTTTAAAGGTGGACAGGCTCCAACCCACAATCATCATGTATGTAAGCAAGGCTTAACTAGTACACTGTTGTTTACTACTCTCTCTAAGCCCTTGAGCTGTGTTTCAATGAAGGAAAATACAGAAATCATAAAACATTTACTGTATTTTATTTTATGCACGATTTTATTTTATACATAGTCATTTGAAGGTCATAAAGGCTGCATTGCCTGTAAACCAAGGTGTTAAGACTTCTCATTTAGTTTCACCACATTCAATCCATCCTTTTTTTTTCTTAGAAAAAAGACAGCAGTAAGCTCTTGTAGTGGTTGCGAGGTGCAGAAACACACTTTTACATGTGATATTTCCTGTGTAATAATGACAAAATGTGTGATCTGCTCTTAAGTTTGAAATTAAAGATTAAAGAGAGAAATGAAGACTATGTTTCACTCCATGTTTTTAAAGAATACACAGACCCATTTACAGACTTTCTCTTCTCTCTGCATGAGATACAGCATATGTATTTTTATATTCATGTGTTCTGTGGAGGTCTTTTTTTTCTTTTTAGATCAGAGTATATATTTTCAAATTATCAAATAAAGTTTGAGCTGCAAATTGAAGAGTTCTTCCAAATCTGATGCACAATATCTCTATACCCTTATCATATTTCTAACCCATTTCCCTTGAATGACCTCTCCATCTGTTTTCTTCTTGCTACTTCTAATACTTCTCTCATCCTCCCTCAGTTCCTGTAACTCCCTCTCAGCTGTCAAACACACACACACACACACACACACACACACACACACATTCACTATGTCTCTCATCATCTCTTGTCTTCACTCCGTCATCAGTAACCAGTCAAGGTCAGAGTTTTTTTTTTTTACTTTTAGTAGTCCAGTAACAAAACAGCTTGTCCTGCCCGACATGGAAAGACACTTTGAGCGTGAGCATCCATCCCCGGGGCACTGCAGCATTTAAACAGAGCGCATGGCTGCCATTCCCCAGACACCCTCACAATCCTCGTCACGTCACTGCTGCCACGGTCACAGCAGCCGCAGTCATATAAACAACGCAGCAGTGACCTCGCAGGACCTGCTATTTGGGAAAAAAACAACAAGCAGCAACTTTGCTCGAGCAAGTGAGGAAAATATTCCTGCTGCTTTAACCTTTTTTCAGAGTTGCCTGTCAGAGCTGGCAAATGACAAGCTAATTTGTGATTATTTACAGTGAAAAAAAGAGAAAAAAAAAGGAACAGATGAGCTAGTGGCAGAGGAATATAATGTTACAAGATATAATAACTGCTAGATTTACTCACAATTTTGCAATGAAGAAAATGACTCTAAAGGGAGTTCAGCAGCAATGGTATTATCAGGCATATTCCTGGTAAAGACATCAAATAAAGAGAAAAGAACTGAGCAGTTTGATGATGAGTATTAGTTTGCACAGAAAGTGTGTGAGATGGATTCTTTGATACAGAATGTGACTGGCATTAAACAACATTGAAAAATTGCTCTTCCACTATAACAAAGTAGGGCTATTAATGGGTATCACTTCAGGTACGTATGTTTGAATGTTTATCCAGGCACGTCATTCATCAGTACTGACCAGCTTGGTATCGGTTACTAATTTAATGCTGGTCCTCAGTACCAATCCTTCCGTTGAGATCATATATTCCGCCTGAACATCTGAGGCCTGTTTTGCCTACTGGAGCTGTGGTTGCAAGCTAGTGGAATTTATTCAGAACAGTTCAGTATGTTCCAGCCAAAGTGCTGTCAGATGTTGACCCCTATCCAAGCAAGATGTGCAAAGTTGAGAAAGTAAGCAATTTTAAAACAAACTTCTGGCATTTTTCATGCCACATTATGAACAACTTTAGGGGAGACTGACTGACAGCATCCTCCATTACCCCACTTTGAATGAACACTGTGTCTTGGCTCTCTATAGAAGAATCGTGTACTGGGTCGAGTACCCACAGGAACCCTCCCGTGTAGAAAGGTGGCCTGTATTCTAGAAAGTGAGTGACTTTGTCTATCTCTGCTGTAAGTCTGTGAGAGGTAACACTGCCAGCAAGTAGCCCAAGCCACTGTGAAATGCATGCTGGCAGGGTGATTAAGTTACTATAATCAGCCATAAATTCTGTAAATAGGCTCAAGTTTCTGTGTAACAGCTGTGCAAATCTTGTGTGCTGTGTTCACTGCCCCAGAAAAGGAAATAAAGACTTGGTTCATGCAACTTTACAACTCCATCTCCTCATAAGTGCACAGTTTGTTTGCACAGTAAAGGCTAGTTAACGCCTACGTATCAGGCTACAGTAAAAACATGCAGACTATAACTAGAAGTCTTATTACATCATTTGGGAATTGCAGACGTGGAAAGGTAGCAGATCACAGACTACACAAATTTAAGTGAGCCTTTAGTCTAATGAGAAGAAAACACAGTTGTGATGCGGTCCGCTGTGAGCCACGATCTTTATTCAACTGAACATCAATGGACAGAGCTGAATCTCAGGTTAAGTAAAAGCACCCACTGATCTTCAGAGAACTGGTGCATTTTGTTTAAAAGTGATCTGATGTCTACTACTACTCTGTATATCAGTACAAAGTAGTTCAATTTGCTCCTGAAATGCTTGTAGCATCACTTTTATTGTTATTATTCCTTTGTTGCTGCAGTACTCTTTACTTGAAATCCTTTTTTATAGTTAAATATGTACTTAGATGTCAACCTTGGCCTAAAACATAAGGAGAAATTCATGTGGACACTGAGGTAAACTTGAATTTTAAGTTAGACTTTTAAAATAGTGGAATGAATATAAATAGGACAGCAATACAAAAACGTGTGTAAGGGTTTTGTGTGCATGTGACTTTTTATATCCAGAGTTGCAATTTGACCTTAAGCCGGTTTTGCCATAAAATTCCACGGTCCTCCTCAAAATGTCAAACACAGAATTATTTCAAAAAATAAGACACCATGTCCATTCCCGAAAAAACAAAAAAAAAAGCCTTAGCAGAAATGGAGATGGTAGAATTGCATGTCCAAGTAAACATGGGATTTTCTCCATCGAGGATTTCAGTTTCATATTGCACTTGTCAAGGGATTATTTTATCTTTTAGCCCTACCCGTGATCCAGGAGCTGAGAAAATCCCTCATATTCCACACAATCTGCTGCAACTCACCCTTACTCCAACTGCAAATAATACCTCCATCAACGGCTGAATCAGACAACTCTGACAAACAGCCCATAGCCAGTTGCCTGGGCCTACCGCCAGACACTCTTAAATGCTTCTCTCCTTCTTCTGCCTTCCTTCACAACTGAAAAGACTTGACAAATTGAGCATAATATTTTCAAGACCTATCCAAGTGCCTCAATCAATAGTTTGTCACGCGGGCTCGGGGCGTGCGCGTGCGTGTGTGTGGGGGGGGATAACAAAGCAAAAAAGAAGTCCTGAATATTTATTAGTTTTACTTTTTTTTTTCATGGCAACACAGCAGCTATTTTTTCACTAAAGGGAAAAAAAATCACTGAGACAGGAGCGGCAATTCCCCAATGTTCATCCTCAACACCTACAGTACAAAAATTTGAATAGATTTTCAAACAATCTACATTTATCCATAACCATAGAAGAAAGTTCCAATTGTATGCCCATGCAAAGCCAAAGATCAGGTTGCAGCGAGCTCTTCATTTTTGCTGGCAGGGGAAATGAGGGGAGCATGTAACCACTCAAGCCTCATCCCACATGTTAAGATAGAGAGGGTGACAGGAGTCAGCCACTGAAAGATCATTAAACGCAGCTGAAACGCAGGATAGAAAATGCTTTTAGAGGACTCACATATGACGGGGGTGGAAAGGCATTGATTTTCCTGTTGGAGCCATCACTGTCGTTTGGCAAGATGGTGATCCGTAAGCGAAGCAGGCTTTTCATGATAAGAGCCCCGGCCTCTCAGTGACCTGTTGAAGTGTGCTTGTTAAGGAGGCACGGGATATTTAGAACCTGGCTCAAAAAGTCTTTTTCTCTCTACCTTAATTTCAGTTGGGGTTTTTTTCAGGTCACTGGACAGATTTCAGGTGGACAGATCGATGGCGGCAAAAGTGACACCTAAGTGATAGATCAATAATATAGGTGATGTCGCCAGGCAGTCGGGTGGGAAAGATTGTGCATTTGTCCTGTCTCACCCTGTGACATCACCACACTGATAGGAGCATCACGCCTTCCATTAGGCAGATCAATATTCACCCTTGCGGACTTGCAAAGTTTACCGGATGTAGGGCGAGAAGGTGATTCAGAGCTTGCTCACAGACCCGCATCACCTAAAGAAGCTACACTGCATCGCTTGGTGATTTATAGTTTGATACACACAGCAAGACAAGAGGAGAGAAAGACAGAGAAAAGCAGATGTAATCCAACCAGGAGGGAGATGGTCATGGACAGACCCCGATAGAGATTTACAGCACCCAGAGAGTGATATATAAAGTGTAAACAAGCGACAGATTGCCTGCCATCCACCCACACACACACACACACAGATACACGGCTGTATTCCAATCCCGCCGAGCCGGCCCGTTGCCCCTGGCAGCCAGTGCTGGTAATGGCACTGCACTTGCTCAAAAGGAGTGAGGCACAGTGGGCGCCACATGAACAGTGGGCGCAACTGTAAGACCAACACCAAACAATGACGGCAAAAACTGGGGATACGTTTTCATTAAACAACAAAACATTCAAACCCCTGGGAGTGAATCAGGCATTAAGCCTCTGCAGATGAAGCATCCAGATCAACAGAATCAACTTTCTGGAATCTTTATTAATCTCTTTAATTGCTATTGTTTCCTGTGACTATGTCTCCAAAGAATGATGTCTCCAAATCTGCTACAAATCTAAGCAGGTATTCCCATGTTTTTAGAACAACCATGCATCCAAATGGCTATTTTAAAGCAGAGTTCACCGGCAGTGACAGACTGACTGAATCTGTAGCTCCAATGATGTTTGCAATGCATTGTGGCAAGTTTCAGCTTGTTTGGCTTGTTTTACTTTGCTTTGGTGCTTTCAGCAGCAGTAAGTCATTTCCAGCACAAAAGCGCAATTCACTGCCCACCACCTGCTCACCACAAAAGAACAGAGATAGTGAGCAGCTTGTGAACACAGAGGCTGATATTTCCCCAAGGAGGTGGTAGAGTATTGAACTTACATTCATCAAGTCACCATAAATGTTTACCAAATGTGCAATAAGAAACATTTTTTTTCCAAATAAGTTTTGTTAAAAAAATCTGGGGACTTAAAGCATACATATACACACATACACACACAGAGAGGAAATATCTAGCCAGGAACCAAAGATAAGTAGAATCAGCCTTGAAACAGCATCTACTGAACCCTCTGGCTAGTAAATACACATATATGAGTCTCACACTCACGCATATAGACACACACTTCCATCCTGCATCCATTCACCCGTGTAACTTTATGAACACCTTCCTGTCCATAAACCCAGGAGATGGAATGGAGAGGACAGCGAATGACTCCAAGAGAATTGGCCCAGTAAAACACTGCACCCTAATCTCTTGCTACCAGCTCAAATCCCCTCTGCTATTACATACTGTCTTTCTCCTCCTGGTGGTATTTTATTAACTGCGTTTGCTCAATAAGACCTTTGCCCATGACATTGGGACAGAAGTGGAATAACATAAAAAAAATACTGAAATCATGATCCATGCTGTAAAAAATGGGGATCGTAATGACTTTAATCCTTCAAATAAAGAGATCTGCTCTGTTGTAAACAATGAAGCGCTACACCTGTAAGAAGCGAGTTAGAAAAAAAAGGCAGTTGAGTCAGAAAGACAGATGTAAAAAGAGAGCGTTAGAAAGATCAGAGGACAGAAACTGAAATGTTTCATATGCACACGTGTTAAACTGTGTGTGTTTGCATATCTGGCTGTCAGACATTATAAGTGTGATTAGTTTTTTATTCCTTTTTGCTGCATGGCACTGGATGAGCCAATTGCTTTCACATCAAAAGGCATCTGCTCTCAACAGTGTCACAGGGTGAAGGTTTTAATCCCCTTCCTATTGCCTCAGTGTCTCAACAGTGCTAACTGTACCTCTATATTTCATCATGCAGCTTCAGAGACTTGAGAGAATACAGGACAGCAGAAAAAAAAAAAGTTTGAATGTAAGAAGACCTAACAAAGCCGGTGTTGTTACTGAAGGCTCCGTTGCAGCAGCTAAGAGTGGCACAGAGCACTTGAAAACAAAGGTAATGCAATTGCCTTCCCATAGGGAATGGAAACCATGCTTTCAAACTAGTAGCAAACGGGGGTGAAAACAACCATGCCCGACATCAGAGTCTATTAAGATTTTAAGAAAACAAGACATTCTTTTTATATTGCTTCCTCACCTTCAACATAAGATCTTACAGATGGACCCACTCTGGTTCAAAGTGAGGATTTAATAACCCAATGTTTTCCGAATATTCACAAGCACTTTTGTACTTAAATCATACATACGCTCATTTCAAAGCACAGGAGTTTCTCAGATTCTTCTGTTTCACAGTTTGTGGACACAAAATATGACCGTAGGAACAAATAAGCTGCTTTATATAGAGGGTGTTATGTAGAGGACACAAATCCCAACATGACTGTAAGTTTATGCTTCTTCTTCAATTTGTCTGCTGGAGGAGGAATATGTTGTTTCTATTTTTAAAAGTTACAAATTGCTCTTTAACAACACGCAGATGTTGTCAGTCTGCACTGAATGATCTCAGTTAGTTAATCCTATTAAGACACATACACTATGCTTTTCTGTTATGCTGAAACTAAAATAAATAAAGTGCTGCAAAGTACAGTAATGAAAAATGGGGGCATGTTTAAAATCATGCCTCCAAATAAATGCCCAGTGCTGAAACTTCATATGTGTCTGACATTATCCAAAGTGAATTATACTGCTTAGTGTTTGAGGTTTGGAACCTCATATTTAAGATTAAGACCACATTCTTATAATTAATACCCAAGTACCATCTTTTAGACTTTGGCCATTTGGTAGTACATGAGTTAATGTCCATGCCTGTGCTGTGATTCCAGTTATATTTACATGTAAAATTACGACTCAGAGAGTTAGAAGCAACCACTGCACTCGGCTGTTCTCCGTCACTCTGAGCTTCAGTGCTCACTCACGCAATGAGCACACCATGGAGAGAGTGCACTGTTCCTGTGCAGACAGAGGTCACTGTAAAGCCACAGGATGCTGTCCAGAGATTTTTAGTCATTTAAGAAAAATCCACTAACAAGTTGAGAAAACTGGCAAGTTCTACTGACAAATTTGCTGTGTTAGCAACAGGGTGTACTGAGGCGTGACGATCACTGCTAAGAGTGAGAGATGTCAGGAGGACAAGGTTAGGTAGTTAATAATACTCTATTTATTTGAATATAGCACTTATATTTACTTCTTTTCATACTATGAATGCTAAACTGTGAAAATACTGAAAACCTGACACAACACAGCACAAACGGCCCTACTGCATGCTGGGAAGCTTTCCCACACTCCTACTCTCAGGACACCTCAGCACAGTTGCTTGACATTGTTGCCTGTGATGTTTTTCTTTTTAATCTATTCCAGTCGCTGCATTCATCTAGGAAAAAGTTACCTTCAAAGTGACTGACCATGTACAGCAGACTGCAAGTGTGCCTGGATGTAAATCAGCCCGTACTTGCACAAGCAGATGGATGTAGAACAAGTGTTATTTATTATTGTTGACTACATAAAAGGTGAGCACAAAATACTAACTTTCTTGTTCATTCTGGCAGTTCTGACACTCATATTCAAAACTTGTTCAGCTCATGCTTTGATAAAAAGGTCCTTGGTGTATTCCTGCAAATCAGCCATTGTACTGTCAAACACTGACAGCTACAGATGGTAAATGTCAACAGAGAAAATTGTTCCTCCTTTCATTCTAGACATTAAAATGTAGAAATGTATCTATATAAAAATTCAACAGATAGGATCTTTAAATGTGATTTGACAAAAATCTCTATCCAATTTTCTTAACTTCATTCCAAGTCATGCTTTTTCTCTCTCCCTCTGTCTCTTTCTCCTGGACTTTCTTCCTATTTCAATTTCATCATGTCAGTCAGTCGCTCACCTATTCCATGCTGTTACGGCCTCTCTGAAACACTCTGTCACAGATTTCCATTTTTTTTTCAGCATCTGCATATAAACCTGAGACTTGCCTCCCCTCCTGAGGTGCAGGAAATGGAGAGAAAGTGGCAAAGGAGTGATTACGATGTCAATTCATAAACACGGCACACCGAGAGACTGCATGGATGAAAGCACCAATGCCACTGGAAAATTACCCACCCAGCCGGGGACAAGTCATTTGCTACACAGTGGAGCACCACAACAAACATCAGCATATACACATTCAAAGTGAAGGGTACAAACTGGAGTTAGGTGAATAAGACGAAGTGGAGAGTGAAAAGATATGGGACCTTCTCAGAGGTGGAGGAGTGAATCAAAAGCTAAGATGTGTCCACATGCAAGTGTATGTGTGTGTGCCCCCCACCCACCCCCAACACACACACACACACACACACACACACACACACAGGTGTTCAGCTCTCTTGGGTGTGGACAGCAGGGGAGAACTGTCACTATTCAAACAGATGGAAAGAGGCTCACCATGACTGAGAAAGGGCACAGGATAACAGCGCTGGGTGTCTCTGTTGCACACACACAGTCACACACACACACACACACACACACACACACACACACACACACACACACAAACAGCCATTTCATATGTTCTCGAGCATCAGGTGGCCAACACTCGAGTTCTTGAAAATACCACCAGGGAAATGCCACACAGCTAGATATAATCTATTTGTTTCTGGACCCACCACATAGCTTAAAAGGAAAGGAGCCACTGATATTTAAGTTCATGTGTGTGTGTGTGTGTGTGTGTGTGTGTGTGTGTGTGTGTGTGTGTGTGTGTGTCTGTGTGTGAGTGACTGAAAGGCAACAGCTGTGGATTCCTGGAACACAAAAGTGTGATTTTTTTTTTTTTTAGATGTGGAGAGAGATTAGATTAGTTGACATTTCTTCACAGTTATGAGGCAAAGATGGATTGTTTCATATCTTCAGAATATATTCTGTGAGTCAGGAGAATCTGAGGAACCGTGGTGACGACTTGGGTAGATCATTTCAAGAACAAATTTTCAGGTGATTATTACCAATGTTTTTCAGCTTATTTTCTGACTGTTACACATGTAGTATGTAGGGACATATCCACCAGGTGTGTTTGATATTCTTCAGGAAAGGCAGTAAACAACAGCTGGTGTCTAAATGCCTGCAAAGTAGATGACAGAACTAATGCATTCATATCAGTAATTAGATCTTGTTACTGATTCACAAGGTAACAGGATAATTGGAGGAGCAGGCAGTTTTTACATGATAATGGTTCCTAAGTTTGATATGGAAAATGACTGTAACTGTTTAAAAAAAAATTCACAATTAATGGCTAGAATTATACTTCTGTGTTAAAGGGTTATTCTGTATCTACAAGAGAATAGAAGTTGCACATAAATTACTTTCTCTAATCACCTGCCTAATAATGATTAGGTTCCTCTAAAACAGTTCTGACCCATTGCTTTATGGACATGGAACCCCTGGTTGCGGGTTCGATTCAAGCAGTGTTGTGGAATCCCACTCAGTGGATCAATCTCATTCTGGCAAATTAATCGGATTGGAGGGCAGACACTGTTGCCTCACAGTAAACATGTTGCAGGGCTGAATCTCCAGGTCGACTGTAGCTTTTTTATGATATTCTCTCTATCCCTTTGTGGGTTTCTTTCCACAGTCCAAAGGCTATCAAAGCATCAAATCTAAAAGCTAAAAATTGTAAGTAACCACAATTTTTCTGTGTGTGGTCTTAAATCAGGATTTGTCCTTCAGTGCACACAATAAACAAATATGAAGGACTGCTTTCTTGCATTTGCACAGTTTATCTAAAGTCAAAACATCTTGTCTCAAAGTGATGCTGAAAAGCTAGTTCATGCATTTATTACTTCTAGGCTGGACCATTGTAATTTGTTATTATCAGGTGGTCCTAAAAGCTCCCTGAAAATCCTTCGGTTAATCCAAAATGTTGCAGCTAGAGTACTGACAGGGACTGAAAAGAGAGAGTATACAGTATTTCTCCCATACTGGCTTCTCTTCATTGGCTTCCTGTTAAATCCAGAATCAAATTTAAAATCCTTCTTCTCACATACAAGGTCTTGACTAATCAGGCTCTATCTTGTCTTAAAGACCTCATAGTACCATATCACCTCTATAGAGCACTTCGTTCTCAGACTGCTGGCTTACTTGTGGTTCCTAGGATACTTAAAAGCAGAATGGGAGGTAGAGGCATTCAGGCCCCTCTTCTGTGGAACCAGCACATGGCACACCCTCGCTGAGCTTGGCTCTGCTGGAGGTTTCTTCCTGTTAAGAGGTAGTTTTTCTTTCCCACTGTCACCAAGTTGGGGGGGGGGGTCATCTGATTGTTGGGGTTTTCTCTGTATTATTTTAGGGTCTTTACCTTACAATATAAAGAGGTGACTGTTGTTGCAATTGTCACTACATAAATAAAATTGTACTGAACTGAATTGAATCCAAAATATTTATTTTATTATTTATTGGCTTGGTTTGAGTCGTCATTACCTATATTATTTATCAAAGAGAACTCTTGTTTATAAAGAACCACAAAGAGAACGATGGGTCAGAAAGACATGGGTGCATTTCTAAAACCCCACATTGAATTAAATTTTTTTAATTTGAATCAATTATTGTTATCCATTGACTATTTGATTGTTTGGTTTGCTGATTTAAAATAGCAGTTTTGAGACCTGATCCAGCCACACCCATTAGATGTTGACCAACCACTTATGGCTGCAATATCTAGGTGTCCACCTGAGTGCAGATTGCAATGCATTTTTAGTAATAAGTTCATATCATAACTTGGAATGTCAGCTTCACCTCCTTCATAAGTTATTATTAGTCATTAGGAACAACTGAGTAGAAATATTATATTCTGCTCACCTTCCCAGCTACCAATAATGTATAATAAGTGTGCTGAATAAATAATAGATTTTTGCTCTGTTGATAAATAAAAGAAAAATAACACATTTGGATCTTTTTTTAATTTATGTACAAAAGAATAAAAGGGAAAATCCAGCTTGAATCTCACAAGAAGATATTTCCCAGCTCAGCCTTGTCATATTATTTTAATGTGGATGATTTAAATATTAACGCCTCCGTGAGATCTAATTTGTGTTCCTCCATTGCTAAGACCACAAGTGCTCCTTGTTTAACTGACAATGTTGAATTGCATCCTTGTTCTCTGGCGGGTGTCACTGTGTTTACTTTGTCTTTACTCAAGCGGACAAAAGTGTTGGAACATTTTTCCCCCACTGACCATTAACTCTTCCCACAATCTGTCACGAGAAGCTCAGAAAGTTAAAGCTGTAGTTCATCTCTGCTTTGTTTAAAAGTATGTTTTTATTTATGGCAATCTGCCTTTTTATTAGCTTTTAAAAATGCATCTCCATTTCTAAACAATGACCGGTTCCGAATGTCCTCACCCTGATAAGATATTAAACAGTTCCTTAGGCACCTTCATGTTGTTGGGTTAAATGATATTTGTTAATTAATATTTGTTTCCCATAGCAGGGTTGTTTTAATATTAATTACACTGTCCAAGCAACCTGTTACCTGATGGAAAATATAAAATGAGCGGTAACAACATTACATAGGGATAATACTCTATGCAGTGTAATGAGGCAATGCTATGAGTAATAGAGGTTGGCATTTAAGAGTTGAATTAACAATCAGTAGTGATCAGCAGAGCAAGGTGCAGCGCTATGGCTTAGCATTCAGTAAAAAAGCAGTCTCTTCTCTCGGGGTGTTCACTGGCTTAGAGCTCGATGTGGGGCCCCTCCACTCTCAGAGACAGATGTTAGGCCTGGGCTCGGCCATTCACTTTCACCATAATGAGAACTCAAGGGGGCCCAGGCCCACACACACACTTATGCACATGCATGACCACACCAAAAACACCTGTCTTTCCAGCACAAATCAGCAAGAGAAAAAAAAAAACCAAAAACCTACAGCCAACAAAATCTGACAGCCAAACAGTAAACAAGCAAGACTGAAGAGTGGTGGGTGGACTCATGATTTAATGATGATCTGCTGGTTAGAAAAAATAAGTGACCTTCGCACACATACAAGCATCCATGTTAACATGCAGTGTATCCAAGTGACAAGATATTCAAATAGAGGGCAGTGAGTGCAAAGGAGATTGGGGGGCAAAGAGAAGGGCTTGAAAAAGAGAGTGTGTGTATGTGTGTGTGTGTCCTGCCAACCATGTTTGAGTGCCCAGTGAATGAATGTAGTAGTTTTTCTAATTATATACCATTCTTTTAGTAGTTTCTAGCCTGTAGCATATGTAATATATACTCACATGTGCATGCATGAGGAAATGGAATGAGGATGAATAAACTTATAGTACCAGTCAAAAGTTTGGACACACTGTATTGTCATAGTTTTATATAGTTATTACAATATGCAATGCAATAAAAAGATGCATAAAACAAACTGTATATTTGTACATGCCAGGATGTTTCTGTATGCTATTATGAGTTGAAGCAATGTAATAATAAACGGTATTTAACTTTCAGTTCCATTCCAGGATGCAGTCAATCCTCCAAAGCAGCTGGATACTTCCTGGATGGGTTCCTAGTTAACATGGGGTGGGAGACAACCAATCACACTCATTTCCACACCTACAGCCAATTTAGAAACTCCAATTAATCTAACAAGCACAGGTGCAGAGCAAACATGCAAACTCCTTAGAGAAAGGGCCCAGGTTCAGCATTTAGCTGGTTGGTCTGGATCACCTTTTTCCAGTGGAGACACATTCCTATCCTGATTGAAATGGTCTCTTCCAGGATTACAATCCTCACATTAATGGGGTATGAAGAGTCATGTGTGTCTTTGGACCGCACCACTGTGCCAGCTCAATTGTTGGATGAGTATGAAAATATGAATCGTATGGTACGGGATTTGCAATTACCAGATTCTGGAAAACGGTTTTAATCAGTCACCCATGTTTTGTTTAGTTTTTCTGTATCCTGCAAAAAAAAGTTTTCTTATTAGTCTATGAGTATGCCAAATACACTAATACTGACACAGCTGAAATATGCCAATGTATCAGTGAGGCTCTAATGTTATTGCTTTGCTTCATTTTTTTCAATCTCTCATGG